>JAUIMM010000721.1:617500-1040000 GCA_031769625.1 Taudactylus pleione
GTGTCCATGTTCTCGGCCTCTATTACATTTGGTGAGTTTCCATGTTCTCGGCCTCTATTACATTGGACGAGTTTCCATGTTCTCAGCCTCTATTACATTGGGCGAGTTTCCATGTTCTGAGACTCTATTACTTGGGTGAGTTTCCATGTTCTCAGACTCTATTACATTGGGTGAGTTTCCATGCTCTCAGACTCTATTACATTGGGCGAGTTTCCATGTTCTCAGACTCTATTACATTGGGCGAGATTCCATGTGCTCAGACTCTATTACATTGGGCGAGTTTCCATATTCTCTGTCTCTATTACATTGGACGAGTTTCCATATTCCCTGACTATTACATTGGGTGAGTTTCCATGTTCTCTGTCTTTATTACATTGGGCAAATTTCCATGTGCTCAGACTCTATGACATTGGGTGAGTTTCCATGTTCTCAGACTCTATTACATTGGGTGAGTTTCCATGTTCTCAGCCTCTATTACATTGGGCGAGTTTCCATGCTCTCAGCCTCTATTACATTGGGCGAGTTTCCATGCTGTCAGACTCTATTACATTGTGTGAGTTTCCATGTTCTCTGTCTTTATTACATTGGGCAAATTTCCATGTGCTCAGATTCTATTACATTGGGCGAGTTTCCATGTTCTGAGACTCTATTACATTGGGTGAGTTTCCATATTCCCTGACTCTATTACATTGGACGAGTTTCCATGTTCTCGGCCTCTATTACATTGGGCGAGTTTCCATGTACTGTGACTTTATTACATTGGGCGAGTTTCAATGCTCTTAGCCTCTATTACATTGGGCGAGTTTCCATGCTCTCTGTCACTATTACATTGGATGAGTTTCCATATTCTCTGTCTCTTTTACATTGGGCGAGTTTCCATGTTCTCAGACTCTATGACATTGGGTGAGTTTCCATGCTGTCAGACTCTATTACATTGGGGGAGTTACCATGTTCTCGGCCTCTATTACATTGGGTGAGTTTCCATGCTGTCAGACTCTATAACATTGGGGGAGTTACCATGTTCTCGGCCTTTATTACATTGGGTGAGTTTCCATGTTCTCAGACTCTATTACATTGGGTGAGTTTCCATGCTGTCAGACACTATTACATTGGGAGAGTTTCCATGTTCTCTGTCTCTATTACATTGGGTGAGTTTCCATATTCCCTGACTCTATTAAATTGGGTGAGCTTCCATATTCTCAGATTCTATTACATTGGGCGAGTTTCCATATTCTCAGCCTCTATTACATTGGGTGAGTTTCCATGCTCTCAGACTCTATTACATTGGGTGAGTTTCCATGTACTGTGACTTTATTACATTGGGCGAGTTTCCATGCTCTCAGCCTCTATTACATTGGGCGAGTTTCCATGATGTCAGACTCTATTACATTGTGTGAGTTTCCATGTTCTCTGTCTTTATTACATTGGCCAAATTTCCATGTGCTCTGATTCTATTACATTGGGCGAGTTTCCGTGTTCTCAGAATCTATTACATTGGGCGAGTTTCCCTGTCCTCGGACTCTATTACATTGGGCGAGTTTCCATGTTCTCGGCCTCTATTACATTGGGTGAGTTTCCATGTTCTCGGCCTCTATTACATTGGGTGAGTTTCCATGTTCTGAGACTCTATTACATTGGGTGAGTTTCCATGTTCTCGGCCTCTATTACATTGGACGAGTTTCCATGTTCTCGGCCTCTATTACATTGGGCGAGTTTCCATGTTCTGAGACTCTATTACTTGGGTGAGTTTCCATGTTCTCAGACTCTATTACATTGGGTGAGTTTCCATGCTCTCAGACTCTATTACATTGGGCGAGTTTCCATGTTCTCAGACTCTATTACATTGGGCGAGATTCCATGTGCTCAGACTCTATTACATTGGGCGAGTTTCCATATTCTCTGTCTCTATTACATTGGACGAGTTTCCATATTCCCTGACTATTACATTGGGTGAGTTTCCATGTTCTCTGTCTTTATTACATTGGGCAAATTTCCATGTGCTCAGACTCTATGACATTGGGTGAGTTTCCATGTTCTCAGACTCTATTACATTGGGTGAGTTTCCATGTTCTCAGCCTCTATTACATTGGGCGAGTTTCCATGCTCTCAGCCTCTATTACATTGGGCGAGTTTCCATGCTGTCAGACTCTATTACATTGTGTGAGTTTCCATGTTCTCTGTCTTTATTACATTGGGCAAATTTCCATGTGCTCAGATTCTATTACATTGGGCGAGTTTCCATGTTCTGAGACTCTATTACATTGGGTGAGTTTCCATATTCCCTGACCCTATTACATTGGACGAGTTTCCATGTTCTCGGCCTCTATTACATTGGGCGAGTTTCCATGTACTGTGACTTTATTACATTGGGCGAGTTTCCATGCTCTCAGCCTCTATTACATTGGGCGAGTTTCCATGCTCTCTGTCACTATTACATTGGACGAGTTTCCATATTCTCTGTCTCTATTACATTGGGCGAGTTTCCATGTTCTGAGACTCTATTACATTGGGCGAGTTTCCATATTCTCTGTCTCTATTACATTGGGCTAGTTTCCATGTTCTCAGACTCTATTACATTGGGCGAGTTTCCATGTTCTCAGACTCTATTACATTGGGCGAGTTTCCATGTTCTGAGACTCTATTACATTGGGTGAGTTTCCATATTCCCTGACTCTATTACATTGGGCGAGTTTCCATGTTCTCACACTCTATTACATTGGGTGAGTTTCCATATTCTCAGACTCTATTACATTGGGTGAGTTTCCATGTTCTCTGTCTTTATTACATTGGGCAAATTTCCATGTGCTCAGATTCTATTACATTGGGCGAGTTTCCATGTTCTCAGACTCTATTACATTGGGCGAGTTTCCATGTTCTGAGACTCTATTACATTGGGTGAGTTTCCATGCTCTCAGACTATAACATTGGGCAAGTTTCCATGTTCTGAGACTCTATTACATTGGGCGAGTTTCCATATTCTCTGTCTCTATTACATTAGGTGAGTTTCCATGTTCTCAGACTCTATTACATTGGTTGAGTTTCCATGTACTGTGACTTTATTACATTGGGCGAGTTTCCATGCTCTCAGACTCTATTACATTGGGCGAGTTTCCATGCTCTCGGACTATTACATTGGGCGAGTTTCCATGCTCTCGGACTCTATTACATTGTGCAAGTTTCCATGTTCTGAGACTCTATTACATTGGGTGAGTTTCCATGCTCTCAGACTATAACATTGGGCAAGTTAACATGTTCTGAGACTCTATTACATTGGGCGAGTTTCCATATTCTCTGTCTCTATTACATTAGGTGAGTTTCCATGTTCTCAGACTCTATTACATTGGGTGAGTTTCCATGCTCTCAGACTCTATTATATTGGGTGAGTTTCCATGTTCTCTGGCACTATTACATTGGGTGAGTTTCCATGTTCTCAGACTCTATGACATTGGGTGAGTTTCCATGCTGTCAGACTCTATGACATTGGGGGAGTTACCATGTTCTCGGCCTCTATTACATTGGGTGAGTTTCCATGTTCTCAGACTCTATTACATTGGGTGAGTTTCCATGCTCTCAGACTCTATGACATTGGGTGAGTTTCCATGCTCTCAGACTCTATTACATTGGGCGAGTTTCCATGTTCTGAGACTCTATTACATTGGGCGAGTTTCCATATTCTCTGTCTCTATTACATTAGGTGAGTTTCCATGTTCTCAGACTCCATTACATTGGGCGAGTTTCCATGCTCTCGGACTCTATTACATTGGGCAAGTTTCCATGTTCTGAGACTCTATTACATTGGGTGAGTTTCCATGCTCTCAGACTATTATATTGGGCGAGTTTCCATATTCTCTGTCTCTATTACATTAGGTGAGTTTCCATGTTCTCAGACTCTATTACATTGGGTGAGTTTCCATGCTCTCAGACTCTATTACATTGGGTGAGTTTCCATGTACTGTGACTTTATTACATTGGGCTAGTTTCCATGCTCTCAGCCTCTATTACATTGGGCGAGTTTCCATGCTGTCAGACTCTATTACATTGGGTGAGTTTCCATGTTCTCGCCCTCTATTACATTGGGTGAGTTTCCATGTTCTGAGACTCTATTACATTGGGCGAGTTTCCATGTTCTCAGACTCTATTACATTGGGCGAGTTTCCATGTTCTCTGTCTCTATTACATTGGTTGAGTTTCCATGCTCTCAGACACTATTACACTGGGTGAGTTTCCATGTTCTCGGCTTCTATTACATTGGGTGAGTTTCCATGTTCTCGGCCTCTATTACATTGGGTGAGTGTCCATGTTCTCGGCCTCTATTACATTTGGTGAGTTTCCATGTTCTCGGCCTCTATTACATTGGGTGAGTTTCCATGTTCTCGGCCTCTATTACATTGGGCGAGTTTCCATGTTCTGAGACTCTATTACTTGGGAGAGTTTCCATGTTCTCAGACTATATTACATTGGGCGAGTTTCCATGTTCTGAGACTCTATTACATTGGGTGAGTTTCCATATTCCCTGACTCTATTACATTGGACGAGTTTCCATGTTCTCGGCCTCTATTACATTGGGCGAGTTTCCATGTACTGTGACTTTATTACATTGGGCGAGTTTCCATGCTCTCAGCCTCTATTACATTGGGCGAGTTTCCATGCTCTCTGTCACTATTACATTGGACGAGTTTCCATATTCTCTGTCTCTATTAAATTGGGTGAGCTTCCATATTCTCAGATTCTATTACATTGGACGAGTTTCCATATTCCCTGACTCTATTACATTGTGTGAGTTTCCATGTTCTCTGTCTTTATTACATTGGGCAAATTTCCATGTGCTCATATTCTATTACATTGGGCGAGTTTCCATGTTCTCAGAATCTATTACATTGGGCGAGTTTCCCTGTCCTCGGACTCTATTACATTGGGTGAGTGTCCATGTTCTCTGCCTCTATTACATTTGGTGAGTTTCCATGTTCTCAGCCTCTATTACATTGGGTGAGTTTCCATGTTCTCGGCCTCTATTACATTGGGTGAGTTTCCATGTTCTGAGACTCTATTACATTGGGTGAGTTTCCATGCTGTCAGACACTATTACATTGGGCGAGTTTCCATATTCTCTGTCTCTATTACATTAGGTGAGTTTCCATGTTCTCTGTCTTTATTACATTGGGCAAATTTCCATGTGCTCATATTCTATTACATTGGGCGAGTTTCCATGTTCTTGGCCTCTATTACATTGGGTGAGTTTCCATGTTCTCAGACTCTATTACATTGGGTGAGTTTCCATGCTCTCAGACTCTATGACATTGGGTGAGTTTCCATGCTCTCAGACTCTATTACATTGGGCGAGTTTCCATGTTCTGAGACTCTATTACATTGGGCGAGTTTCCATATTCTCTGTCTCTATTACATTAGGTGAGTTTCCATGTTCTCAGACTCTATTACATTGGGCGAGTTTCCATGCTCTCGGACTCTATTACATTGGGCAAGTTTCCATGTTCTGAGACTCTATTACATTGGGTGAGTTTCCATGCTCTCAGACTATTACATTGGGCGAGTTTCCATATTCTCTGTCTCTATTACATTAGGTGAGTTTCCATGTTCTCAGACTCTATTACATTGGGTGAGTTTCCATGCTCTCAGACTCTATTACATTGGGTGAGTTTCCATGTACTGTGACTTTATTACATTGGGCGAGTTTCCATGCTCTCAGCCTCTATTACATTGGGCGAGTTTCCATGCTGTCAGACTCTGTTACATTGGGTGAGTTTCCATGTTCTCGCCCTCTATTACATTGGGTGAGTTTCCATGTTCTGAGACTCTATTACATTGGGCGAGTTTCCATGTTCTCAGACTCTATTACATTGGGCGAGTTTCCATGTTCTCTGTCTCTATTACATTGGTTGAGTTTCCATGCTCTCAGACACTATTACACTGGGTGAGTTTCCATGTTCTCGGCTTCTATTACATTGGGTGAGTTTCCATGTTCTCAGCCTCTATTACATTGGGTGAGTGTCCATGTTCTCGGCCTCTATTACATTTGGTGAGTTTCCATGTTCTCGGCCTCTATTACATTGGGTGAGTTTCCATGTTCTCGGCCTCTATTACATTGGGCGAGTTTCCATGTTCTGAGACTCTATTACTTGGGAGAGTTTCCATGTTCTCAGACTATATTACATTGGGCGAGTTTCCATGTTCTGAGACTCTATTACATTGGGTGAGTTTCCATATTCCCTGACTCTATTACATTGGACGAGTTTCCATGTTCTCGGCCTCTATTACATTGGGCGAGTTTCCATGTACTGTGACTTTATTACATTGGGCGAGTTTCCATGCTCTCAGCCTCTATTACATTGGGCGAGTTTCCATGCTGTCTGTCACTATTACATTGGACGAGTTTCCATATTCTCTGTCTCTATTAAATTGGGTGAGCTTCCATATTCTCAGATTCTATTACATTGGACGAGTTTCCATATTCCCTGACTCTATTACATTGTGTGAGTTTCCATGTTCTCTGTCTTTATTACATTGGGCAAATTTCCATGTGCTCATATTCTATTACATTGGGCGAGTTTCCATGTTCTTAGAATCTATTACATTGGGCGAGTTTCCCTGTCCTCGGACTCTATTACATTGGGTGAGTGTCCATGTTCTCTGCCTCTATTACATTTGGTGAGTTTCCATGTTCTCAGCCTCTATTACATTGGGTGAGTTTCCATGTTCTCGGCCTCTATTACATTGGGTGAGTTTCCATGTTCTGAGACTCTATTACATTGGGTGAGTTTCCATGCTGTCAGACACTATTACATTGGGCGAGTTTCCATATTCTCTGTCTCTATTACATTAGGTGAGTTTCCATGTTCTCTGTCTTTATTACATTGGGCAAATTTCCATGTGCTCATATTCTATTACATTGGGCGAGTTTCCATGTTCTCAGAATCTATTACATTGGGCGAGTTTCCCTGTCCTCGGACTCTATTACATTGGGTGAGTGTCCATGTTCTCTGCCTCTATTACATTTGGTGAGTTTCCATGTTCTCAGCCTCTATTACATTGGGTGAGTTTCCATGTTCTCGGCCTCTATTACATTGGGCGAGTTTCCATGTACTGTGACTTTATTACATTGGGTGAGTTTCCATGCTCTCAGCCTCTATTACATTGGGCGAGTTTCCATGCTGTCAGACTCTATTACATTGGGTGAGTTTCCATGTTCTCGCCCTCTATTACATTGGGTGAGTTTCCATGTTCTGAGACTCTATTACATTGGGCGAGTTTCCATGTTCTCAGACTCTATTACATTGGGCGAGTTTCCATGTTCTCTGTCTCTATTACATTGGTTGAGTTTCCATGCTCTCAGACACTATTACATTGGGTGAGTTTCCATGTTCTCGGCTTCTATTACATTGGGTGAGTTTCCATGTTCTCGGCCTCTATTACATTGGGTGAGTTTCCATGTTCTCAGCCTCTATTACATTGGGTGAGTGTCCATGTTCTCGGCCTCTATTACATTTGGTGAGTTTCCATGTTCTCGGCCTCTATTACATTGGACGAGTTTCCATGTTCTCAGCCTCTACTACATTGGGCGAGTTTCCATGTTCTGAGACTCTATTACTTGGGTGAGTTTCCATGTTCTCAGACTCTATTACATTGGGTGAGTTTCCATGCTCTCAGACTCTATTACATTGGGCGAGTTTCCATGTTCTCAGACTCTATTACATTGGGCGAGATTCCATGTGCTCAGACTCTATTACATTGGGCGAGTTTCCATATTCTCTGTCTCTATTACATTGGACGAGATTCCATATTCCCTGACTATTACATTGGGTGAGTTTCCATATTCTCTGTCTTTATTACATTGGGCAAATTTCCATGTGCTCAGACTCTATGACATTGGGTGAGTTTCCATGTTCTCAGACTCTATTACATTGGGTGAGTTTCCATGTTCTCAGCCTCTATTACATTGGGCGAGTTTCCATGCTCTCAGCCTCTATTACATTGGGCGAGTTTCCATGCTGTCAGACTCTATTACATTGTGTGAGTTTCCATGTTCTCTGTCTTTATTACATTGGGCAAATTTCCATGTGCTCAGATTCTATTACATTGGGCGAGTTTCCATGTTCTCAGACTCTATTACATTGGGCGAGTTTCCATGCTCTCAGACTCTATGACATTGGGCGAGTTTCCATGCTCTCAGACTCTATTACATTGGGCGAGTTTCCATGTTCTGAGACTCTATTACATTGGGCGAGTTTCCATATTCTCTGTCTCTATTACATTAGGTGAGTTTCCATGTTCTCAGACTCTATTACATTGGGCGAGTTTCCATGCTCTCAGACTCTATTACATTGGGCGAGTTTCCATGCTCTCGGACTATTACATTGGGCGAGTTTCCATGTTCTGAGACTCTATTACATTGGGTGAGTTTCCATATTCCCTGACTCTATTACATTGGACGAGTTTCCATGTTCTCGGCCTCTATTACATTGGGCGAGTTTCCATGTACTGTGACTTTATTACATTGGGCGAGTTTCCATGCTCTTAGCCTCTATTACATTGGGCGAGTTTCCATGCTCTCTGTCACTATTACATTGGATGAGTTTCCATATTCTCTGTCTCTTTTACATTGGGCGAGTTTCCATGTTCTCAGACTCTATGACATTGGGTGAGTTTCCATGCTGTCAAACTCTATTACATTGGGGGAGTTACCATGTTCTCGGCCTCTATTACATTGGGTGAGTTTCCATGCTGTCAGCCTCTATAACATTGGGGGAGTTACCATGTTCTCGGCCTTTATTACATTGGGTGAGTTTCCATGTTCTCAGACTCTATTACATTGGGTGAGTTTCCATGCTGTCAGACACTATTACATTGGGAGAGTTTCCATGTTCTCTGTCTCTATTACATTGGGCGAGTTTCCATATTCCCTGACTCTATTAAATTGGGTGAGCTTCCATATTCTCAGATTCTATTACATTGGGCGAGTTTCCATATTCTCTGTCTCTATTACATTAGGTGAGTTTCCATGTTCTCAGACTCTATTACATTGGGTGAGTTTCCATGCTCTCAGACTCTATTACATTGGGTGAGTTTCCATGTACTGTGACTTTATTACATTGGGCGAGTTTCCATGCTCTCAGCCTCTATTACATTGGGCGAGTTTCCATGCTGTCAGACTCTATTACATTGGGTGAGTTTCCATGTTCTCGCCCTCTATTACATTGGGTGAGTTTCCATGTTCTGAGACTCTATTACATTGGGCGAGTTTCCATGTTCTCAGACTCTATTACATTGGGCGAGTTTCCATGTTCTCTGTCTCTATTACATTGGTTGAGTTTCCATGCTCTCAGACACTATTACATTGGGTGAGTTTCCATGTTCTTGGCTTCTATTACATTGGGTGAGTTTCCATGTTCTCGGCCTCTATTACATTGGGTGAGTTTCCATGTTCTCAGCCTCTATTACATTGGGTGAGTGTCCATGTTCTCGGCCTCTATTACATTTGGTGAGTTTCCATGTTCTCGGCCTCTATTACATTGGACGAGTTTCCATGTTCTCAGCCTCTATTACATTGGGCGAGTTTCCATGTTCTGAGACTCTATTACTTGGGTGAGTTTCCATGTTCTCAGACTCTATTACATTGGGTGAGTTTCCATGCTCTCAGACTCTATTACATTGGGCGAGTTTCCATGTTCTCAGACTCTATTACATTGGGCGAGATTCCATGTGCTCAGACTCTATTACATTGGGCGAGTTTCCATATTCTCTGTCTCTATTACATTGGACGAGTTTCCATATTCCCTGACTATTACATTGGGTGAGTTTCCATGTTCTCTGTCTTTATTACATTGGGCAAATTTCCATGTGCTCAGACTCTATGACATTGGGTGAGTTTCCATGTTCTCAGACTCTATTACATTGGGTGAGTTTCCATGTTCTCAGGCTCTATTACATTGGGCGAGTTTCCATGCTCTCAGCCTCTATTACATTGGGCGAGTTTCCATGCTGTCAGACTCTATTACATTGTGTGAGTTTCCATGTTCTCTGTCTTTATTACATTGGGCAAATTTCCATGTGCTCAGATTCTATTACATTGGGCGAGTTTCCATGTTCTGAGACTCTATTACATTGGGTGAGTTTCCATATTCCCTGACTCTATTACATTGGACGAGTTTCCATGTTCTCGGCCTCTATTACATTGGGCGAGTTTCCATGTACTGTGACTTTATTACATTGGGCGAGTTTCCATGCTCTTAGCCTCTATTACATTGGGCGAGTTTCCATGCTCTCTGTCACTATTACATTGGACGAGTTTCCATATTCTCTGTCTCTATTACATTGGGCGAGTTTCCATGTTCTCAGACTCTATGACATTGGGTGAGTTTCCATGCTGTCAGACTCTATTACATTGGGGGAGTTACCATGTTCTCGGCCTCTATTACATTGGGTGAGTTTCCATGCTGTCAAACTCTATAACATTGGGGGAGTTACCATGTTCTCGGCCTTTATTACATTGGGTGAGTTTCCATGTTCTCAGACTCTATTACATTGGGTGAGTTTCCATGCTGTCAGACACTATTACATTGGGAGAGTTTCCATGTTCTCTGTCTCTATTACATTGGGCGAGTTTCCATATTCCCTGACTCTATTAAATTGGGTGAGCTTCCATATTCTCAGATTCTATTACATTGGGCGAGTTTCCATATTCTCAGCCTCTATTACATTGGGTGAGTTTCCATGCTCTCAGACTCTATTACATTGGGTGAGTTTCCATGTACTGTGACTTTATTACATTGGGCGAGTTTCCATGCTCTCAGCCTCTATTACATTGGGCGAGTTTCCATGATGTCAGACTCTATTACATTGTGTGAGTTTCCATGTTCTCTGTCTTTATTACATTGGGCAAATTTCCATGTGCTCTGATTCTATTACATTGGGCGAGTTTCCGTGTTCTCAGAATCTATTACATTGGGCGAGTTTCCCTGTCCTCGGACTCTATTACATTGGGCGAGTTTCCATGTTCTCAGACTCTATTACATTGGGTGAGCTTCCATATTCTCAGATTCTATTACATTTAATGAGTTTCCATATTCCCTGACTCTATTACATTGGGTGAGTTTCCTTGTTCTCTGTCTCTATTACATTGGGTGAGCTTCCATGTTCTCAGATTCTATTACATTGGACGAGTTTCCATATTCCCTGACTATTACATTGGGCGAGTTTCCATGCTCTCACAGTCTATTACATTGTTTGAGTTTCCATGTTCTCTGTCTTTATTACATTGGGCAAATTTCCATGTGCTCAGACTCTATGACATTGGGTGAGTTTCCATGTTCTCAGACTCTATTACATTGGGTGAGTTTCCATGCTCTCAGACTCTATTACATTGGGCGAGTTTCCATGCTCTCAGACTCTATTACATTGGGCGAGTTTCCATGCTCTCGGACTATTACATTGGGCCAGTTTCCATGCTCTCGGACTCTATTACATTGGGCAAGTTTCCATGTTCTGAGACTCTATTACATTGGACAAGTTTCCATGTTCTCGGCCTCTATTACATTGGGTGAGTTTCCATGTACTGTGACTTTATTACATTGGGCGAGTTTCCATGCTGTCAAACTCTATTACATTGGGTGATTTTCCATGTTCTCGGCCTCTATTACATTGGGTGAGTTTCCATGTTCTGAGACTCTATTACATTGGGCGAGTTTCCATGTTCTCAGACTCTATTACATTGGACAAGTTTCCATGTTCTCGGCCTCTATTACATTGGGCGAGTTTCCATGTTCTCTGTCTCTATTACATTGGGTGAGTTTCCATGTTCTCAGACTCTATTACATTGGGTGAGTTTCCATGCTCTCAGACTCTATTACATTGGTTGAGTTTCCATGCTCTCAGACTCTATTACATTGGGTGATTTTCCATGTTCTCGGCCTCTATTACATTGGGTGAGTTTCCATGTTCTCGACCTCTATTACATTGGGTGAGTTTCCATGTTCTCGGCCTCTATTACATTGGGTGAGTTTCCATGTTCTCGGCCTCTATTACATTGGGTGAGTGTCCATGTTCTCGGCCTCTATTACATTGGGTGAGTTTCCATGTTCTCGGCCTCTATTACATTGGGTGAGTTTCCATGTTCTCGGCCTCTATTACACTGGGTGAGTTTCCATGTTCTGAGACTCTATTACATTGGGTGAGTTTCCATGTTCTCGGCCTCTATTACATTGGACAAGTTTCCATGTTCTCGGCCTCTATTACATTGGGCGAGTTTCCATGTTCGCAGACTCTATTACATTGGGTGAGTTTCCATATTCCCTGACTCTATTACATTGGACGAGTTTCCATGTTCTCGGCCTCTATTACATTGGGCGAGTTTCCATGTTCTGTGACTTTATTACATTGGGCGAGTTTCCATGCTCTCAGCCTCTATTACATTGGGTGAGTTTCCATGTTCTCTGACTCTATTACATTGGATGAGTTTCCATATTCTCTGTCTCTATTACATTGGGCGAGTTTCCATGTTCTCAGACTCTATGACATTGGGTGAGTTTCCATGCTGTCAGACTCTATTACATTGGGAGAGTTTCCATGTTCTCTGTCTCTATTACATTGGGCGAGTTTCCATATTCCCTGACTCTATTACATTGGGTGAGTTTCCATATTCTCTGTCTCTATTACATTGGGCGAGTTTCCATATTCTCTGTCTCTATTACATTGGGCGAGTTTCCATGTTCTCAGACTCTATTACATTGGGTGAGTTTCCATGTTCTCTGTCTCTATTACATTGGGCAAATTTCTATGTGCTCAGATTTTATTACATTGGGCGAGTTTCCATGTTCTCAGAATCTATTACATTGGGCGAGTTTCCCTGACCTCGGACTCTATTACATTGGGCGAGTTTCCATGTTCTCAGACTCTATTACTTTGGGCAAGGTTACTGCTAAACTCTCACCCTATTACATTTGCCATATATGTGGAATTATAACACAATTACTTATTTGTGCAGGTGAATGTGGCATGGTTTTGTATTGTCTTTAATTGTCGTATTCTCTCCTTTTTAATTTTGATCTCACATGCAGCAGATATTTTCGCCCGATTTCTATTCTCACAGTCTAGTGTTTATGTTTTTTAGACTGCATTTTTGGAAACATGGACCCCTGACCTATCAGTATTATACCCCTATTGAGTCCAGATATCCTATGAGATACTATGTTTCTTGTTACTTGTGTGTGTTGTATTAAGTGAGTCCAATTATAAATATGATATGATTTGAATACATTCTTGACCCAAATTGTGCCCCATAGGGAAGTAACGTTTTTATCCTTCGTTATTTTCTATTTGTCAAGATATTATATTGTGGATTTACCCAATAAGGATTTTTTTTCTGCTTTTTGGTGATCTGGTCCTGGGACCAGCTTTTCTTTCTTTGCAAACGCTCTCTTGTCGCCAGCCTTGAACTAATTTTACTCCTTTGCCGCCTGCCCTGACCATTTGCTTTTTTCCCCTTGTTGTTTGCTACCTGCCCTTACTCTGCTCACGTTCTGACCATATGTTACTTTGTGTTGCTTTAGACACTCCTCTAGTAATGTATTTTATTCTGCTGTGTGTGAAGTTATTGTATTGCTAACTCGTCTCCTACATAAATATCATAGTCGCCTGCACCTGAATGTTATAGAACTTGTACTACCCAGTTCCACTGAGCACATTGTACTTTCTATGGAGAAAGGGGCTGTGGCAACTAAAGGTGAAAAGAGGAGGCTTATTCTAGAGGCTTACACAAAATACTGGATGCAGTTATGACAAAGGTAAAATAAGCAAAATAAGTTATATGGCAGCTGATAAGGAAATCTCAATTAATCCAATAATAATCAGGTTCACAAAATAGTATTGCTAGTGCAAAAGTAAGTTACTTTATTACAAAATATCCAATTGATACATCATGTGGCATGAGGACAGTTGTGGAATGAAGAACTGACCCCTAATATTGTTTATACACTCATTCTTATACTCTATCAGTTACTAGGCAGATTTAATTGAACTGACGAATCACATTACACGATATAAGATACAAATTAGGATACGTAATACAGGAAATTTGGCCAACAGCTCATGGCTTTGAGTCACCTTTCCTTCACAAAGTCTCAGGCACTGTGACTCTATCAACGGTCAAAGCTTCTTATCCTAGAACATCTTAGTACATTATGAATATATGCTAAAGTCGAAGTGATAAAGACCAGCCTGGTATATTGGCTGAAGGTCACAGTATATACATCTCTGAAATCACAGTTTCTAATAAATTGCTATAATACTACATGAATCTGACTGAAGTGAAGCTATAATTATACTTTTCCCTACCTACCCATTATCCACTCCCTTGATCCCTATTTTCCTTCCTCTTCACAGCAGAGAGAGTGGGCTCTCAATAGGAATGTTCATATCTTAGTCTTAGAACAAGCAGGTCAAGGCATAGGAATTATTGGAGCCAGACAGTGAAGTTGTAAAAGGAATTTGGAGACTAGACTGGGTGACAAATAAAAGCACCACAAAGATGGAATATAGAGAAAAGAAAGATGCTGGACCTGAAGTGACAGGAAGAACATAAGTATCAGTATTATGACTCCAAAGGTACAGTGTGGAGAAACCTGGTCTTCTCTGGCTGATAGTGACATCATGGTCTGTATCCACAGAGCACATAAAAACAGACATTTTTGCCACAGGTCCAATTGTGATGGACCTTATCTCATTACTTCTCGATGTGGCTACCACATGGTCATCTGGTCTTCACATTTCCTTTAACATCTCTGATTTTCTCCTTTTGTCTTCTGATGAAACATCTGCTATCCAAGGAAAGTGAACACATTTCATAATGTCCATTGCAGGACACCTCTCAGGTGCATTTATGGCCAACAGCTCAGAGAACATCTGTCTTGCCTCAAAGGAGAACTTCTTCCACTTATCTGGGGCTTGTGAAACATCCTTCTTCACTTGCCACCAAGCAAAGACCCTGTACATGTGATCACGAGCCACCGCTCCTTGCCAAGGGAAGAACCCAGTGAGGGCAAAGTATACTAGAACACCAAAAGCCCACACATCAAGGCTGGGGTGTAGTAACAACTTCTCCCTGTGTCTTAGGCTGCAAAGCTCAGGTGCAGTGTATGGTATAAAGCGGGATATAGACGATGTACATGTTCCCTGGAGTCGGGTAAGTCCAAAATCTGCAAGTTTTATTAGGTGGCATTTAGTGTCCATTAGCAGAATGTTGTCCAGTTTGATGTCCCGATGGACCATTCCTCGGCTGTGCATAAAGTCCAGAGCACCAGCAATCTGAACAACACAACGTTTCACCATCTCCTCCTGTAATCCAACCTGTGCAAATGAGAAGAAGGAATAGTTAGACCATTTATGGCTGTGGAAAAAGAAGACAGAAGAAGTCTTAGTCTGTTATAGATGACTATTTCCAAGTGATAAAAATAACATCATCATTACACCATGCTGAGAACTGTTGCAGTACTTGGAATTATACATTTGATTGATAAATTCATGAAGAATACATTTTTATTCCATAGTTTGTTTTTCAGCAAGTTAGTAGTAAAACATAGAGCAGCACATTAAAGTCTTAGGGTGGGATGTGCTAAGCCTGTCTTCGGGTACATACCATGGTTGATTACCGCGGTATGTACCTAGAATATCACAAAGGACAGCTCTCCCGATAAGGACTGTCCTTTGTGATGGCTCCTGACAAGGGGCTTCCAGGTTTAACACCCAGAAATCCCTTTGGTGTCATTCTGCACATGCACAGAAGACCATGGTGGGTGATGGGTGGGATCTGATTGGATCCCTCCCAAGGAGGAACATCCCAATAAGAAGCTCATAGGCTCCCATTGGGTAATGCCATTGGAGGTGGCGTTACCCACTGGGACAATATGGGGTATACAGTAAAACTCCTGAAATCTGCATTTTCTGTGGTTTTACCGCATTTTCCCCTTTAGTACATCTTGGTCTTAGAGCCATTTGTAAACTTTCCATTACATTGATAATGCCTGGTCTATGTACACAATAAAATATCCATATGACACAAGTCAATCATCTCTCCCAAATGAAGACCGCTATTGGTGAAGACAGACCTTGCGGGACCTCTTCTATGCACTCACCTTTGGTTTGATGATGGACTGGAGAGTCCCTGCTGGCGCCATCTCCTGGACAAACACAAAGTCGCTGCTAGTATGAAAGGCGATCTCGTGGGTCATGATGACGTGTGGGTGGCAGCTGAGGCTGAGAGAGGTGCTGTATTCCAGGAGGAAGTTGTCCATTGGGGTCTTCTCCTTTTTCAGCATTTTTAAGGCCACAGTCTGACCTGTATCACAGACACAAAGGACATTAGTGAGAAGGTTTATTTCACCATAGTTGTCTAATGTAAGAGAATCTCCATATAAATAACTAATTTGTTAGGTGTCAGATTTTGAGACCAATCACAGGTATATAGATATAAAGCTAAGCTATGTCCTTACTGGTTTTATCATATAAGTATATTATAAATATGATGCACTAAGGTCCTGATTTAGAACTGCATGCAGAGGCGGCTGTAGCTACGTCTATTCCTGCAACCGCATCCTTATGCTAATGCTGCGACGATTCTAAGTATACTGAGACGCCCACTGGCAGCAGCGAGTATACAGACACCGTCGTTTGCAACATGGAAGCCGACACCAACACTGTGGCAGGTGCAATTTCACCATCTGAACATGGCTTCCTGCATCAGTGCAACTGCGTGTTTAGGTGCAGCCACTGTCAGCGACACGACCGCGTCTGCCTAGCCTCCTCCATGTTACCTCCCAGAAACATCCACTGAAATCCCCAGCTCTTGCATCCAAAATCTTGCTGCATCCCCCGGTGGTAACCATCGGGAGACTCGGACACAGTGAGACTCGGACGCATGCACAGACTACAAAATTTGGCGGCTTATGTCCGACATCGCCGCTGCGTTCACCTCGGAATCAGGTTTTTTTAAAAGTCAGATTTATACATGAATCACTGGTATAGTCACTGTTATAATCACTGGTACAGTCACTGGCGTAATCACTGGTATAGTCACAGGTGTAATCACTGGTACAGTCACTGGTGTAATCACTGGTACAGTCACTGGTGTAATCACTGGTACAGTCACTGGTATAATCACTGGTACAGTCACTGGTATAGTCACTGGTACAGTCACTGGTGTAATCACTGGTACAGTCACTGGTGTAATCACTGGTACAGTCACTGGTGTAATCACTGGTACAATCACTGGTACAGTCACTGGTGTAATCACTGGTACAATCACTGGTACAGTCACTGGTGTAATCACTGGTACAGTCACTGGTGTAATCACTGGTATAATCACTGGTACAGTCACTGATGTAATCACTGGTACAGTCACTGGTGTAATCACTGGTACAGTCACTGGTGTAATCACTGGTACAGTCACTGGTGTAATCACTGGTATAGTCACTGGTACAGTCACTGGTGTAATCACTGGTATAATCACTGGTACAGTCACTGTTGTAATCACTGGTACAGTCACTGGTGTAATCACTGGTATAATCACTGGTACAGTCACTGGTGTAATAACTGGTACAGTCACTGGTGTAATCACTGGTATAATCACTGGTACAGTCACTGGTGTAATCACTGGTACAGTCACTGGTGTAATCACTGGTACAGTCACTGGTACAGTCACTGGTGTAATCACTGGTACAATCACTGGTGTAATCACTGGTACAGTCACTGGTGTAATCACTGGTATAATCACTGGTACAGTCACTGGTGTAATCACTGGTACAGTCACTGGTGTAATCACTGGTACAGTCACTGGTGTAATCACTGGTACAGTCACTGGTGTAATCACTGGTACAGTCACTGGCGTAATCACTGGTATAGTCACAGGTGTAATCACTGGTACAGTCACTGGTGTAATCACTGGTACAGTCACTGGTGTAATCACTGGTACAGCACTGGTATAATCACTGGTACAGTCACTGGTATAGTCACTGGTACAGTCACTGGTACAGTCACTGGTGTAATCACTGGTACAATCACTGGTACAGTCACTGGTGTAATCACTGGTACAATCACTGGTACAGTCACTGGTGTAATCACTGGTGTAATCACTGGTACAGTCACTGGTGTAATCACTGGTATAATCACTGGTACAGTCACTGATGTAATCACTGGTACAGTCACTGGTGTAATCACTGGTACAGTCACTGGTGTAATCACTGGTACAGTCACTGGTGTAATCACTGGTACAGTCACTGGTGTAATCACTGGTATAGTCACTGGTACAGTCACTGGTGTAATCACTGGTATAATCACTGGTACAGTCACTGTTGTAATCACTGGTATAATCACTGGTACAGTCACTGGTGTAATCACTGGTACAGTCACTAGTGTAATCACTGGTACAGTCACTGGTGTAATCACTGGTACAGTCACTGGTACAGTCACTGGTGTAATCACTGGTACAATCACTGGTACAGTCACTGGTACAATCACTGGTACAGTCACTGGTGTAATCACTGGTATAATCACTGGTACAGTCACTGGTGTAATCACTGGTACAGTCACTGGTGTAATCACTGGTACAGTCACTGGTGTAATCACTGGTACAGTCACTGGTGTAATCACTGGTATAATCACTGGTACAGTCACTGGTGTAATCACTGGTACAGTCACTGGTGTAATCACTGGTATAATCACTGGTACAGTCACTGGTGTAATCACTGGTACAATCACTGGTACAGTCACTGATGTAATCACTGGTACAGTCACTGGTGTAATCACTGGTACAGTCACTGGTGTAATCACTGGTACAGTCACTGGTGTAATCACTGGTATAGTCACTGGTACAGTCACTGGTGTAATCACTGGTATAATCACTGGTACAGTCACTGTTGTAATCACTGGTATAATCACTGGTACAGTCACTGGTGTAATCACTGGTACAGTCACTAGTGTAATCACTGGTACAGTCACTGGTGTAATCACTGGTACAGTCACTGGTACAGTCACTGGTGTAATCACTGGTACAATCACTGGTACAGTCACTGGTACAATCACTGGTACAGTCACTGGTGTAGTCACTGGTGTAATCACTGGTACAGTCACTGGTGTAATCACTGGTACAGTCACTGGTGTAATCACTGGTACAGTCACTGGTGTAATCACTGGTATAATCACTGGTACAGTCACTGTTGTAATCACTGGTACAGTCACTGGTGTAATCACTGGTATAATCACTGGTACAGTCACTGGTGTAATCACTGGTACAGTCACTGGTGTAATCACTGGTACAGTCACTGGTGTAATCACTGGTATAATCACTGGTATAGTCACTGGTACAGTCACTGGTGTAATCACTGGTACAGTCACTGGTGTAATCACTGGTATAATCACTGGTATAGTCACTGGTGTAATCACTGGTATAGTCACTGGTGTAATCACTGGTATAGTCACTGGTACAGTCACTGGTGTAATCACTGGTATAATCACTGGTATAGTCACTGGTGTAATCACTGGTATAGTCACTGGTACAGTCACTGGTGTAATCACTGGTACAGTCACTGGTGTAGTCACTGGTACAGTCACTGGTGTAATCACTGGTACAGTCACTGGTACAGTCACTGGTGTAAAATGTAAATCAAAATGTTTTTACTTTATTAACTAATTTGGTAGAAGATTATGTCGCACTCAGTGTCTGGAAATTGTGGTCTATAAATATTAATGCTACTTAGCTACATGCAGGTTCATAATGAGCATAGCTGGGCCCCGGTACTTTTGGGCTCATGGCCTAACATTAGTAGGGGTTGCCACTTTTTAAAAAAAATTGTTAAAAAAAGCATTTGTGGCACAGCAGGCTCCACAGGGGCAAATCCAGGATGGGGGGTTAGTTTGATTGCTCCCCTTCCCCCCTGCACAACCAGAGGAGACTGCTGTTACTGATTAGCGACAGCAGACTGCCTGGTCCCACTGTTGACAGGTAAGAGAGGGGGGAGAGGTTGCATCAAGCCCGAGCCATTAGTACTCTCCCCTCCCCCCATACCCCTGGCTAAATGTCTACATCATATAGGTAATAACAGAGGGAAGAGACATCCATCACATTACACCATTATATACTGTATGATTCCTGTCATTTACCTGAGTGTTGGTGTTTGGCAAGGAACACTTTCCCATAAATGCCCGATCCAAGTTCCCGAACAAGGTCAAAGTGATCCATCACCTCCATCATCCGCAGGTTCTCAGAAGTCTGTGAGATCAGGTGAAGAAGGTGTTTTGCCGTATTCTTGGTCACTTCCGTGATGGTGGCAGCCATTCTGAGCAATGGACATGGTGTTATTATTATAATTTATTTTTATAGCACCACAAGTGTTCCGCAGCGCCTTACAAAGTACATAAACAAATAGGTGACCAGTGACTTACAGTACAGTACATTACAATGCAGGACAAGGACATGGATAATATACTTTGCTACATTAGCGACCATAACACCCACATAAGCAGCAGAGCAAAGCAACCAAGTGTTAGGTGCCCTAGTGGAGAGTAAGAATTAAATGAAAGTAAAGTAGGGAGAAGCACAAGAGGGTAGAGGGCCCTGCTCGAAAGAGCTTACATTCTAAAAGGGAGGAGCAGACAAACAGGTGTGACACAGATGGGGTAGACAGGGAGGAAGGAACATGTAGCAACAATTTAAGATGAGAGATGGAAGGATTTAGTAAGTAGTGGGTCTTGAGAACCCATTTGAATGATTGTAGAGAGGTGGAGAGTCTGATGGGGAGAGGTAGAGAGTTCCAAAGGTGGGGAGCTGCACTGGCAAAATCTTGGAGGCGGGAGTGGGAGGAAGTAATCAGTTGGCATGAAAGGTGGCGTGCATTTGTTTAATGAAGAGGGCGGACAGGAGATTGGAGGGTGATGAGATCAGAGATGTAAATGGGAGAATAATGGGTGAGGTCAGAGATTTAACTGGGAGAGGATTCAGTGAGTGTGAGGAGCTTGAACTGGGTTCTGAAAGGGAAGGGGAGCCAGTGGAGGGCTTGTAGGAGGCGGGAGGCAGATGTAGAGCATTTGGAGAGGAAAATGAGCCGGGCAGCAACATTGAGGACAGACTGGAGAGGAGAGAGATGGGATTTGTGGAGGCCAGATAGGAGGATACTACAGTATTCCAATATGGAGATGATCAGTGAGTGTATGAGGGTCTTAGTAGCATCCTGGTTGAGAAAGGGTCTGATCCTGGAAATATTTTTGAGCTGAAAATGACAGGACTGCGAGAGGTTCTGGATATGTAGTTTGATGGAGAGGGATGAGTTCAGGATAACTCAAAGACAGCACACTTTGGGACTAGAGTAGATGGTTTGCCCACAATTTCTTTATCAATTGATGTCACGTGAGGTTATTCAGAAGGGTGGGAAGATGATCAGCTCAGTCTTAGACATATTAAGTTTAAGAAATTGCTGGGACATCCAGGAAGATATAGCAGAGAGACAGTTAGAGATACAAGAGAAAAGAGGGAGGGAGAGGTCAGGGGAGGAAAGGAGGTACATCTGAGTATCATCAGCATAGTGATGATATTGGAGGTCAAAAGAGCTGATGAGTTCACCTAGAGAGGGCGTATATAGAAGGAGAGTAGGAGAGGTCCAAAAACAGAACCTTGGGGAATGCCTACTGTAAGAGGCTGGGGGAAGATTATATATGAGGAAACAGTGAAGGAGCAGAGTTTGCCACTTTACAGAAATATTGTTCATTGTTTTGCTAAAGACTGAAGGGTGTATGTGAACCAAGAGCAAATCTCGATGATTATACAGTAGTTTTAGATTATTTATTATTATTTTTAAATTATTGCTGCTTTAAATCTACTGACTTATTCTCCGAGCTCTCGCCAGGTCATGGTCCCCACCCCCAAATACATAAATCCCTGAGAGTAATTCATTGACAATCCTGACAGGAAAGTTGCCTCCAGTTGCCTCCTAGGCTTGAGAGTGACAGCACCGTGTACATATAATATTATTTCACTTAGTGTTTGTGCTTGATATACTGTATAGAGATTATAGAGAAGTGCACAATGAGTGCTGTGACCCAGTTATGTTTCATACAAAATCAAAAATTCTGCAAAATTCTGTAAATTAGTTGAACAGGGAAACAAGATGCTGCGATCACCCAGATTTTTCTGGCAAATAATATTTATAAATGGACATTATCGTTTTTATGTTCTAATGAGGAAAAGCACATTCATACTGCAATAGTGCTGATGAAGCTGCATTATGGCACCGAAAACGGCCGTCTGCTGTACCATGTGACTGATTCATGATTAATGTATCCTGTGACTTATTCATGATTGCTGTATCCTGTGACTTATTCATGATTGCTGTATCCTGTGACTGATTCATGATTGGTGTATCCTGTGACTGATTCATGATTAATGTACCATGTGACTGATTCATGATTACTGTATCCTGTGACTGATTCATGATTAATGTACCATGTGACTGATTCATGATTGCTGTATCCTGTGACTGATTCATGATTAATGTACAATGTGACTGATTCATGATTAATGTACTATGTGACTGATTCATGATTGCTGTACTAAGTGACTGATTCCTGATTGTTCTACCCTGTGATTGATTAATGAATGCTCTACTATGTGACTGATTCATGATTGCTGTACCCTGTTACTGATTCATGATTGCTGTACCCTGTTACTGATTCATGATTGCTGTACACTGACTGATTCATGATTGCTGTACTAAGGGTCTCATTCAGACCCGCTCGCGAGCGCTGTACGCTCGCAAGCAGGTCGATGTTTCCCAAATGCGCATGCGCACGACGGAGTGCGCTCCACAAAAAATAAAGCATTCTTTTTTTTCTATCTTTGTGAATTGTGTGGAAGTTACATATGGTGAGATTGAGCCAGTCATGCCCTGTACAACACATATATGTCCCGGGGAGAGTCATTCCATGGAAGTTACATATGGTGAGATTGAGCCAGTCATGCCCTGTACAACACATATATGTCCTGGGGAGAGTCATTCCATGGAAGTAACATATGGCAGTGGTAACCAAACTGGGTGCCCTGGAACACTTGCAGGGGTGCCTCAGGTTGTTGGTCCAGCACCATATCAAATTATTTATGGTCAATGTAATGTAAATATGTGCACAAACAGAAGCACAAGCCTGTACACCACTATATAACCAATCCTAAGGATGACGGATAAGCACAATACTACTTCACTACATTTTTATATGAATTTCTCAATAACAAACTTTTGGCTTAGGGGTGCCGTGAAAACAATGCAAATACTCTACAGCACCCTGATTCAAAAAAGTTTGGGAACCACTGACATATGGTGAGATTGAGCCAGTCATGCCCTGTCATCACACATATGTCCTGGGGAGAGTCAGTCCATGGAAGTTACATATGGTGAGATTGAGCCAGTCACACGCTGTCATCACACATATGTCCTGGGGAGAGTCATTCCATGGAAGTTACATATGGTGAGATTGAGCCAGTCACACCCTGTACAACACATATATGTCCCGGGGACAGTCATTCCATGGAAGTTACATATGGTGAGATTGAGCCAGTCACACCCTGTACAACACATATATGTCCCGGGGAGAGTCAGTCCATGGAAGTTACATATAGTGAGATTGAGCCAGTCACGCCCTGTACAACACATGTATGTCCTGGGGAGAGTCAGTCCATGGAAGTTACATATGGTGAGATTGAGCCAGTCACGCCCTGTACAACACATATATGTCCTGGGGAGAGTTATTCCATGGAAGTTACATATGGTGAGATTGAGCCAGTCACACCCTGTACAACACATATATGTCCCGGGGAGAGTCAGTCCATGGAAGTTACATATGGTGAGATTGAGCCAGTCACGCCCTGTACAACACATATATGTCCTGGGGAGAGTCATTCCATGGAAGTTATATACGGTGAGATTGAGCCAGTCACGCCCTGTACAACACACATATGTCCTGGGGAGAGTCATTCCATGGAAGTTACATATGGTGAGATTGAGCCAGTCACGCCCTGTACAACATATATATGTCCTGGGGACAGTCAGTCCATGGAAGTTACATATGGTGAGATTGAGCCAGTCACGCCCTGTACAACATATATATGTCCTGGGGAGAGTCAGTCCATGGAAGTTACATATGGTGAGATTGAGCCAGTCACACCCTGTACAACACATATATGTCCCGGGGAGAGTCATTCCATGGAAGTAACATATGGCAGTGGTAACCTAACTGTGCGCTGCGGCACCCTGGGGTGCCCTGGAACACTTGCAGGGGTGCCTCAGGTTGGTGGTCCAGCACCATATCAAATTATTTATGGTCATTGTAATGTAACTATGTGCACAAACAGAAGCACAAGCCTGTACACCACTATATAACCAATCCTAAGGATGACGGATAAGCACAATTTATTTCACTTTACTACTTCACTACATTTTTATCTGAATTTCTCAATAACAAACTTTTGGCTTAGGGGTGCCGTGAAAACAATGCTGATACACTAGGGCGCCCCGATTCAAAAAAGTTTGGGAACCACTGACATATGGTGAGATTGAGCCAGTCACGCCCTGTCATCACACATATGTCCTGGGGACAGTCATTCCATGGAAGTTACATATGGTGAGATTGAGCCAGTCACGCCCTGTACAACACATATATGTCCTGGGGAGAGTCATTGCATGGAAGTTATATATGGTGAGATTGAGCCAGTCACACCCTGTACAACACATACATGTCCTGGGGAGAGTCATTACATGGAAGTTATATATGGTGAGATTGAGCCAGTCACACCCTGTACAACACATACATGTCCTGGGGAGAGTCATTACATGGAAGTTACATATGGTGAGATTGAGCCAGTCACGCCCTGTCATCACACATATGTCCTGGGGACAGTCATTCCATGGAAGTTACATATGGTGAGATTGAGCCAGTCACGCCCTGTACAACACATATATGTCCTGGGGAGAGTCATTGCATGGAAGTTATATATGGTGAGATTGAGCCAGTCACACCCTGTACAACACATACATGTCCTGGGGAGAGTCATTACATGGAAGTTACATATGGTGAGATTGAGCCAGTCATGCCCTGTACAACACATACATGTCCTGGGGAGAGTCATTCCATGGAAGTTACATATGGTGAGATTGAGCCAGTCACACCCTGTACAACACATATATGTCCTGGGGAGAGTCATTGCATGGAAGTTACATATGGTGAGATTGAGCCAGTCACGCCCTGTGCAACAGATATATGTCCTGGGGAGAGTCATTGCATGGAAGATATATATGGTGAGATTGAGCCAGTCACGCCCTGTACAACACATATATGTCCTGGGGAGAGTCATTGCATGGAAGTTATATATGGTGAGATTGAGCCAGTCACACCCTGTACAACACATATATGTCCTGGGGAGAGTCATTGCTTGGAAGTTATATATGGTGAGATTGAGCCAGTCACACCCTGTACAACACATACATGTCCTGGGGAGAGTCATTCCATGGAAGTTACATATGGTGAGATTGAGCCAGTCACACCCTGTACAACACATATATGTCCTGGGGAAAGTCATTTCATGGAAGTTACATATGGTGAGATTCAGCCAGTCACACCCTGTACAACACATATATGTCCTGGGGAGAGTCATTGCATGGAAGTTACATATGGTGAGATTGAGCCAGTCACGCCCTGTTCAACAGATATATGTCCTGGGGAGAGTCATTGCATGGAAGTTATATATGGTGAGATTGAGCCAGTCACGCCCTGTACAACACATATATGTCCTGGGGAGAGTCATTTCATGAAAGTTACATATGGTGAGATTGAGCCAGTCACACTCTGTACAACACATACATGTCCTGGGGAGAGTCATTCCATGGAAGTTACATATGGTGAGATTGAGCCAGTCACACCCTGTACAACACATATATGTCCTGGGGAGAGTCATTACATGGAAGTTACATATGGTGAGATTGAGCCAGTCATGCCCTGTACAACACATACATGTCCTGGGGAGAGTCATTACATGGAAGTTACATATGGTGAGATTGAGCCAGTCATGCCCTGTACAACACATACATGTCCTGGGGAGAGTCATTCCATGGAAGTTACATATGGTGAGCACTTTGCCACAAATATTTAATTGGTGACGTTCAAAATATCCTCTGTAGATTCTACCTATTAATATAACTACTGACTACAGCCATAGTGCAACAGCTCAGGACACTATGGATTCACTCTTATACATTGCTCCATAACAAAACTCAAGGTGCAAATTGTTTGTCCTCTTCCCTGTCCTGGGGAATTATGTTCCATGAACTTATGCCAGAACTATTGTACCCCCAATCTCATTGGGTCTCACACACTCACCTCACTGTCTGATTAGTGACGCTGCCTCTGAGATGGTCCTCGTATAGATGACGACAAGGATGAGTCCTGTGGAAAGTTCTAATATGATTATAAATGGAGTTTGTCCAGATTTTCTCTGTTAGCAGAGTACAAATATCAGTCCCTGCAAGAGCAGAAAGTCCCTGACTAGATGTGTGGTCACAGTCTTATATTGGGGGGAGAGTGGCGTTTATGGATTCAGGGAAGATGCTGATTGGCCAACACCTCTGTGGTGCAATTTGCATATGAGTGGTCAGAGAGCAGACAATGAGAGGGGTGTATCAGGTAAGGTGCCAGGATATGCCAGTCATTGTGTGTAGTGCAGAGCCCCTCCTGACAGTAATCTATGTGAAATGTGGTTATAACATTTCCAGACATCTCATGGTAACATTTTTAGGGGGAGAAAAATGTAAAAAATAAAAAAAAATGAAATTATATAATAATAATAATAAATAATTTATATATTATATTATTTACTACTTAATCACTAATGCATATTAATGTAATTGAAATGAATTAAACACTTAAGTGAAAAATATATATTTTCTGAATCTTATTAATCACAATGAATGTTATATGCAAAAAATGTTCATCCCCATGTTATGTGCTATTGACATCATTGATTTAAATTCTACATAAAGTGTAATATGTACAATCCCTTCATCTGGTGCCAATCTAAGTAATAAGTAACATAATACAATCTAACAATAAATAAAGAAGCATTATAACACTTCACACACAGAATAGTTATTGTACCGTTGTGCAGTTATCCATCAGAATTATGAATTTGGGTACATGCACCTTACATCCGGCATATAGGTACAGCTATAGGGTACATGCACCATACATCTGGCATATAGGTACAGCTATAGGGTACATGCACCATACTTCTGGCATATAGGTACAGCTATAGGGTGCATGCACCATACATACAGCATATAGGTACAGCTATAGGGTGCATGCACCATACATACAGCATATAGGTACAGCTATAGGGTGCATTCACCATACATACAGCATATAGGTACAGCTATTGGGTGCATGCACCATACATTTGGCATATAGGTACAGCTATAGGGTACATGCACCTTACATCCGGCTTATAGGTACAGCTATAGGGTACATGCACCATACATACAGCATATAGGTACAGCTATAGGGTACATGCACCATACATCAGGTATATAGGTATAGCTATAGGGTACATGCACCATACATACAGAATATAGGTACAGCTATAGGGTACATGCACCATACCTCTGGTATATAGGTATAGCTATAGGGTACATGCACCATGCATACAGAATATAGGTACAGCTATAGGGTACATGCACCATACCTCTGGTATATAGGTATAGCTATAGGGTACATGCACCATACATACAGCATATAGGTACAGCTATAGGGTACATGCACCATACATACGGCATATATGTACAGCTATAGAGTACATGCACCATACATACGCAATATAGGTACAGCTATAGGGTAGAAAATGAGCTTTATATGAACAAATGAAATAATTGTGAATAAAATATATAAGTGAATTGTTGTAAAAAAACAAGTAAAGGCAACATCTAAAGATATTTGTTCTGTATCAAGTAGAGACTTTATTAGTAACAAAACAAACTTTGGCACACAGTCCACTCCTTATAGCTCCAATGCCCTGGGAGCACCTTACATACTGCTGATATTTACAGTGTTTCCCTTTATGCTTGTGTTCACACGGTGACAGACTTCCCAGGAGCAGCACATCGTTATGCAGATAGAGGAGGGGACATTTCCTGACCCTCCCGGGAGGAACCATTGTCATCATCTGCATGTGATGGGTGAATGAAACCATGAGTGAGTGCCCAGACAATGGAGGGTTTGTGTTTAGTAAATATGGTCACCAGAGCTGGTGAATAGAGAAGACTGTTCCACCCAACCCAGATGTAGTATCTCCTCATTAACACATTAACAAACATAATGAGCACTGATTTAGCCAACACTTACTCTGCAGGGCCGGGTGTGACATAACAGCCTATGACAGAGCCCATCTCTACGGCTGTAACAATAACTTTCATTCCAGAGTTTCTGGACTTGATGCTATTTGAAAAAAATATATTAAAAAATCAGTTCTATAATTGCCACGTGCTGTGTATGTGACTGGTGCCAGCTGTACAGTCACTGGTTCTGCCACAGCCCCAAGATCATCTCATCTACTACTGTATGTCTTTTACCAGAATGATATGTGGTGGTGGCCTCCTTATTAGTGGATTTATTTACTTCCCTGATCATTATTTTGGGATTCGGAGAAATAGTGGCATTAAGTGTCCCTGGGGATATAAATGACGTCTGACAGGTGTGTTAGCTTCCACAGATTATAGGTGGACACTGTGGAGATTTGGTGCCTCTGGAAATACAGTTTATCCATGATAATAAGGTGTGAATTTATATGACTGATTACATCTCAGTCTGCCCCTGGATTATTTCTAAACTGTTTCTCCATTGGAATTATATCGGTTTGTCTGTCTTAATACCCCAGTACCCAGATCATTTGTGTTAAAAGAGATGTGCGCTATTGTCCCCTAGGGAGGCTTAATGCCCTGTCCCAAGATGACCATGAGCTCATTACTGAACAGTCAGTACAGCTGTACCTACTATACTTCAATAAACTAAAGGCCCCCACACATCAGCAATTGATTGCAGCAATTCTGCAATTTGCAATCGATTGTGTAAAAAAATCTTTCCCTTTTTCAATCGATTGTGGCAATTCTGAAATCTGCAAGCGATTGAAAATGGGAAAGATTTTTATACACAATTGATTGCAAATTGCAGAATTGCTGCAATCAATTGCTGATGTGTGGGGGCCTTAACACCACTGGTTAAGTAACTGGGCTGTTCAGTTAGAGCCATCTGCCGGTGTGTGTAGCTCTGCAATATCAACACTGGCATACACATCATTTCCAACATGTTATGGGCCTAGGCACACAGCTGACATACAAGCTATTAGGATGCCCAGAGCAGTACCTAGACACAATCTTAAGCACATGTGTAGTGCAGACTGCATAAGAAGATTTAAGACAACAAATAGTGTTTCCAGCACAGTATAGCAGCAGTGAAGCTGATTACAATACAGAAGCTGCACAGTTATGTCTGTAAGAAGACTACAGGAGCTGCACCAATAATGGGGTTTATCAAGCTAAGAGGTGCAAAAAGTTATGCAACCCGGAAGTTTACTATGAAAATACATTGTATTGTGAAAGGCTGTGGAAGGCCACTGTAGAACCAGACGTAGATTCAAGCCCAGAAATAGAGAGAGCCATGGGGACTATAGGCTTAAGTGTAGGGCAACACTTATGTACTTTATAATAGAGTACATGGGAAAAAGTCAGCAAAAGACAAAGGGACAGCACTGCAGGCACCGTATCAAGATGGAGGTCTCACGAGGACGACAAATTTAAGATGTGTATTGTAAAACACCAAACTGAATGAATGCAGCAGTAAGAGTGATTACATAGACAAAATTATGTCTGTGTCTCAGCAACTAATATCTGTTGGAGTGCAAGTAGATGAAGAGATTGCTACAGCAATGCTGCAGAACTTAGTGCCTGGGTTTGCGCTAATGCCACAGCCAAGAAGTCAAATGCATCAAAACTAACAGCAGACACAGTCATAGGAAAGTTAATACAGTTTCGAGAACATGTGCTTTGAGATTTGAATGCTGAGACAACTGCATTACACACAAAAAGTGAAAAATTCCGAAAATTTAAATTCAAGTGTTACAATTGTCACTGGATAGATCACAAAGCAATTGTGTGTTCATAAAAGAAGGTGAAAACTATACAAAGCAAAAAATACAATGTCAGAGATGAGTCTGCGCTGAGTGTTACAGATAGTAGCAGAAATTATTATTGGTATATCAATTCAGGTGCAACAAGACATTTAAGATGCAATGAATAATGGTTCACCAAGTTAATCAAATGTGACCCTACCACTCTCAAAGGTATTAGCAATCAAGTCCTTACAGATACTAAGTTGGGGAAATTAAATCTTTCTTAAAAATTGGGGCAAAAATAAAAGTCACAGAACTCCAAGACATGCTTAATGTACCAGATATGGGAACAAATCTTATCGCAATCAGTGTCCGAGAGCAAAGGGGCTACAGAGTTTGTTTCACTAAATGAAAGTGCATTGTGTGAAAAAGAAGAGGGACTGTCATAGCTACAGGCACAAGGTGTCAGTAATTGTATATCCTTGATACTAAGCACTGTTACCTGATGATAACAATTGAGTCACTAGAACTCTGGCATATAAGATTTGGTCACCCTGGATATAACATTGTTCAAAAGCTACAGAACAGGATGGTCACAGGAATGTCAATGACTAACACAGAGAAACCTGTATGTGAGAGACGTATTACAGGGAAACAAAGTCATCAGCCATTTCCAAAATCAACAAGCAAAGCTACAAAACCACTTGAGATAATACATTCAGATGTGTGTGGTCCAATGGAGGAAAAGTTCTGAGAGTGGAAAAAGATAATTGGTGACATTTCTAGATGACTTCACAAGAATGACACCTGTACTTCATCAGAGAAAAGTCTGAAGTGGTAAAAAAAAATTGCAGATTACAAGATACTTATGGAAAATTAAACAGGTTACATACTCTAGACCAGGGGTCTTCAAACTTGGCCCTCCAGATGCTGTGGAACTACACATCCCAGCATGAACTGCACATAGTTTTAGCATGCTGTTATATAAAAAAGGTGGCAATGCATGCTGGGATGTGTAGTTCCACAGCAGCTGGAGGGCCAAGTTTGAAGACACCTGCTCTAGACAATGAGAACTGATAATGGTGGAAAATATCTCAACACTGAGGGGGAACAATTGTAAAGACTATATGGAATAGAGCATCAATTGGCCATTGCCTATACGCCTGGGCAAAATGGTGTCTGTGAACAAGCAAATCATACACTATTGGAGAAAGCAAGATACATGCTAAAGGACACAGGACTAGCAATTTTGTGCAGAAGTCATATCCACAGCAGTTATCTCAGGAACCATTCTGCTACAGTTACCCTAAAGGACATAACACCCATTGAAGCATGGTCAACCAAGTGTAAGACATCTCAGTACCTTTGGAAGAATGGACTATGTGCATATACCAAAAAAATAAATTATACAAGCTGGATTCAAAGTCAGTCATTCTTGGCTATTGCCATGAGATCAAAGGTGACAGATTGTGGAATACAAATACCAAAAAGTAGTAACGTGCGGTGAGGTAAATGGCTGAAGAGGCCCTGGCAGTGACATGTGATGAGGTAAATGGCTGGGGAGGCACTGGCAGTGACGTGTTGTGAGGTAAATGGCTGGGGAGGCACTGGCAGTGACGTACGGTGAGGTAAATGGCTGGGGAGGCACTGGCAGTGATGTGTAGTGAGGTAAATGGCTGGGGAGGCACTGGCAGTGACGTGCGGTGAGGTAAATGGCTGGGGAGGCACTGGCAGTGACGTGTAGTGAGGTAATTGGCTGGGGAGGCACTGGCAGTGACGTGTAGTGAGGTAAATGGCTGGGGAGGCACTGGCAGTAACATGTGGTGATGTAAATGGCTGGGGAGGCACTGGCAGTGACGTGTAGTGAGGTAATTGGCTGGGGAGCCACTGGCAGTGACGTGTAGTGAGGTAAATGGCTGGGGAGCCACTGTCAGTGACGTGTAGTGAGGTAAATGGCTGGGGAGGCACTGGCAGTGACGTGTAGTGAGGTAAATGGCTGGGGAGGCACTGGCAGTGACATGTGGTGAGGTAAATGGATGGGGAGGCACTGCCTAGTATCAGAGCCAGGTTTACACACACATATATGAACATATATAGGGCTCATGTGGGCATTAAACAAAGGTGCAGCAGTATTTAGTGCTGGAAATTTGGGGTGAGAGTTTTGACTATAAAAATAATTAGAATAATACAAATAAGATATTTATAATATTTTCTTTACATTTTTTTAGTAAAAACTCTGGAGTATACATAAGTATGACAGGAAAGGCTCTGCCTCACCTCACCGCACATCACTGCCAGAAAGCTTGTTAATCATAAGATGTTATAGTTAAAGGAACAACACAAATTGAATAAAAAATGGAAGCTGATATGCAGAACCCATATGTGACACTGGACACGGCAGCAGCTGAATATATATCTGAAACAGAGACTATCAGCATTGACGTTCAATCACAGAGAATTTCTTCTGCAAGATTAAATATTTGCAAACCACCTCTGAGATATGATGAGGAATTTGCAAACCTTGCAGTCAGTGATACTCAAGGCATCCAGAAGCCAAACCAAAGTCTGATTGATGTGAATGGAAATCCGAGATAGGAAAAGAGACTTTGTAAGATTTAGAAACCAGAAGTGTGAAAAGCATCAGGAATCATGATAGTTACAGGAGTCCCAAGTTCCTGGGTAGAGAGACTGTTGCTATAGCCCATGCTATCAGGGATGTAACTTTGCTAAAGTTTCTTCAGAGAAGGCCAAGCTAAAGTCATGTGATGTGTTGATGCCGCTTCTTAACCCAATTTATTTTATAGTTCGCCACAGAAAAGCTGAAAATAAATGTTACATGTAACATGGGGAAGTTAGTAGCAAGGGGAGTTAGCAAGGGGAGTGTTGAAAGAGGAGTACGCTACTGCGCAGACTCCAGTCTTCCTGTCCTCCAGGAGGCTTCATGCCCTGTTCAAAGATGGCTGCCATGATCACTACTGAGCATGTGCAATGGCCATCTTGTCTTTACTGTGTTCAGTGACATGGTGGGACACAGGAGTCTCCTGCTTAGCTCCGATGAGAGACCCGGTTAATACCTGCAGATAAAGCTGTTTCAGTATCCCTGCACCACTACTTATTTGCAGAATGCACACACCAGCTGGCGAGTTGTATAGGACACCGCTCCACTCCATCACCAGTGTGCATGTAACAGTGAGTATGGCAGTACCTGCTATCTATCAACACCACTGGTTAAGTAACTGGGCTGTTCATAGTTTGAGTCATGTGCTGGTGTGTGCCTACATAGCTCTGCAGTATCCTCACCTACACACACATGAATTTCAACTTTTATGTTTAGTTAATATGTTTTATCTATGTTTTTATGTGCTGCTGTTTAAATTACAGGTATTTTACCCTTTTATTAGAAGTGTTCACCTTTCTTTTCATATAATTTTTCATTTCTATATTATTCGAGCGTTTGCCAGCAGCTTTGCTCGCGTGGATGTCAGTTATTGCTTAGCGGAACTACTTTTACAAAGACAGTAGTGGCATCTAATATTGTGTATATATATATATATATTATATTGTACACATTGATCACAAAGTGTCTATATAAACAATTTTTGCAGTTTTTCCTCCAAGGATTAACACAAAAAGTTTCTATGGGCTACTAACTCATGACCAAGCCACATAAAGCTACCCATAGGAGAAGCAACTGGTCATGAGATCTACGCCTGTATCCTTGAGCGCTTGTCCCTGTGACTTGTTGATCATCATAGTGAAGCAGACACAGGAAACTGAAGGTGCTTGAATTGAAAAAAAAAATTGTTGGGGATAAGGGGTATACATGGAATGAACACAGTCTCTCCTGCTCCAGATCCCGTTAGAATCTGTGCCTCAATTAAGTTCCTCTGTAGAGCTGTGACTTTAAGTTGGGTTCTGTCGCATAACTTGGGCAGAGTCAAGTTCCGTAGAAGCATGATCAGGACACCGACTTTCAGTGCAATGCTGTGCACTGGAAGTCCAGCTGCTCTATCTTGTAGATCCCAAATCCATTGCTACTTAACCTGCAGTAACTCTGAAAGGTTGCAAGTAATGTGCAGCAACTCTGTGATATGTAGTATTTGTCTTGGTGCACCATCTACTGGACTGACATGTATACTACAACTTCATGAGTCAAGGATAAGCTGCCTGATTAGTGCTTAATATATAGTGCTTATTTAATATGTTGTCCATCAGGTAGGTAGTGTGGCATTACCATTCAGAAGGCTTTTTGGGCCATTGCATGGGTGTAACTACCATAGGTGTAAGGGGTGCAGTTGCTATGGGGCCAGAGCTTTTGGGGGCCCATATTCCTTTTCAAAGAAAATCAAGACAGGGATGAATCCTGCACCAGTGTCTTTATCATAACTAATATCTTCAATGGTCCTTATCTCAAAATAGCTAAAATCTGTAGTTACATGTCTCTACCGTATAGTTACAGTATATGGCTTCTCTGAGGTGCTACCTACTACTCAATTTTTACATATATCACAAAAATAAGAAGAGAAAGGTAAGTAGTTTCGAGGGTGCACTAGCTACCACAAAAATATAATTTAAAAGTTGTAACCTTTATTGTTATGTATTAAATATATCAATCTTATAAGTTAAAATAGGTGAAATATAGCCAATCAAAACTTTATTTCTATGGCTGTGTCCCAGTATGACCTGACATTTCGGGGTGGCACTGTAGACAGTGTACAGTGCCTGACCATGGGGATTCTACTCTTTTTTAAAAAAAATTTACCAAGACCATTGGATGCCTGCTTGGACCGAAGAAGAGTCCATCCATGGATTTAATAAGTATGTAATTGATGTATTTGGATGTATTTTTTGTAGAGATGTGCAGGTTTGGTTTTACTCAGATTTCAAAAATGGCATTTTATTGGCTATCGGCTATCACGTATTTTGGATAGCCAATAAAATAAATCCGAACTAATCCAAACTTGTGATAATTTTAGTGTAAAGAACCGAGTCAATCCGAGTAAATCCAAACCCGCACATCTCTAATTTTTTATAATACAATATTAAAACAAACAGTCAGTGTCCAAGTCTTGTGGTTATTTAAAAATGTATTTACAGGTGGACTACAGCTGTCAAAAGGCTTTTAATGTCCAGGCATGCTGGCACTTGTTGTTCCACAAGTGTCAGCATGCCGGGACAGACTGCTTGAGACTTGCAGTCCACCTGTAATGAGCAATATTATTATTTTACCATTAACCTCACACCCACTAGCACTAGGAGTGCAGGGAAGAGTGCTGAGCTTATAACCCAAGGCTGGTTGTTCCTCGGGAGGGGGAACCCATTTTATTTTTTGGGTCTCACTTTTCAAGGCATTCCAGCCCTGGGCTGACCAACTTAGGGCTGGTTAATGTTATGACAGGGGGACCCCACACTGTGTGTCTGCTGTGGTTCTGCCTGGTTCTGGTTTTTGAAAATTCAGGGGACACCAAGCCATTTTTCCCTAGATTTTTCAATGCTAGTCCTGACTGAGAAGTGCGGGGCAGGTTTTTGATTTGGGGTGGGGGGGGGTGACCCTTACTTTTTTTTTTATATCTAAATATTTCTATGCTTTTACACCTAATGAAGCCTGCACAGATCATAGTGATCTGAGCAGTACGTCTCAACTCGCCAGCCTCAGGCAGGTATATTGTTTCTATGGGTTTTGTTTGTTTTTAAAACTGACCGTTAGAACAATAGAACAAACTAATCTGCAGATTTACTAAACCAGCATTTTGGTTGGTTTTCATCGGTTTTACTTTTAGTAAATGGTAAGTTTGCAAAACCGATGGAAAATCGGCCAAAAACCCAACACTGACTTTTAGTAAATATACCTGATGTGTAGAATGTCTTTAGGTACCAGCAGTAAAGGTAAAGCCTGAATTAATTACATTAGATGAGGGAATAATATAATCTTGGAAAGATTTTCTTGACCCATATGGGACAGTGGCAGCTTTTTCCAGCTCTATAATTATTATTTGTATAGTCTGGGCTTAAAGACGTCCCGGGATATGTGTTACTGTAATTTAATCCCCTAGTAGACAAAGTGGTTTGAAGTCCAAGTTTTCGTGATGTTGTCCAGTCTGCCAACGCGAGATCCCACGGTTCCCAAGTGTAGTGCAACATATTTGGTCAGGTTGACATCATACCGCAAGACCTCCCCAAACTCTCTGAGGATGTGATAAATAGCACCTAGGGAGTCCGAAGTATTGGATGTATATAAGAATATAGTGTCTGCAAATGCAGTTATTCTGATTTCTCCAGTACCTATTTCTATTTCTTTAAATGTAAAATTATTTAGTAATAAGCAGAGGAGTGGATCAATAGCTAAATGAAATAAAAGTGGAGCTAGGGGGCAGCCCTCGGGTGTTCCCCGTTACATTGAAAAACGGTCTCTACAGTAGCCAATGATTAGGAGGGAGGTGGAAGAGAGCGTGCATATGTAACTAAATCAATAAAGGCCAGGATGAAATTGCTAAATGGTAAAACAGAAAATAAATGTGGCAGAAGGACAGTGTCAAAAGCTTTGATGGTGTCTAAACTCAGTAAGATGTTGTATGGCGAGGAGGCCACTACCATACCCCTTTAACAGTGGGTTTATTTTTTACAAAGCCTAATTGGTGATTAGCCATTATTTTCACCAACAGCTTTATGTCAGTATTGAGTAAAGTGATGGTCATATAGTACTCCAGTAATTTGGGATATCTCTGTGGTTTCAGTAGCAGGATAGTGTGAGTTGAGTTGAAGTATGAGAAGAGAGTATGACGGTGAATAATATCATGAAATAATTCCACTAAGGCCAGAGGCAACATGTGGCTGAATATCTTATAACATTCATTTGAGGGACTGTCAGGGCCTAGAGATTAATATTGTATGAGGTAGGATATAGCTGCCGTTACCTCTGAAGAGCAATATCATGGCCGAAAGACTCAGAAGGGGAAGGGGTGAGAGGGGGCGAGTTTGCAACCCTCATCAATTGGTCATGCTTTTGCAAAGCAAAGGGCAAGGTGGAGAAGAGAGAAGAATAGTAAGATTCACAAAAAGCTCTCCAGGACATGTTTTGATGAAAAGTCCTCAGACTAGGTGGCCATATGGTCACTCAGTGCCCTGGGTAGGGCATTGTGCAGGGTCTGGGATTGAGCAGTTACTTTTTACTTCTTTTGTCTATCAACAAAATCAGTTATATGGCCACATAAGACAGTTTTAGACATCCCTAAAAACAGAATTGGTCTATCCCAGTAATTAAGATTATCATCTAGAACTTTTATCTATTAATCAGTAAGAAAGTCACAAAACTCATCTGACAGAGAGAGTTGTCCTTGAAGCACCACAACCTAGCCTAGGGATGGGCAATAAGTAGCCCTCCAGGTGTTGTTGAACTACAAATCCCAGCATGCCTTGCAAAAGTTTTAGAATGGTCAAATAGCAAAACTGTTGCAGGGCATGCTGGGATGTGTAGTTCTACAACAGCTGGGGGGCCGCTTATTGCCCACCCTTAACCTAGCCCCTCCAGCCTGCATTCTTCTCTACTAGGGAGATAGGAGCATGGTCACAAATGAATATGTTGTGGATGTCTGCATGTTGAATTTGTGCTACCAGGGAGTCACTAACCAGTAAAGCACCAATGCGTAACCATAAATGATGCACTCTTGAAAAAAAAGTGAAAATCCAATCCATCAGGTTCAAGAGGTGCCAGAAGCCTGTGAGCTGGAGAGTGGACTTGAATAACTGAATTTGCTTCAATGAGAAAGGCCATAAATCAATGAGGAAGGCCTTCAATAAACGAGGAAGGCCATTAAAAAATGAGGAAGGTCTTCAATAATCGAGGAAGGCCTTCAATAAACGAAGAAGGCCATCAATCATCGAAGAAGGCCTTCAATACACGAGGAAGGCCTTCAATACACAAGGAAGGCCTTCAATCAAAAAGGGAGGCCTTCAATCAAAAAGGGAGGCCTTCAATCAAAAAGGGAGGCCTTCAATAAACGAGGAATGCCATAAATCAGCGAGGAAGGCCATCAATCTATGAGGAAGGCCATCAATCAAGAGCAGGGTTATCCATGTAAGATAACAGGGACCCCAGCCTGTAAGATAAAGGTTAGAACATTGAGCTAAGTGAAGGGCTAGATCTCTCAGGAATTCTAGAGCAGACGTATTAGGTGCAGAAACATTCACTAAAGTGTAGTTGGCACTCCAAACCTCTAATGTACATCCAAAATGAAGTAACTACTATTGGGATCAACTACCTCATTCAGGATATTGGGCTAGACATTCCTATGGAACAGTTCCACTACCCCACTGGCTTTCCCTGACAAATCAGCTGAAATATATTGACCAATCCAGGGAGCACGGAGTGTGGACACGGCACCAGCTGCCCGATGTGTCTCCTGCAAAAATACAATGTCAGGGCAAATACATTTTAGGTGGGTAGTCACTATTTTTCTTTTCACTTGGGAACGAAGACCACCCCCCATATGCCAGAAAAGTATCTTATAATGGGCATTAGAAAAAGGAGGCACTATTTGAGGAGTGTATGTGGTCAGGTCTAACCAATCCCACTCTGGGATGAGCCAGGTGAAACAAGTATCCAACAACCCTCCTGTCCCAGCAAGCGGGAAAGATGAGGTAGCAGCAAGCCCCACTAAGGGCACCAGTACATTGGGGAGAAAGAAAGGGGAGAGCGAGCACAAAATCATATATGCCAAAAATCTCACAGTGCTTCCTACAATATTTTGTCCTATCCTAAATAAGAACCATGTGAACACCATATAAAACAATGGTTCACGGAATAAAGTAATGAAATTCCAGAAGGGGCTATTTAGCAATGTTGGAGAGCTCACATCTGTACATAACCATAAAGTGGGGGAAAAGCAGATGCACACTCTAAGCACAAAGAACACTGAATATCACAATATAACCAGTATAATAAACTATCAATAAACATGGTTTTAAATTGAGGTTCTTAGTACATATTTGGCCACTTACAACATTACGGTGCCCTCATCAGGTGGGTCCCTAACATCCCTAATACTGACACATTGTATAAATGTATCTAGGACTTACCTGTAATAGCTCCCATTACATATGTGTACTGCAATGCACAGGACCCGTACTAATTACATGTGTGTACTGCAATGCACAGGACCCATACTAATTACATGTGTGTACTGCAATGCACAGGACCCATACTAATTACATGTGTGTACTGCAATGCACAGGACCCATACTAATTACATGTGTGTACTGCAATGCACAGGACCCATACTAATTGCATGTGTGTACTGCAATGCACAGGACCCATACTAATTACATGTGTGTACTGCAATGCACAGGACCCGTACTAGTTACATGTGTGTACTGCAATGCACAGGACCCGTACTAATTACATGTGTGTACTGCAATGCACAGAACCCGTACTAATTACATGTGTGTACTGCAATGCACAGGACCCATACTAATTACATGTTTGTACTGCAATGCACAGGACCCATACTAATTACATGTGTGTACTGCAATGCACAGGACCCATACTAATAATTACATGTGTGTACTGCAATGCACAGGACCCATACTAATTACATGTGTGTACTGCAATGCACAGGACCCATACTAATAATTACATGTGTGTACTGCAATGCACAGGACCCATACTAATAATTACATGTGTGTACTGCAATGCACAGGACCCATACTAATTACATGTGTGTACTGCAATGCACAGGACCCGTACTAATTACATGTGTGTACTGCAATGCACAGGACCCATACTGATTACATGTGTGTACTGCAATGCACAGGACCCATACTAATTACATGTGTGTACTGCAATGCACAGGACCCATACTAATTACATGTGTGTACTGCAATGCACAGGACCCATACTAATTACATGTGTGTACTGCAATGCACAGGACCCATACTAATTACATGTGTGTACTGCAATGCACAGGACCCATACTAATTACATGTGTGTACTGCAAAGCACAGGACCCATACTAATTACATGTGTGTACTGCAATGCACAGGACCCATACTAATTACGTGTGTGTACTGCAATGCACAGGACCCATACTAATTACATGTGTGTACTGCAATGCACAGGACCCATACTAATTACTAGGGGTGTGCACCGGCCACTTTTCGTGTTTTGTGTTTTGGTTTTGGATCTGGATCTTTCTTCGTGTTTTGGATCTGGATTGGTTTTGCCAAAACCACCCTTCCGTGTTTTGGGTTCTGGGTTTTGTGTTTTGGATCTGTATTTTTTTGAAAAAAAGCATAAAAACAGCTAAAATCACAGAATTTGTAGGTTTTTCTGCTCCTATGCTATTATTAACCTCAATAACCTTAATTTCCACTCATTTCCAGTCTATTCTGAACACCTCACACCTCACAATAGTGTTTTTATGTCCAAAAGGTTGCACCGAGGTAGCTGGATGACTATGCTAAGCGACACGAGTGGGCGGCACAAACACGTGACCCATCTAGGAGTGACACTGCAGTGGCAGGCAGGATGGCAGTTAGAAAAACTAGGCCCCAAACTGTACATAATGCAAAGAAAAAAAGAGGTGCAAGATGGAATTGTCCTTGGGCCCTCCCACCCACCCTTATGTTGTATAAACAGGACATGCACACTTTAACAAATCAATCATTTCAGCGCCAGGGTCTGCCACACAACTGTGGCTGAAATGATTGGTTCGTTTGGGCCCCCACAAAACAAGCTGGCAATTAATGTGTCCCTGCACAAACTGGCTCTACGGAGGCAAGATGTCATCCTCATCCTCCTCATCCACCGATTCCTCACCCTCTTCAGTGTGTACATCCTCATCCTCACAAAGTATTAACTCGTCCCCACTTGAATCCACCACCACAGGTCCCTCTGTACCTTCTGGAGGCTGGTCTCCCTGGAAGAGCTGATAATTCATTTTGATGAACATCATCTTCTCCACATTCTGTGGAAGCAACCTCCTACGCCTTTCGCTGACAAGGTTCCCGGCTGCACTAAACACTCTTTCGGAGTACACACTGGAGGGGGGGCAACTCAGGTAAAATAGAGCCAGTTTGTACAGGGGCCTCCAAATTGCCTCTTTTTCCTGCCAGTACAGGTATGGACTGTCTGACATGCCTACTTGGATGCTGTCACCGATGTAATCCTCCACCATTCTGTCAATGGTGACAGTATCATATGCAGTGACAGTAGACATGTCAGAAATTGTTGCCAGGTCCTTCAGTCCGGAACAGATGTCCAAACTTGGTCCTGCCTGCCCTGCATCACCGCCAGCGGGTTGCTTAGGATACCTAAGTTTTTTCCTGGCAGCCCCAGTTGCGGGAGAAAATGAAGAAGGAGCCGTTGACGTGTCACGTTCCGCTTCAGCTGACAGTGTGTTCACCAGCAGGTCTTTGCACCTCTGCAGGCTTGTGTCGGCCGGAAAGAGAGACACCACATAGGCTTTAAACCTAGGATCGAGCACGGTGGCCAAAATGTAGTGGTCTGATTTCAACAGATTGACCACCCTGGAATCCTGGCAAAGCGAATGAAGGGCTTCATCCACAAGTCCCACATGCCGAGCGGAATCGCTCCGTCTTAGCTCCTCCTTCACTTTCTCCAGCTGCTTCTGCAAAAGCCTGATGAGGGGAATGACCTGACTCAAGCTGGCAGTGTCTGAACTGACTTCACGTGTGGCAAGTTCGAAGGGCTGAAGAACCTTGCACAACACGGAAATCATTCTCCACTGCGCTTGAGTCAGGTGCATACCCCCTCCTTTGCCTATGTCATAGGTGGATGTATAGGCTTGTATGGCCTTTTGCTGCTCCTCCATCCTCTGAAGCATATAGAGGGTTGAGTTCCACCGCGTCACAACCTCTTGCTTCAGGTGATGGCGGGGCAGGTTCAAGAGTGTTTGCTGGCGCTCCAGTCTTCGGCACGCAGTCGCTGAATGGCGAAAGTGGCCAGAAATTTTTCGGGCCACCCAAAGCGTCTCCTGCACGCCCCTGTCGCTTTTCAGAAAATTCTGCACCACCAAGTTTATTGTGTGAGCAAAACATGGGACGTGCTGGAATTTGCCCAGATGTAATGCCCGCACAATATTGGTGGCGTTGTCAGATATCACAAATCCCCAGGAGAGTCTAAGTGGGGTAAGCCACTGGGCGATGATTTCCCTCAGTTTCTCTAAGAGGTTGTCGGCGGTGTGCCTCTTACTGAAACCGGTGATACACAGCGTAGCCTGCCTTGTAACGAGCTGGCGTTTCTGAGATGCTGCTACTGGTGACGCTGCTGCTGTTGCTGCGTAAGGTGATACATCTACCCAGTGGGCTGTCACAGTCATATAGTCCTTAGTCTGCCCTGTTCCACTTGTCCACATGTCCGTGGTTAAGTGGACATTGTGTACAACGGCATTTTTCAGGACACTGAGGACACTTTTTCTGACGTTTCTGTACAGTCTCGGTATCGCCTGCCTAGTGAAGTGGAATCTAGACGGGATTTGGAACCGGGGACACACTACCTCCATCAATTGTCTAAATCCCACTGCACTAATGGCGGATACCGGACGCACGTCTAACACCAACATAGCAGTCAAGGCCTCAGTTATACGTTTTGCTTCAGGATGACTGCTGTCGTACTTCATCCTCCTCGCTAAGGACTGTTGGAGGGTCAATTGTTTAGTAAAAGTAGTGGTGTTCCTACTTCCTCTCTGGGATGATGAACGACTCCCAGCAGCAGCAGCAACAGCAGCAGCGGCAGCAGTAGGCGTAGCAATGCAGGATCCTCCGGAGGAATCCCGGATAGGAGAGTCAGTCATGCCAGTGATATGGCCTGCAGGACTACTTCCGATCCTGACTAAGGAGGAAATTGACGAGGAGGGAGTTGACGGTGTGGTTTGCAGGCGCTTGGATACAACAGGACAACGGGATTTAGGTGTCCCTGGACTGCTTACGGTCTGAGCCAAAGTTTCTGAACTTGACAGTAACTTTTTATGAACGCGCTGCAGGTGCCGTATAAGGGAGGATGTTCCTAGGTGGTTGACGTCCCTACCCCTACTTATTTCACCTTTACATATGGTACATATGGCAAGACAGTTGTTGTCCGGATTTGGATAGAAATATTGCCAGACCAAAGAGGTGGAATGTTTGGTCTTCTGCCCAGGCATGACCGTGATGGGCTTTTTCATCCCACGGACAACAACTGTCTCCCCCGGAGCCTGATTTAAACAAACCACATCACCATCAGAATCCTCCTCGCCAACTTCCTCCTCAGCGCCAGCTACACCAGTATCCTCATCCTGTTGTACTTCAACAGTGACATCTTCAATTTGCATATCAGCAAGTGGACTGTGGGTGCTCCTTTCAGCACTTGCAGGGGGCGTGCAAATGGTGGAAAGAGCCACCTCTTCCCGTCCAGTGCTGGGAAGGTCAGGCATCGCAACCACCACCACACTTGGACTCTCTTTGGGGATTTGTGATATCTTCTTAGAAAGCACAGTTCTTCGCTGTGCTTTTGCCAGCTTAACTCTTTTGATTTTTTTAGTGGGAGGAGTGCTTCCATCGTCATGTGAAGCTGAACCACTAGTCATGAACATACTAGGGATCGACCTTAGCCGTTCCTTGCCACTCCGTGTCGTAAATGGCATATTGGCAAGTTTACGTTTCTCTTCAGCTGATTTAAATGTCTTTTTCAAGGTCATTTTCCTGAACTTTGCCATTTGGGATTGTATGTGCCCTCTACTATGACATTGGGCATCGGCCTTGGCAGACGACGTTGATGGCATGTTATCGTCTATGTCATGACTAGTGGCAGCAGCTTCAGCACTAGGAGGAAGTGGTTCTTGATCTTTCTCTATTTTATTTTTATCGGAGAAAGTTTGGTCCTCCATTTATGTTATATCGATTTGATATATACGTGCGGCTAAACACAGAAAATAAATTTTTTTTTGGTTCGGACTGGAGTGTACTTTGTGGGTTACAGCACCCTTTAACGGTCAAGCCAGCCGGCCCTTTACTTATGACACAGGCGCACGCTTGGCACTACTTTGTTGATGCACGTGCGGCTACTGCGCACACAATTCACAAACACAGAAAATAATTTTTTTTTGGTTTGGACTGGAGTGTACTTTCAGGGGTTACAGCACCCTTTAACGGTCAAGCCAGCCGGCCCTTTACTTATGACACAGGCGCACGCTTGGCACTACTTTGTTGATGCACGTGCGGCTACTGCGCACACAATTCACAAACACAGAAAATAATTTTTTTTTGGTTTGGACTGGAGTGTACTTTCAGGGGTTACAGCACCCTTTAACGGTCAAGCCAGCCGGCCCTTTACTTATGACACAGGCGCACGCTTGGCACTACTTTGTTGATGCACGTGCGGCTACTGCGCACACAATTCACAAACACAGAAAATAATTTTTTTTTGGTTTGGACTGGAGTGTACTTTCGGGGGTTACAGCACCCTTTAACGGTCAAGCCAGCCGGCCCTTTACTTATGACACAGGCGCACTCTTGGCACTACTTTCTTGATGCACGTGCGGCTACTGCGCACACAATTCACAAACACAGAAAATAATTTTTTTTTAGGTTTGGACTGGAGTGTACTTTCGGGGGTTACAGCACCCTTTAACGGTCAAGCCAGCCGGCCCTTTACTTATGACACAGGCGCACGCTTGGCACTACTTTGTTGATGCACGTGCGGCTACTGCGCACACAATTCACAAACACAGAAAATAATTTTTTTTTGGTTTGGACTGGAGTGTACTTTCGGGGGTTACAGCACCCTTTAACGGTCAAGCCAGCCGGCCCTTTACTTATGACACAGGGGCACTCTTGGCACTACTTTGTTGATGCACGTGCGGCTACTGCGCACACAATTCACAAACACAGAAAATAATTTTTTTTTGGTTTGGACTGGAGTGTACTTTCGGGGGTTACAGCACCCTTTAACGGTCAAGCCAGCCGGCCCTTTACTTATGACACAGGCGCACGCTTGGCACTACTTTGTTGATGCACGTGCGGCTACTGCGCACACAATTCACAAACACAGAAAATAATTTTTTTTTAGGTTTGGACTGGAGTGTACTTTCGGGGGTTACAGCACCCTTAACGGTCAAGCCAGCCGGCCCTTTACTTATGACACAGGCGCACGCTTGGCACTACTTTGTTGATGCACGTGCGGCTACTGCGCACACAATTCACAAACACAGAAAATAATTTTTTTTTTGGTTTGGACTGGAGTGTACTTTCGGGGGTTACAGCACCCTTAACGGTCAAGCCAGCCGGCCCTTTACTTATGACACAGGCGCACGCTTGGCACTACTTTGTTGATGCACGTGCGGCTACTGCGCACACAATTCACAAACACAGAAAATATATTATTTTTTTAGCACTTGGGGGGAGCACCCCTGATGGACAGAGCACCCCCTGGACAACACTACAGCACCCCTTTAGGACTGGGACACTGCACAGGACTTTGGAACTGACTGCACAACACAGTCCAGCCAGCCCCTATGGACTTTGAAGTAGTGGACACAGCCCCTATTAACAACAGCAGCACAGCACAACACAGCCAGCCCCTATGGACTTTGAAGTAGTGGACAACAGCAGCACTACACTACACTACACTACACAGCACTAACTCCCACCCTCCCTCTTCACTGTCCACAGCCGAGTGAGAAAATGGCGCCGACGCGGGTACCTTATATAGGATCCAAAACCCGCGAGACTCGGAAGGCGGGATGATGACGTTTTGCCTCGATGTCAGATCCGAGTCAGGCGGGAAAAGTCGAGCCTGACTCGGATCGGACTCGGATCGGGGGGGCTCGGGGGGGTTCGGATTTCAGAAATCCGAACCCGCTCACCCCTACTAATTACATGTGTGTACTGCAATGCACAGAACCCATACTAATTACATGTGTGTACTGCAATGCACAGGACCCGTACTAATTACATGTGTGTACTGCAATGCACAGGACCCGTACTAATTACACGTGTGTACTGCAATGCACAGGACCCGTACTAATTACTAGGGGTGTGCACCGGCCACTTTTCGTGTTTTGTGTTTTGGTTTTGGATCTGGATCTTTCTTCGTGTTTTGGATCTGGATTGGTTTTGCCAAAACCACCCTTGCGTGTTTTGGGTTCTGGGTTTTGTGTTTTGGATCTGTATTTTTTTGAAAAAAAGCATAAAAACAGCTAAAATCACAGAATTTGTAGGTTTTTCTGCTCCTATGCTATTATTAACCTCAATAACCTTAATTTCCACTCATTTCCAGTCTATTCTGAATACCTCACACCTCACAATAGTGTTTTTATGTCCAAAAGGTTGCACCGAGGTAGCTGGATGACTATGCTAAGCGACACAAGTGGGCGGCACAAACACGTGACCCATCTAGGCGTGAAACTGCAGTGGCAGACAGGATGGCATTGAAAAACTAGGCCCCAAACTGTACATAATGCAAAGAAAAAAAAGAGGTGCAAGATGGAATTGTCCTTGGGCCCTCCCACCCACCCTTATGTTGCATAAACAGGACATGCACACTTTAACAAACCAATCATTTTAGCGCCAGGGTCTGCCACACAACTGTGGCTGAAATGATTGGTTCGTTTGGGCCCCCACAAAACAAGCTGGCAATTTATCTGTCCCTGCACAAACTGGCTCTACGGAGGCAAGATGTCATCCTCATCCTCCTCATCCACCGATTCCTCACCCTCTTCAGTGTGTACATCCTCATCCTCACAGAGTATTAATTCGTCCCTGCTGGAACCACAGGTCCCTCTGTACGTTCTGGAGGCTGGTCTCCCTGGAAGAGTTGTTAATTCATTTTATGAACATCATCTTCTCCACATTTTGTGGAAGCAACCTCCTACGCCTTTCGCTGACAAGGTTCCCGGCTGCACTAAACACTCTTTCGGAGTACACACTGGAGGGGGGGCAACTCAGGTAAAATAGAGCCAGTTTGTACAGGGACCTCCAATTTGCTTCTTTTTCCTGCCAGTACAGGTACGGACTGTCTGACATGCCTACTTGGATGCTGTCACCGATGTAATCCTTTAACAGACAGACGCACGCTTGTCGCTGCTGCTTTGAGGATTCAAGTGCGGCTACAGCCCACACAATTCACAAAGACAGAAAAAAAAAAGAATATTTTTATTGTTTGTGGAGCACACTTTGAGGGTTACACCACCCTTTAACAGACAGACGCACGCTTGTCGCTGCTGCTTTGAGGATGCAAGTGCGGCTACAGCCCACACAATTCACAAAGACAGAAAAAAGAAGAAGAATATTTTAATTGTTTGTGTAGAACACTTTGAGGTGTCACCACCCTTTAACAGACAGACGCACGCTTGGCGCTGCTGCTTTAAGGATGCAGGTGCGGCTACAGCCCACACATTTCACAAAGACCAAAAAAAAAGGAACAATATTTTAATTGTTTGTGTAGAACACTTTGAGGTGTCACCACCCTTTAACAGACAGACGCACGCTTGTCGCTGCTGCTTTAAGGATGCAGGTGCGGCTACAGCCCACACAATTCACATAGACAGAAAAAAGAAGAAGAATATTTTTATTGTTTGTGTAGCACACTTTGAGGGTGTCACCACCCTTTAACAGACAGACGCACGCTTGTCGCTGCTGCTTTAAGGATGCAGGTGCGGCTACAGCCCACACAATTCACATAGACAGAAAAAAGAAGAAGAATATTTTAATTGTTTGTGTAGCACACTTTGAGGGTGTCACCACCCTTTAACAGACAGACGCACGCTTGTCGCTGCTGCTTTAAGGATGCAGGTGCGGCTACAGCCCACACATTTCACAAAGACCAAAAAAAAAAGAACAATATTTTAATTGTTTGTGTAGCACACTTTGAGGGTGTCACCACCCTTTAACAGACAGACGCACGCTTGTCGCTGCTGCTTTGAGGATGCAAGTGTGGCTACATCGCACACAAGTCACAAACACATTAAAAAAATAGTTTTTTATTTTTTGGAACACTTTGAGAGTTACACCACCCTTTAACAGACAGACGCACGCTTGTCGCTGCTGCTTTAAGGATGCAGGTGCGGCTACAGCCCACACATTTCACAAAGACCGAAAAAAAAGGAACAATATTTTAATTGTTTGTGTAGAACACTTTGAGGTGTCACCACCCTTTAACAGACAGACGCACGCTTGTCGCTGCTGCTTTAAGGATGCAGGTGCGGCTACAGCCCACACAATTCACATAGACAGAAAAAAGAAGAAGAATATTTTAATTGTTTGTGTAGCACACTTTGAGGGTGTCACCACCCTTTAACAGACAGACGCACGCTTGTCGCTGCTGCTTTGAGGATGCAGGTGGAATCTAGACGGGATTTGGAACCGAGGACACACTACCTCCATCAATTGTCTAAATCCCATTGCACTAATGTCGGATACCGGACGCACGTCTAACACCAACATAGCAGTCAAGGCCTCAGTTATACGTTTTGCTTCAGGATGACTGCTGTCGTACTTCATCCTCATCGCTAGGGACTGTTGGAGGGTCAATTGTTTAGTAAAAGTAGTGATGTTCCTACTTCCTCTCTGGGATGATGAACAACTCCCAGCAGCAGCAACAGCACTAGGAGGAAGTGGTTCTTGATCTTTCCCTATTTTATTTTTATCGGAGAAAGTTTGGTCCTCCATTTATGTTATATTGATATATATACGTGCGGCTAAAGCGCACACAAACACAGAAAATATTTTTTTATTTTTGCTGGAGAGTAGTGCACTTTGTGGGTTACACCACCCTTTAAGAAATGAGCCAGCCGGCTCTTTACTTATGGGACACAGGCGCACGCTTGGCGCTGCTCCTTTGTTGATGCACGTGCAGCCACAGTGCACACAAGTCACAAACACAGAAAATAATTTTTTTTTTGGTTTGGACTGGAGTGTACTTTCGGGGGTTACAGCACCCTTAACGGTCAAGCCAGCCGGCCCTTTACATATGACACAGGCGCACGCTTGGCACTACTTTGTTGATGCACGTGCGGCTACTGCGCACACAATTCATAAACACAGAAAATAATTTTTTTTTTGTTTGGACTGGAGTGTACTTTCGGGGGTTACAGCACCCTTAACGGTCAAGCCAGCCGGCCCTTTACTTATGACACAGGCGCACGCTTGGCACTACTTTGTTGATGCACGTGCGGCTACTGCGCACACATTTCACAAACACAGAAAATAATTTTTTTTTTGGTTTGGACTGGAGTGTACTTTCAGGGGTTACAGCACCCTTAACGGTCAAGCCAGCCGGCCCTTTACTTATGACACAGGCGCACGCTTGGCACTACTTTGTTGATGTACGTGCGGCTACTGCGCACACAATTCACAAACACAGAAAATAATTTTTTTTTTGGTTTGGACTGGAGTGTACTTTCGGGGGTTACAGCACCCTTAACGGTCAAGCCTGTCGGCCCTTTACTTATGACACAGGCGCACGCTTGGCACTACTTTGTTGATGCACGTGCGGCTACTGCGCACACAATTCACAAACACAGAAAATATTTTTTTTTTGGTTTGGACTGGATTGTACTTTCGGGGGTTACAGCACCCTTTAACGGTCAAGCCAGCTGGCCCTTTACTTATGACACAGGCGCACGCTTGGCACTACTTTGTTGATGCACGTGCGGCTACTGCGCACACAATTCACAAACACAGAAAATATATTATTTTTTTAGCACTTGGGGGGAGCACCCCTGATGGACAGAGCACCCCCTGGACAACACTACAGCACTCCTTTAGGACTGGGACACTGCACAGGACTTTGGAGTGGACACAGCCCCTATGGAGAACTGACTGCACAACACAGTCCAGCCAGCCCCTATGGACTTTGAAGTAGTGGACACAGCCCCTATTAACAACAGCAGCACAGCACAACACAGCCAGCCCCTATGGACTTTGAAGTAGTGGACAACAGCAGCACTACACTACACTACACAGCCCTAACTCCCACCCTCCCTCTTCACTGTCCACAGCCGAGTGAGAAAATGGCGCCGACGCGGGTACCTTATATAGGATCCAAAACCCGCGAGACTCGGAAGGCGGGATGATGACGTTTTGCCTCGATTTCAGATCCGAGTCAGGCGGGAAAAGTCGAGCCTGACTCGGATCAGACTCGGATCGGGGGGGCTCGGGGGGGTTCGGATTTCAGAAATCCGAACCCGCTCATCCCTACTAATTACATGTGTGTACTGCAATGCACAGGACCCGTACTAATTACATGTGTGTACTGCAATGCACAGAACCCATACTAATTCACACATGCCTATCCCCCGGTTTTCGCGGGAGGCTCACGATTTTTCGGGTAACCCCCCGCACCCCCGGAAGGGTAGGCATTTCTCCCGCATTCTGCCCACTTCCTAGTGAAGTGGGCAGAATTAGGAGAATACCCGCGGCAATTGCGGGTCTCCGTGAAGGGGGTGGGGCTTAAACTGTGATTCTGCATGAATCACAGCATTTGGCCCCGCCCCCTATGTAAATTGTGCCCAATCGTGGCAATTTTACCAAGAGGGGGCGGGGCTTAATGACGCGAATCATCAAGCCCCGCCCCCGTCGGCTCCCTGCTGCTTCTCTTACCCGGGCTTCTCCCGGGAAGAGAATATTAAAGGTAGGCAACCCTGTACTAATTACATGTGTGTACTGCAATGCACAGGACCCCTACTAATTACATGTGTGTACTGCAATGCACAGGACCCATACTAATTACATGTGTGTACTGCAATGCACAGGACCCGTACTAATTACATGTGTGTACTGCAATGCACAGGACCCATACTAATTACATGTGTGTACAGCAATGCACAGGACCCATACTAATAAAATCACCTGGGGCAGGTAGGGGGAGTGCTAGCACCAACAAGTGTACCTTAAACACACGCATACACAGAAAGAAAGGAAAGGGGGGGTTGGGCTGCACATCCTAATTTAAACACAATAAAAGGTTCTACCTTGCTGAGATCTGTAGTTTGCATTTTTTTCAAAGAACTGTGCTGCTGTGCATTAACATATTTCTTATGTGTTCTTCTTTGACACATTTGTTTGATATTGATCTGTTGTGTATGTATATTCATTACATACTTTTGTCTGTTTTCTTGTAAGTTCTTAGTATTTTTACGTTTTTTTTTTTTTGCAAGTAAATTTATTAGAAATTTGACAGCAAACCAGAAAATATCAAACAGTACACCATAGCATAATTACAATAAAAAATACAAAAACATAATAAAAAATTGTTGTTAATCAAAAGAAGAAATAATAAGAAAAACAAACAAACAAACAAAAGTAGTAAAGAGAGGGAGGAAAAAAGGAGGTGGAGAGGCTAGGAAAGTGATGGGGGGTTAATACCGGGATCTAGAATATAGGAGACTGAATCCTAGTATCTATTCTTAACCGATAAATGGGACTTAAGTTACATGTGTCAAGGATTTATATTTATCAGATTCGCAGAAATCCAACCAGCTAAACCAAATAGTGGAGTAGACATGAAATTTATCGGACGATGACATAATAATGTCATCCATGGACCTATACAATTCAATTATTTTAAACCAGTCCACAAGGGTCGGGGGTGAGGTAGACTTCCAGCACTCCGGTATTGCAACCTTAGCAGCACTATTAAGGTACTTCAATAGCGATTCTTTGTATATAGATAACAGTGTTTTATGTTAATTTAAGAGCCAAAATTCTGGTCCATCAGGAACCTCTGAACCCAATATCTCCCATGTCACCGAAACCACCTCATCCCAAAATACCTTCAATACAGGGCAGGACCACCACATGTGAAGGGGAGTTCCCACATCTGCTTCACATCTCCTGTAACAGGCCGACACCCCAGAATACATTTTAGATAAGATGGATGGGCATCTGTACCATCTGGAAATCACCTTAAAATGGGTCTCAAGGGTAAGGATATTGGTGGAACTACTCCAACATTTCTCAAATATAGACTTCCTCTGGGGAATGCTGATGTCCATGCCAAGATCCCTCTCCCAGCTTTTAGTAAACTTTGGTAATGAGGAGAAAAGATTCTCAATTAGAAATTTGTAAATATTTGATAGTATATGAGAGGAAGAGGACTGAGCCACCCTCAGTGCCTCAAATGGTGTCAAGTCCCGTGAACCTGCTAAACGGAAATCTTTTGACATAATAAAATGTTTAATCTGGAGGTAACACCATATCTCATTATTTGGGAGAGACCACTTAGCCTGGACATAAGAAAATGGCAAAACACCATAGGAATCGTATAACTGCCCAATCAGAATTATGCCTGCTCCTGACCAAAGTGAAAATGTCTGTTTCGAAGTCCCTGGAGGAAACATGGGATTGTCAAACAGTGGAGTTAAAGGGGAGTAAATGGAGGATATATATGTCTTGCCCCTAAGACATCTCCATATCATGAGGATATGGTCCAATGGTTGGATGTGAGATCCCAGGTGATCTAGAAAGCCACGGCAAAGTACTTAATGGACACTTTACAAAAGAGCCCTCAATAGATACCCATTGTTTCACTGAGTCTTGCCTTGACCAATCATATATTCTACTTAACATAACAGCATCATAATAAACACCAAAATGGGGAAGTTGGAAGCCACCCAAATGTCTCCTCTGAAACAGAACATCATGTTTATATCAAAGATTCCTCCCACCCCACACAAAAAGTCTCACCATCTTATGAAGCTCCACGAACCAACTATTTGGGATTGATACCGGAAGAGCCTGCAATAGATAAAGTATGCGAGGCAAAATGTTCATTTTGACAATATTCACCTTCCCCACCCACGAAACGCCCCTACAGGACCAGGAGGAAAGCTCATGTCGGATTTTCCCAAGGAGAAGCGTAAAATTAAGGGAGTGAAATTTTGACAGATTTCTAGGAAGGAACACACCAAGATATTTCAAATGTGAGGGGTGCCACTTAAATGGAAATGCCTGTTGCAGACCTGTGAGAATATTATGAGGGACACTTAAATTCAGAGCCACTGATTTGGAGAAGTTGATTTAAAAAAAAAGACAGTTCTCTAAAAGTTTGAAACTCCATCAAATTGGGGAGAGAAACCATGGGGTTGGTGATAGCTAAAAGATCATCTGCAAAAAGGGCCAGTTTATAATCCGTCTTCTATCTGCAGATCCATAATGTCAGAGTTGGGCCGTATGGCTCTCGACAGAGCCTCCATGCACAACACAAACACCAGCGGAGACAGTGGGCAACCCTGACGTGTACCATTTGAGATCTGAATTGGACTCGAGAAATCTCCATTGACCTTGATCCAGGCAGAGGGCCTTCTATATAACGCCAAAATCCTATATAGAGAGGTAGACCCCATGCCCATGTATTCTAACAGACCACGCATAAATCCCCAGTTAATGCGGTCAAAAGCCTTTTCATCATCGGTTGGCAAAAGCATCACAGGTGTAGTACCTTGTTTGCTAAATTAATTAAATTAAGCATTTTAGCAGTGTTGTCCCGGGCTTCCTGGTCCAAGACAAATACCACCTGGTCTGTATGAATTAGAGCTGGTAATAGGGTCTTAAGTCTGTTCGCAATAAGTTTTGCAAACAACTTTAAGTCCACATTGAGGAGGGATATGGGTCTATAACTAGAGTATCGGGACGGGTCTTTCCCCTCCTTGGGAATGATGATAATATGAGCTTCTAAGGATTGCGCAGAGAAGTACTCTGTATCATTGACCGCATTAAAGGCTTGAAGCATCATAGGTCCTAGTTCATCATTAAAACGTTCATAATAGGAAATAGGGAATCCATCTGGGCCCGAGCTTTTCCCAGATGGGAAAGACTTGATCCCTCACTTAATTCCTCCTGTGTAAAGGGCCTATCTAGACCAAAAGCCTCCTCTTCACTTAATTTGGGAAAGTCAACCTTCCTGAGATAAGCTGCAACTGCCGTGGCACCCATCTCAGTAGTCGAGTTAGGAAAACCCCCTGCCAGGCTATAAAGTCCGGAATAATAAGACTGAAAAGCCTCCGCAATTTCAGAGGTCAAGTTGCATTATGGCCTGTTTCGTCCATTATTGACTGCACATGCGTGGAAGCTCATTGTGCTCATTAACGTCTTTGCCAACATCTTACTGGGCTTATTGCCCCATTGGAAAAACGGCTCCTGCATTTACGATAATCTAATTTGATGTTATCTAACAGAAGATCATTTAAAGAACGTCTAGCCTCAGTAAGCTCTGCAAGGGCGTCCCCAGACAGAGAAGATTTGTGAAGTGTCTTAAGAGCTTGAATCTTCTGCAGAAGTATCAACTTCTGTCCCTCCCCCTGTTTTTTCATGTAGGAGCCCAACTGAAGCAGCTTACCCCTCAGAACACACTTGAGCTTCCCACAGTGTAATAGCAGACATATCAGGACTGTCATTTATATAAAGATATTCAATAATACACTGCTTCAACTGTTCCCTACATTATGAGTCCTGGAGAAGAAGCTCGTTGAGCCTCCAAGAACAAAGCCTGGGCAGGGGGTGGGAAATCTTAATCAAAAGTGATATTTGCGCATGGTCCGACCAAGTAATATTCCCGATATCTGCATCCCCGAGCATATCTGGTTCTTATGCTCCACGAACATATAATCAATCCTGGAATAGGCATTATGAGGGTGGGAAAAAAAGTATAATCCCAGTCTACAGGATGCCTTAATCTCCAAGTATCAATCAGTTGATGCTCATTGAGCAGGCGATTAACTTTACAATGCCATTTGTCAGGGCGATTCGAGGATGCAGAGGATGAGTCCAAAGAAGGATGCAGAACCCAGTTCATATCACCTCCTACAATCAATATACCTGACTTTAGGGTATGAACTTGTTCAAATAAATGGTCTAAAAAGGTAGGTTGATGTGAATTTGGGGCATAAACATTGACAAAAGTAAAAATCTGATCGTGTATCTTGCACTTAATCAATAATCCTCTTCCTTCAACCAAATATGGGAAAATGGTGAATGAAAAGAATTGCTACACCAAGAGTCTTACCGCCACTATTGTTACTGAAGTATGTCTGGATAGTCATGATTACGGAGAGGCGGGGCTCTACCTTCCTGAAAATGGGTTTCCTGGATGAAGGCCACATCTGCTTTGTCTGCCTGGAGTTCCCTAAGAAGTCTGGATCTCTTTTCTGGAATATTTAGACCTTTAGAGTTTATTTAAACTATTTTAAGTTTTAAGGTCATCCGGGATGACAGAGAGACAGATATATCACTTCTCCCATGACACTGTAAAGAAATGCTGCATCAACAACAAAAAATCCTGATCCACGAACCTAGAGACCGAGAGTTAGAAAGTCAGAAGAAAGAAAACAAACAGAAGAAAAAAAACTGAAAATAATTTAGAAAAACAGTTTGTAGAATGCGAACAAGAAAAATAATACTGCTCCTGATAAATATGAAAAGAAGAAAAAGTTTCCACAACATGTTTAGGAATTTTTTTTTGCAGCATAGGGGGCACTGGGGATATGTGCCAGCGATAACGTCATGGATTAAACAGTATATGAATCTTTTAATATCAGAACAGATATAAAAACAACAGTAAATATGAGACAAAGATTGGCTAAATTAACCTCAAACAGTCTAAACTACATTAGGATAATGTTATAGCATAAAACAATCAATACGATTACTGAACCACTGGTAAAAAAGAACCTGTTAGAAAGTTCCCAAACGGACATATAACTTATATATAGGTCTCAGAACAAAAATAAGATTAACATTTGTAACAGCATCTGAGGGTGACCAGTTAGAGAATGGCTAATACTCAGGCAGTCCTTTAAGAACATTTCTGCTGTAGATAGAGAAAAGGAAAAAGGTATCACAAATTCACAGTCATGTGTCATCAGGCAGGATTAACGGCTTCCTTTGCCTATGTTGGCGTCTGGAACTCCTCACCGTTTGGAAAGCCTCACCCTGACAAGAAGTCTTTTGAGGCTGCGGAACGATATACTGTAGGTGTCATCCCAATCTGGTAGAGCAGGTGCAGGTATACACAGAACAGAACAGAAGGTATCGAGGTCAGCGGGATCTCGGAACACCGCGACCTGCCATTATGAGTCAACTGGAGACCAAACGGAAAGAGCCATTTATATTTCCTCTCACTGGAACGTAGGGCTTCAGTTAGGGGCTTCAGTAGACGGCGCTTATGAAGTGTGTGCCAAGACAGATTTTGAAAAATTTGAATACGATTGCCGCTAAAATCTACTTCCATATTGCGCATTTTCCGCAGGATCTCCTCCTTTTGAATGTAGTAATGTAATCTACAGATGACATCTCTCGGTTTATCAGAGGAGTCTCCACAGGGTTTTTAAAGCCCTATGAGCCCTATCAAAGGTCATAAGCATGTTGGGGTCACAACCCAATATTTAATTGAAGATCTTGGTCAGCATGTCTATCAGGCCTTGTGTGGGAATATCTTCAGGGATACCGCAAACCCGTAAATTGTTTTGGCGTCCCCTGTTATCCAGGTCATCCATTTTTTGTTGTAAAAGAAGCATGCCACTGGCGTGGGTATGAATAGTATCTCTTAAAATTTGTAGATCGTCACCCATAGTTTCTTTAGCCTCCTCTAGGGACACCAGTCTGTTCGACAGCTGGGAAATGTCCGCCTGAAGAGCCGCTACTTCTTTACGAACTGTCTCTTGAAGCCTTACTTCAAGTAGTTCAAAATCTCGCTTGGAAGGTAACTCCTGTTTAGTTGGTAAAGTTTTAAGAAGTTGCATAATGGACGAGAGATCTGGGGACACCGAAGGATCTGTACCTACAGAATCACCTGCTTGCGATGAACCTAGAGTGGAGAGCGAACCCGGAGACAAAGGTTGAGATATAGCATCTGGAACCGCAGGCGACGAGGCTTGCATCTTCAAGAATTGGTGAAGGTTTGGTTGTTGAGAGGACCTTGAGGGCTTGGGAGTATCCAACTTGGAGGGTCCCTTTTTGGATTTGCCCATAGAATCCAGCGAGAGGCTCAAATCCATACACCAGAAAAAAAAAGAAAAATAATAATGCAATCGTATAGAAATAAAAACTGTTGGGCGAGGTAAATGTACTCTCATGATCACCGGACACATTCCCCAGAAAAAACGGCCTATGCAGCCATAGCCGTTAACAACGTATGAACAGAGGAGCTGACTTCATGATGATGATGATGATGATGATGAATGAGGAGGGGGTTTCGGCCACTCAGGGCATTTCGTCAGCCAGTAATATTAATAGGCAAATATAAGACAAATATAAGGCCTATGAAGTAGTAAAATACTGATATAATTAATTTTGGCCACAAGATGGTGCTGTGACCTCAAAAGTAGGAAATCAGGGCCAGTAAATCAGAGTTCTGAGTAAAAAGGGATATATTTAAAATTATATATAGAGGATTCACAATAAATTTAATAAGCCTGCACAGATGGGAGCCGTTTGTCCCCAATGACTCACCACACCCCTGATTGAAGTAAGCAGCAGCCAGTCTAGGGCAATAGAGCAGGGGGTCCATGTTGGAGTGCAGCTGATGTGGCCAGTTCTCAGCAGGAGTGTAGGGTAACGGCAGTCCCCACAGAAATCCCGCTGACCACCAGAGCGGAGCGGCTGTCTTCTGGCTGCAATGGGGTCAGACTGGCAGTGCACCACAGGAAGGCGGCAGGAGTGGGGAGGAGATCCCGCATCTCGGTCTGGATCACAGGCACTGCCGGATTGCAGCAGAAATCAAGGCCAAGGTCAGGAGGCTGCAATCCGCGAAGATGTAGGAGACACCTCCCGATTCCGTGCACCTCACTACTTGGATTAGGCTGGGTATAACAGGTGGTGGGGGAATGGATAATTATCATCCAGGTTCCACAGGTAAGGCTGAGTTTATTGCCCAGGCAAGAGCATCGGACAAACGTGTCTGTCTCCTCTGGCTGCCAGGCCACGCCTCCCCTTTTTACATGTTTTTTTATGATGCATCACCCACAAGTACCAGCAAGCGGTGCATTAAGGGCCCACTGGTAGCTATAGTACCCCTGTAAAAGAATTATATATATAAAAAAATTTATAATAATTTATTGTTCTTCACCTGGGGGGCGGCGGCATTTATGCTCTTTTACATAGCTGCCACCTCCACCAGGACTTCCCCGGCATCTTCCTTCTATACTGAAATCCTGCTGTGGAGCAGTCATTCAAATAGTACTGTCCTTAGAGAATAGTACTAATGTCCGTGGCTCTCGGAATTCATTTTTTTTGTTTTGTCAAGACCCTGGATTGCCTACTGTGGAACAAAGTGAATGTGATCCATGCATAGGAGGAGGTGAGTATTGATATATTTATTAGGGATGTGCAGGCTCGGATGTTTGTCCATGCAAGATGACGATTTGCCTTCTTTCTGAGTTCTGTTTTTTTGGAGGGAAAAATCCGAACTCAGCGTGCAAACTCGAACGTATCCGAGCCTGTACATCCCTAATTTTTATTACAGGTACCCTAAAGAAACAACGATTACAGTACTGGTTATGCTAAATATAGGGGATAACCAGCACTGGGCTTTTTAGAACTAGTCCTGGGTGTCAAAATACTGGGGACAAATTACATAGGGGTACCCTGTATTAAGAGCAACCAACACTTGGCTCTGAGCCAGTCATGGTTTTGGAAATACAGGAGAAAAAATGTGTAAGAAAAAAACAGAAAGACACATAACCTGCGCCTAGTCACAGTATTTCAAGATCTCCACTTTTTTAGGATCAATATACTACACATAGAGGGTCATTCAGACCCACTCGCGAGTGGCAGTACGCTCGCAAGTGGGTCGATGTTCCCCACTGCACATGCGCACGATGGAGGGAGCTCCGTCGTGCGCATGCGCGAGACCCGGACTGCGAAAGCCAAGCTGTTGCTCCGAGTCTCGCTCCAAAGGGGGCGTGCTGTCGATGCACTGGGTCTCATCGTTTTTATACATTGGGAGTATATGATACATCCCCGTATTTAAAATGGTATTATGGAATCCGGCTTCTAAGAGCCTTTCTAGGAATTTCTCCCTATTAAGGGACAGAAAATAATCTTACATCACCGAGTGTTTATTCAGACCAGTTCCATTTTTGGGGTGGACGTGTGTAAGTGCAGCATACACAATCAAGACACCTTGATAAAGACCACCAGTTAGGGGTCGAAACGCATTGGTGCTGTGAGGAGGTGATCCAGGACAGACGGGGGTACTGCTGCCGGAGAGCTGGGGACATGTGCATGAACCAGTGGAGTTTCCGGGACTTGCATTGATGTGATACATCTCATGCTCATTGGGGTATTTTACTCCTCCATCTGGTAATTACATACCTTTGTCCATTTGGATACCCTGCCTAAAGAATGCTGCTATTTTAAATGTTGTGTCTCTTGTTATATTATTAAAAACTGCTTCACTATATGCACTTTTTTTCTTTTTCTTTCCCTTTTTTTCCTCACTCCCATGGGGAGTTTTATAAGGTCTTCTGTTGGAATAGATCACCTTCTATGTGTGGTATATTGATCTTAAAAAAGTGGAGATCTTGAAATACTGTGACTGGGCACAGGTTATGTGTCTTTCTGTTTTTTTCTTACAACAATATATTTGGTGGAGGTGTAGGGGTACTCCCACTTGAAATTCACTGACCAGCTGCATAAAGTCCCCACTGCGTACGGGTCTACATTTTATATCCAGTTTTAAAAAATGTGTAAGGTTCCCCCTGTATTTACCAGAACCAGCACCAGATCCTTTGTAGTGGAGGGGGGGTAATGCCACAGCCAGGGGAGCCCATTCACCGGGTCCCCCAACCAAAGCATGAACCCTGACTGCTAGTCAGCCCAGGCCAGGTATCCCACCCAATAAAGGGGTCCCCTCTCCAGGGCTATCCCCAGAATCCCTGGCCGGTGGGTGCCAGGTTGGCAGAGTTCAAAATATTGTCTTTTGCTGTGGAACTAAAGGTTTCGGCAGGCCTCCCCCGCATTCTGGGGGAGGCCTGCTGGGACATAATTGTTATGGGAAATGCAATCTGCCTGGAATTTACTAAAAATAAAATGTGAAAAAATACCGGGGGAAGCCCTGTGATAATAACACTACCTGGAATTGGCTCTAATAGGCAGAGCAGAGCCAGTGGCTGGCCCCAGTGACAACATTGGTGCTGCGATGATGCACTCTGTGGCTCTGGTCAGCTGGTCAGTTCACAGTGCAGGATGGGAGACCAGCTGACATGAGCCATGGAGGACATCATCAGAGGTAAGTGAAATGAAGGGGGGAGGGTCACGGGGGGCCGCAATCGCATGGGGGGGTTGCGGCGGCTGGTTGGCGCATGTGCGGGCACCTTGTCACTGTATTTTTTTTTAAAAATGCAATGATAAGGCCGCGGAGGGGATTCACAGGGACAGAGCTTTATCGCAATGCAAAATGTGATCTGCCTGAAATTTTATAAAAATTAATTGTGAAAAAATACCAGGGGAAGCCCTGTGATAATCCAGGATATCCAGGGTCTCCCTTGGTTACCAGGCTCCTGCTCTGCTCTAACAGGCAGAGTAGAGCCTGCCCCAGTGATCAGCTGTGTGGTCTCAACAGACCAAATGCTGATCACTGCTAAATTTTTTTTACCAGAGTCCAGGGCCGGTGATTGGGTCTCCAGTGATGTCCTCCATGGCTCTGGTCAGCTGGTCTCCCATCCTGTACTGTGACTCGGTCAGCTGATGGAGGACATCGGTCAGCCATGGAGGACATCACAGGAGGTAAGTGAAATTAAGAGGGTAGGGGGTAGCGGCTGCTGGTCGATGCATGCCCGAGCACCTTGTCACTGTATTTTTTGGAAAATACAGTGATAAGGCTGCAGAGGGGATTCACAATGACAGAGCTTTATCACAAGCTCTGTCCCTGCAAGGGATTTTTAATAAATCCCTGTGATATTGCCTGAATTCAGTCGGTAATATCACAAGACCATCTGCATTTTAATGCGGATTGTAATAAGTTGGGCCCATACTCACCTATGTATCCTTGAAGCCAATCACATCCACTTGTCCAAGTAGATAATCCAAGGCCATGCCATTTTTTTTTTTTTACACAGGTTTTCCTTTTTTTTTTTTTTTTTTTTTTTAACACAGAAGCACAGATGGGTCTCACCGATCCCATCCCTGCTTATGTGTTTGTTTATTGATACACAGATGCAGGTATCACGGATCTTCCTGACCAGAGCCTGCATTTGTCTGCTGCCACCTCCCCCAGGTCCTACAGCCCGCACCTCTGCCACTAACACCCACTGCCTGCCCCGGATCCTGGCTGCAGCTACCGCCCACTTCCTTCCCCCGAGTCCCACTGCCACTATGCCCGAACTGACCAGCCATCTTGGTGCACCCAAGTGAAGCCACAGAGAGTACACCTGCTGAAGGCACCTACTGCATACTTGCCTACCCTCCAAACTCAGCTGGGAGCCTCACAAAAATTGGGTGCCACTCCAGGAAAGACAGACAAGCCTCCAAGCATCCGACGAACACCCCTACACCACCCCGCATTTACCTAAGAAACCCCCGCAGCAGGGGGGCGGTGATGTGATTCACACTGAATTGCATCATTTTGGCCCCACCACCTGCTTCACAATGCCTGTAATGGCATTGTGTAGCATGGGTGAGGCCAAAATGACACGATCGCGTGGCCCCACCCACAAATGCAAGTAATCTGGCCGTCCATGCCCTCTTGTGCTGGCCACGCCCCCTGTCATGCCGAACTGGTTGATCCCTCCCAGAAGGGGCAGCCAGACAGTTGGCAAGCGTGACCTACTGAGGCTGCACAACAAGTTGAAGCTCCCTATCTGTATAATGGCGCATTCGTGAGGTAATAGTTTAAAAACTGTAACTTTCTAATTTACCAGAACCCCAAAAGGCCCTATCCAGAAACAAGAACTACCTACTAAAACAAACCCCAAGTCTAAATTCGCCGCCTACCCTTAGTTATGCCTTCCCAAATATCCCCTATAAAAGGACAGCAGAAAAGTGGTCCTAATTGAGAATGTCAGAAAAAACTGACAGTTGGAAATTTAGATTACTCCCAAATCCCCAATTTTTATGTTTTTGCAGCACCGTGTGACAGTTCTACCCGTCCATGCCAAATATCAGCTCGGTACCTCCAATAGCATTTGAGGTGTAGCCCCTTAAACACCATGCCCACCCACCTCCGGAATTCCCTATGGAGATTTCCGTTATTTTCAATTCAGCCTTAATATAAGGGCACGACTGTGCCTTTTTAAAATATATATATATATATATATTTGTTTACAGATTAGGTGATCGACTAGCGGAGCACCTGAGTAAAGTGACATTTAGCTTGGTTAGGGTTGGTAGAGAACAGTCATTATTGGTATGCAGTCGGGGTGCGATGGTCTAAATGCCAGCCGTCGGCATCCCAACTATCTAATCCCAGCAAGGGTCTTATGACAGGCATCGAAATCCCAATGCCTGTCATTTTACCTGCGTTGGGAGCCCGACACCTGGCATCCTGATCGAAGGTAAGCTGGGCGCGGACAGCTGCCTTAGGTTAGGGGTTCCTGGGGGACGGGTTAGGCAGCCCCCCGAGAGGGCTAGGGTTAGGCACCCCCACGGGAGACTTATGTTTAGGCTGCGGGGAAGGGGGGTTATGTTTAGACACTTAGAGGGTGGTTTGGATTAGGCACTTGGGGGGAGGTTAGGGTTAGGCACCCCTAAAGGAGGGTTAGGGTAGGGAATTAAGTAAGCGGCCAGCAGTAAATCATACTGATTCCGTATTATTCTCATAAAGCAATTTAAAGACATCTGTGAACTCCCTGCGCTCTATGAGAGTGAGGCTGAAACGTATTGGAAAATTAATGTGTGAACCATTAGCACTCAGGACCTCATTCAGAGTCGGTCGTAGCGGCCGCACGGTCGTAGGGGAAAGGTGCCGGATATGCAAATGAAGTGATCACAAGTTGCGGTCCTAAGATGAGATCGTTAGCTGAACGACCGAGGGTAAGAAGTGGTCGTAAGACTAAATCACGCCCCCTTCTCGATCACAACACATGTCATCTCATGGGATATAAGGATTAATCGCGACCATCGGGAACCATCGGAGCTGGTCGTAGAGCTTAAGGTTGACCATACCCTCTCTTAAGCACTACGATCAAGTCAGTGTACAAACCTCCCATGTCACATGTGCCATGACACAACTTTGTTAATTATGCACTCCCATAAAACGCCGTTCGCATAGTCAGGCACGCCTGCGTTTGGATCTCCACTCCCCCGTTTTCAAGCACCTTCCCCTGTTACCACCCACAAACGGCACATTCTGTCACTCAAACTAACGACCTGGCTGTGTTCAAGGAGAGAGAAATTTCTGATCATAACAGCTAGTTTGCGCATGCCCATTGCGAACTTTACGCATGCGCAGTTTAGCGAACATCGGCTGCGTACGACCGTGCGGCCGCTACGACCGACTCTGAATGAGGTCCTCAGACCTGGAATTTTACAATAGGTGAGAAATAGAAGTTAATTCATGCAAAAGTCCAGGAACAGCGCTATAGCCAGCCTAGGTCTGGTAGCTGTATCTGCTCTATCAGGGACGCCTCTACAAGCTTGTTCCATATGTGGGAGGAATGTGTTGTTCTCAATGTTCAAGGCCCAAATAATGTCAGAGGTGATGTAATCAGTAAGTTGTGAGTCTGTGACACTCTCTGGATACCTATGAACTGGAGGTTGGTCATCCAGAAGCCTGTTCTAAGTCCTCTATCTTGGCATGGAAAGCATGAAGGTAACCTGCTTGAGTATCAACCGAGTGCTGATCATAAATATGTTCCTTGGAATTACTGACTCTTCTCTTCTACACAGTTAAGTCTAGAGGTCTATAGTCAATTTTTATAAATGCTACGATAATTTTGGTTTGCAAGCTTTTCAATTTTTTGTCAATTAGTGGCATTAGAGCTTTGGAAAATGATTGAGCCTTCTCCACCACCAAAGGGTGCCCAGTATGAGTATCATTAAGTAGGGGGTCATTTGTGGTAAAAAGAAAACTACATGAAAGTGTTGTACAATATGCAGGATGAAGAAAACAAGAATACAGCGCTAAAGGTGCAGCTACCACTGTCAGCCACTAGATGGCGCAGGGACATGTGACAACAAGTAATACAGAAACCAACAAACAACAGTATAAGTAATAACACAATAGTTATTCAGTGCAGCGCAGGGGTGGCCACAGGGGCAGAACTATGGGAGACAATGGAGGCGCCTGCTGCCGTGCTCCAGCTCTGAAGGGGCACCTCCTCCATTGCCCACAATATATTCACCACACTTAGGGCTGTTACTATGTACCCGGAGTGGTCAGTTACGGCAGCCCAATATATGGCAGCCCTTCCCGGCACCTAAGAAGCCACCATACACTAGTGGAGAGCTTCAGGTCACACTATCAGCTGCCACCTTTGTCTATCTATAGCTTGTCTGCATGCGAATTGCTACATTACAGTGTCAGCGGCTGTGACGAGGGGGGGCACCAAATTAGAACTTGCCTCTGGGCATCTGGGATGAAGTTACACCACTGGGTGGCCAACCAGTCAGAGGCAAAGAGCCCCAAAAAATCTGTAGGTATGTCAAGATAATGCTAACGCCGAAGTCACACGTGCAAAAAGGGATGTGGACAGCTAGTATAATGTTTGTAGGAGCATGTCAAAGTGCATGAACACAATCACCGTGGAGGTAAATATTAAAGGGAAACAAAAAAACAGAACAATATAAAAAAATTGAAAAAAACAAATCCACACAAAATACAATGAAAAAGCCACTTACACAAAAAATACATTGAAAAAAAAACCAGATTCACATTATACAATCCAGCCCTTCATGTGTCACATCAGCAGCCTCTCATTTGTCATTTCTGCCCCCCATTTACCACTCCAGCAGCCCCTCATGTGTCACAACAGCAGCCCCTCCATGTGTCACTCTTGCAACCCCCCTTGTGTCACTCCAGCAGACTCTCGTGTCCCAATAGCAGACCCGCATGTGCCACTCCAGTCCCCCCCTCGTCTCTCTCCCTGGACCGCTCCAGTTCAACCACCTTCCCCAACACTCTCTCCCACTCCACGGGACACTCTAGCCCCCCACATGTCACAAACAAAATGAAAAAAAATAAAAAATAAAAAATAAAAAACCCCACAGCTCTTACCCTGCTGCGACTGTATCACGTAGATAGGCTCCTGCATCTGTAACTGCGTTCTCATACCTGCAGGTTCAATCACAAGTTGAGCTCCGCCTCCTGTTTATGGAGTGACATCACCACATCGCCTATACATGCATCCGGAGCAGAGCAGACTGCTGTAATATAGGACGAGCCTCCTCTGAACAACTGCTCGCCTATCAGAGGAGGCAGTCAGTGTCAGTCAGGGGAGCTGCATCAGAACAACAGAAGAGCCGCAGGTTGGCCACCGCTGGTGTAGCACATTCAAGAAGGTAATTAGGGATATTGAATTCAGCCATGTATGAGGTGGATTACCAATGATAAACCTGCAAGTAACTCTGCCACTTGGAATATTTTAAAAGAGAACTACAGTAATAACAAACTGAATGGACAAAAGAGAAATTTCATACACTTATAACTCCTCCTAATAGGTATATAAATAAGGAGCAGCAGAACATAACACCAAAATGAGTCCAACTGCAGACAATAGAAACACAACCAGCACCGAGGGCCCCATTTATCAATGATACATACTTTAAACCATTTTCTAGTCACTAAAGGAGTTATGTCCTTTCAACAAACATTGGTAGTCTAGGATTACTGCCATTTGTCACTGCATTGCTCTCGCCATCTTTATATGGCGAGATTGATACGGTCACCATTGCGGTCATTGATATGGTCACCATGGAGAGGTTGCAGTGGCCTTTCCGGCTTTAGCAAAGCATTCCAGGCACTGCTGGGTCTCTGTCTGGTGACTGACTGTTGCGCATGTGCATAACTTAGAAGCCCGTCGCTGGCAATGACAGGCTACCAGCAGCTGAGCGGAGATGCCGTAGAGGATGGGGAAGATGCTGGACCTCGCTGGAGAGGTAAATAATAATGAATACCAGTGGCATATTTGTTTTGTATCACTGTTATACTAAACAAAATATGCTGCTGGTATTTAGGTTCATTGTTAAATGGGGCCCATAGTCCATTAATGAGAGAAACAGCCTAAAAGTTAGCAGCGGATGGTGTCAATGGTGGAACAATATCCAGGAGCTGATGAGAGGCCATGATGGAGTATGGCAGACACCAGCATCACCAATGCAGCAGAATACTCTCCAGCTGGGGAAAGCCACTTCACTGTGATCCGGAAGGTGCCAGTAAGTCACTAGAGGTCTTAGGGTGCCGGTAAGTCACCAGAGGTCTTAGGGTGCCTGTAAGTCACCAGAGGTCTTAGGGTGCCGGTAAGTCACCAGAGGTCTTAGGGTGCCGGTAAGTCATCCCAAGGCTTAGAGGCAGAGGGTGTGGCCACCCAAGGAATGCCTGGTTGGGGAGGAGGACGTCCAGTAGGGCGATCATGGGGGCTTAGATATCACAGAGGAGGCAGCAAGAGCTGGGATCCTCCAGAAACAGCCCATGGGAATGAGACACAATGGGTGGATCACTGGTGGGACAACAGAGCCCATGCTGCAGTCACTGGCAATTACCAAAGTAACATGGAGGCTAGGATGGAGCAGGAGGTTGCACCCACTGAAACCTCAGATGAGCCATGTTCACTCCCTCCCCTAAGGGAAGACATGGTCCAGGGGTAGCAGAAGAGCTGGTAATGTAGAAGGCAGAAGCTGATGGCTCAGCAGCATGACTAGAACTCCTCCACATGGATTTTATTCGGATGGCATGTTGCCGTTTATCCAGGACAGCCACAATGACAGACAGATATTGGTGGATCACGGTGTCTTGGAACAAGATAGGGATCCTCTCACTACATAGACATAGATGTTAAATCACAGGAAGAAACTGACCCATTAAGCAATAAGGAGAGGACATAGATAACAGAGAATATTCTAGTCACTGGCGCTTTCTCTTGTTAACACATTTATCTTCCCAATGACCTCACATGTACATGTTTGGGGAACAAAGCTAAATAATGATGTGTCACAATATCATAACAACATAGAAACTGCTAATACCACCAAAATGTGATACTGCACCTAAAGAGCCACAAATGTAATAGTGTGAGAGTTTAGCAGTAAACTTTCACATTGGTCGAGTTTGATCTTCAAAATGGGAAAACATCTGGGTAAGAGTTTTTTTGAGTCTGAAAAACCTGCGAGTTTCCATGTTCTCAGACTCTATTACATTGGGCAAGTTTACTGCTAAACTCTCACATTTTCTAATCTCTCGCCATATTACATTTGGCCCAAAGTCTTAGGAGAATGAAAACTGTGATTCTCTCAACAAGAGAGATCGAATTCCCAAAGTACCAATAGGAAGACATAAAAAGATTGACCTTTTAGTATTTCCGCATCTCCTCTTGATTATAATATTATATATATATAATATATATATATATACACATATACATACACACTTTTATCATAAAGGGTGACTGATTAATCACTTCCCAATCAGGGATGTACCATGAGTGATTCAAATAGAATTAAAATAGAAAACATACCTAGTGCATTATTGCTTTAAAGAAGGAATTTAGGCCCTGATTCAGAGCCGGACGCTCTGACAGAGTGCTCGCTCTGAATCAGGGCCGCCCTTCTGGTTTTTTAGAGCGGCCTCCTGGCCGCTCGCATAGCTGTGGGTGACCACCCACAACTATAATGAGCGGCCAGGAAGATAATCGCGATGGTCAAGACCATTGCGACCATCGGGCTTGCGACGAGACCCTTGTGGCAGGGTCTCGATGCCGCAAGCCCCAGAGAGATTTCGGCTCTCACAGAGCCGAATTCTCTCCCACTGACATCACTCATGATATCAGTGGGGCCGCCCCCAAATGGAGGCATTCACATGGGAACACCTCCGTTTGGGCAGCCACTCCGCCGGCCCACCCACCAAAGGGGGCGTGCTGTCACTCAACATCGACAGCACACCCCCTTTGGTGCGAGACCCGGAGCGATGGTTTGCCCATTGCTATCCGGGTCTCGCGCATGCACACGACGGAGCCGGCTTCACCGTGCGCATGCGCACTGGGCCTCCATGTACCCGCTTGCGAGCGGTTCTGAATCAGGCCCTTAGTGCAAATATTAGAAACAATGAAAGATAGCAATATGACATCTTAAAAAACAAGTGGGGAAAAGTCACCCATCAGCAGGATAGAACAAGCAAATTGGTACAAAATAGAATATAACAGATAAAGGTAGGTTTCCAGAACACCATGATGGTAACCGCGCCAATGGAAAGGGAGGTTTCAATCTGATTGGTAAGGATCGTCCCCATGCTTTGTATGACCACCAACATGTTCTACTCCAAATTAGTCTTTGTCAGGGTGTAGCTTGGAAATGAGAAGAGAAGCTGTGAATTATAATGGATAATCTTCAACCCCTCAGGAGCATACTTAAAAAGTGTCCAAGCTAGATGACCAGCCAACCGGAATTCTGTGGAGCCTTTATTTATCATTATCAGTTACTTACAGTATATAGCGCCAGCATATTATGTTGCTCTTTATAACTGTGAACAAATATATTATATATAGATAGATAGATAGATAGATAGATAGATAGATAGATAGATAGATAGATAGATACCTTACCCTTTGAGACCGTTATCTGGTTTTCCATTAAACAGGATGTTTATACTAATATATCTAATAGACAGATCTCCAACCTTTCTTCTGTACTACAACCCATCCAGAACTGCTTACTAGGCAGTATAGGCGAGGTGGTAATATAGAGTTGCCCACATTTGCTGCCTAATATAATGGGTATGCCACTATATGGTGCTGCTCTTGACTAAGGAATAATTAGATAACGTGGATGGGAATGTGCCACTTGGGTGAGGGAGGCAAGCATGGAGTGGGGTGGGTAGAGAGTGATGTAATCATGAAGGAATAGGGTCGCAATGTCAGGTCTTAAGGACGAGTAGGAAATGAAGGAGAAGGGGCTCTTTAGATGAGGAGATATCCTGCTGAATGAATCATTTTATCTGAAATAGGTGGCAAAGTCATGGGCAATGAAGGTGGAAGCAGGAGATGGTACAGGTTGGTAGAAATTAGTTGAAACTGGTTAAGAGCCACTGACGATAGCAGGCTGAATGATTATCACAGACGTGAAGTAGGTTTGCTTGTCCAGTGGCATGATAGTGTTCCAATGCAATAAGAGGACTTTACAGAGAAGCAAGTAACTGAAGATGTCCTCCAGTGTGCTAAGCAGTTCTGGAGTTGGGTTATTTGTTGTGCCACGGTTGTTAGAGTGTGCGTATGCATTTGGATACAAGGGGATATGAGGAAAGGTAAACCCTAAGGAAAGGATTTTGTGGTCACACAGCAGGAAGGTCAAATTGGAAAAACTAGAAATAGATCAGACGTGGAAGTAAACAATGATGAGAGATTGTCCAAGTTAGCGGTTAAGATGAGTGTCCTGATTCAAAGGCGCTCACTATTTGTGAGCGCTCGCTCTGAATGAGGGCAAATTAAAAAACAAACAAAAAAAAAAAAAACCTCCAGCTTGTGCGGGCAGCCTGGCGATGGTCGCGATTATCACGACCACCGAGCTTGTGACGAGACCCTTGTGGTAGGTTCTCATCCACCGCAAGCCCCAGTGAACTTCCTGCACTAATAGAGCAGGAAGTTCACTACTGACATCACGTGTGATCTCAGTATGGCTGCCTCCATTTGTGCAGCCACCCCCCCGACCCCCCTACAAAATGGGGCGAGCTGTCGATCAACATCAACAGCTGCCCTGTTTTGCTGCGAGCCCCGAGCGAGTAAAGTTCTCACTCGCTCCGAGGCTTGCACTGCCCTACCATCGATCCGCTTGCGAGTGCTATGCGCTCACGAGCGGGTTTGTATCAGGCCCAAAGTTCAATGGAAGAAGGTGAACAACACAGAGCAAGCAGGCTGTCACTGGGAATGTTACCATCACCTTCTTTGAGACTAGATTGGTCCAATGATTGATAATTTCTCTAAATGCTAAATATTTTCTATGAAGACTGCACAGGATTGGAGCAATCAGTGATAGCAACACAAAGATAGAGTGGAGAGAAAGATGGATGGTGTGCACCTCACTAGAAAATATGGATATTGGGGGTTTGTCTCAGAAGGTACGATGCCCACTTTCCCACCAGGCCTTCCTCTGGGTCTAGGAGTGTGACTGAGGGAAGGAGCTACATACACTTACAAATCCTACCTCTCATTGATTCTTCATGTGGCTGCAGCAGTATCTTCATATCCCCTGTAGTATCTCTACTTTTTACCGGATGTCTTCTGATGGAATACTTGTTTTCCAGGGAAAGTGTATATATTTCATAATGTCCATCACAGAACATCTCTCAGGTGCATTTATGGCCATAAACTCACAGAACATCTGTCTCGCTTCAAAAGAGAACTTCTGCCACTTATCTGGGGCTTGTGAATCATCCTTCTTCACTTGCCACCAAGCAAATTCCCTGTACATGGGATCAGTAGCCACCGCTTCTTGCCAAGGGAAGAACCCAGTGAGGGCAGTGTACACTAGGACACCAAAAGCCCAAACATCAAGGCTGGGTTGTAGTATCAACTGCTCCCCGTGTCTTAGGCTGCAAAGCTCAGGTGCAGTGTATGGTATGAACCAGGAGACAGATGATGTACATGTGCCCTGGAGTCGGGTAAGTCCGAAGTCTGACAGTTTGATAACGTGGCATTCATTGTCCATCATGAGAATGTTGTCCAGCTTGATGTCCCGATGAACCATTCCTCGGCTGTGCATAAAGTCCAGAGCGCCAGCAATCTGAACAATGCAATGCTTCACCTTCTCCTCCTGTAATCCAACCTGTGCAGAAGAAAAGATGAAAAACAGATCTTACTTATTATATACTAAGCTGTATATGAGCATCTACAAAGAATAAAAATAATTTAATTGCATCATTAAGAGACATAGAGCAGTATTTGGAATTACACATGTGGAACTTTTGCTAATTCCTAGATTTAATATTCATGAGCTAGATGTAGACCTATAGTTGACCCATGAAGGCATGGAGCCATATGTACAGTACATTTGTACAGTATGTGAAAATCTCCATAATGCATGGTTTCTGTACAATGAAAAATGTCTATAGGGTGTATAGCACAAAAGAAACCTGTCCTCCACATTCATGTCCACTGGTGGTAAAGTCAGATCTTGGAATTCCTATTATAAACTCACCTTGGGTTTGATGATGGACTGGAGAGTCCCTGCTGGCGCCATCTCCTGGACAAACACAAAGTCGCTGCTAGTATGAAATGCGATCTCGTGGGTCATGATTACGTGTGGGTGGCAGCTGAGGCTGAGAGAGGTGCTGTATTCCAGGAGGAAGTTGTCCATTGGGATCTTCTCCTTTTTCAGCATTTTTATGGCCACAGTCTGACCTGTATCACAGACAAAATAAACTTTTGTATCAAGATTTGTTTTATTATAGTTGACCAAAGTGAGAGTATTTTTAGCAAATTGCTGCTGTAGATATCCATTAAGCACCTATCCTATATGACGTAACATTACTGTATTTTTAGTTTTGCAATAATAAAACAATAACAAAACACAAGGAAAAGTATACTTACATGTAAAAAAGGTAATATGTGCTTTGTCTATAAGAATGTGTTATAGTACTTAAACATGCCTTTCACATGGTGGGTTGACTTTCAATTTGTGGTTGTTTTTTGGTCAGTTTGCAAACCGAGGCTTAGTAAATCTGCGATTTGTATACTCATCTATGTAAATAATTGATAGTTGGTCCGATAATCTAAAATGTTTTAAAGCCAGCCATTTGTTTGGTTTTCTGTCAGTTTTGTCTTTAGTTAATGGTCGGAACCAATAGAAAATTGCCCCAAAACCGATGATTAGTAAATTTACCTCTAAGTGCCTGGAAATTGCGGTCTATACATATTAATGCTCCTTTGCTACATGTCTACATCATAGTTAATAACGTAGAGGGAAAAGACATCCATCCATCATATTAATCATTACATATGGTTCCAGTCATTCACCTGAGTGTTGGTGTTTGGCCAAGAAGACTTTCCCATAGGAGCCCGCTCCAAGTTCCCGAACAAGGTCAAAGTGATCAGTCACCTCCATCATCCGCAGGTTCTCAGAGGTCTGTGAGATCAGGTGAAGAAGGTGTTTTGCTGTATTCTTGGTCACTTCCATGATGGTGGCAGCCATTCTGAGCAATGGACAAGGTACATGTACAACAGAGATTACAAAATTCTGTTTTATGTTTCCATTAACAATTTTCAATTTTAAAAATTGAATTAATTTATTACAGTTCCATAACATGAAGGTTACTTTATAGGACTGAGAGTGAAAGCACTATAGATATATACATATCTTACCACTATAATTCTGTATAATGTATGTGTATATGCAATGTATAAACTGTAGCAATGTAACACATATAAAGGATGAGAGCCAAATGTGCGTGAAAGTACCAGGAATCATATTTCTCTCTGCACAATCAGAGGTCACTAACGTACAATAAAACCAGATGTTGGGGTAACTCAGGCGTAACGTACAATAAAACCAGATGTTGGGGTAACTCAGGCGTTTCTCACAATGGGACTCATCTCTTTTTTACATGCAAAACACATTTTGATTATGTGACCTATATTTGGGCTACTTCCTAGGTGGGAATATGTATCTATTGTGTGGGGACAAATACACAGTAACATGCTGTACAGAATTCTCAATATACTATATGCCCCTATGTAGAATATGAAATGACATCTAATGAAAATCGTATGCACCTAAAGTAAAACAAACCTAACTCTACGTTAAATTATATAAACTCTTTCAGTTAATGTGTCCCCTAAGTTTAACAGGAGTAAATGGTGCAGCATATTGTACACAGCTGATAACATGGGGCTATTGGTGTAGTCACTGATTTGGGATATGGGAAAGATAGAATTCTGCATATAAATTCAGCTCTGTACAAGATTTGGTGAGATTGCGGCAGTCACCATCCTGTACAACACATATATGTCCTGGAGAGAGTCATTCCATGTTAGTTACATATGGTGAGATTGCACCAGTCACCATCCTGTACAACACATATATGTCCTGGGGAGAGTCATTCCATGTTAGTTACATATGGTGAGATTGCACCAGTCACCATCCTGTACAACACATATATGTCCTGGAGAGAGTCATTCCATGTTAGTTACATATGGTGAGATTGCACCAGTCACCATCCTGTACAACACATATATGTCCTGGGGAGAGTCATTCCATGTTAGTTACATACGGTGAGATTGCACCAGTCACCATCCTGTACAACACATATATGTCCTGGGGAGAGTCATTCCATGTTAGTTACATACGGTGAGATTGCACCAGTCACCATCCTGTACAACACATTTATGTCCTGGGGAGAGTCATTCCATGGAAGTTACATATGGTGAGATTGCGGCAGTCACCATCCTGTACAACACATATATGTCCTGGAGAGAGTCATTCCATGTTAGTTACATACGGTGAGATTGCACCAGTCACCATCCTGTACAACACATATATGTCCTGGGGAGAGTCATTCCATGTTAGTTACATACGGTGAGCACTTTGCCAAATATATAAAATCAGTGATGTTCATAATATCCTCTGTAGATTCTACCTATTAATAGAACTACTGACTACAGGGGCAGTACAACAACTCAGTACATTATGGATTCACTTTTATACATTGCTTCATAACGAGACAAGGTATGAGTTGTGGGTCCTCAGCCATTCCCTGGTCTATTGTACCCCCATCTCATTGGGTGCCACACACTCACCTCACTGACTTACTGACGCAGCCTCTGGGATGGTCCTCGTACAGGTGAAGCTCAGGGATGAGTCCTGTTCTCAGGTTATTTGTGTAGATTTCCTCTGTTGTAAGTGTCTGGGTGGAACACAGGGTTATATAGGGGGAGAGACTGTAGTTTGTTGATTGAAGGGAACATCTGATTGGCCAGCACCTAACTTTGTTTAATTTGCATCTGATTAGGTGCTGCAGAGACAATGAGTGTGTGTAACAGGTGATTCCATGTGAGTAGGGTTTGGGTGTGTCATTCATTGTGTTTAACATTTTGCAGAAAATGTGGTTGAAAGATATCCAGGCATCTTATGGTAAGTGACTCCAAATAATTTTTAAGATGTTATTATTTCCATGCCATGTGACATTCTTTCTCGTGAATACCCATTTATGTATAATTACTTGTTTTCTTTGATTGTAATAAAAGAAACCATACAGGGAAAATAAATTAGAAAATAACCATAAGGATGAACAATTATAATAGTACATAAAGTGAAGAGGCTGCTTGGTCAACGGAAGTTTCACATTGTTTCATTACATTAAATTACATCATTAAGATACATTGGGAAATATTTTGAATTACACATTTGATTGATACATTCATCGGGAACTTTTTCTTATTCCTATAAAGGTATGGAGCCATATATACAGTAAGTGTAAATCTCCATAAAGCATGGTTTCTGTACAATGAAAAATGTCTATAGGGTGTATAGCACAAAGGAACCTGTCCTCCACATTCATGTCCACCGGTGGTAAAGTCACATCTTGGGGTTCCTATTATAAACTCACCTTGGGTTTGATGATGGACTGGAGAGTCCCTGCTGGCGCCATCTCCTGGACAAACACAAAGTCGCTGCTAGTATGGAATGCGATCTCGTGGGTCATGATGATGTTCTCTGCCATTCCCTGATCATATCCCTGAAATGACACAAGAAATGGAGATGGTGTATTTTCAGCTTCATCTACCTTAAGAAAGTAGTAAGTTAAAATTCAGCACACAGATGCGGCTAGAGTATAACACTGTGACCAAAGGAGCGACACGATTACGCCGCCAGTCCATTTCCTCAACCTCACATCTTCAGATTGCGCCATTTTATATAATTTTGCACAAAGTAAAAATGAAGGGTAAGGTTAAGCACACGGGAATAGTAGAAGGCTTTATGTACAATCTTAATCTAACCAACTGAAAGGATGGGGGGAGGAATAATCCTAAAAATATTCATTTATCTAGAATAAAGTTCTAACATACAAATATTAGCCGATCGGTGGTGCTAACTAGAGTCAGGTAATAGTAACGTATGTAATTTAGGGGAAAGTTAGAGGACTCATTCAAAGGGGCACAATTGAAATAGATAATCTATGTGGTTTGCAATAAAAAAAATATAACTTACTATTATACCATAAAGTATAAAAGTGTAGATAGCAATAAAAGTATAATTGCAATTACTCAGTATGAAATATTAGTATTCACGCAGTGATTATGCTGTAATCTATTAGAGGAAAATATTTAGGATGTACATATGAGTAAACAGATCATTTCTGTATATAATTGGATAAATTATTCCGTAAATATAGTGAGCTTTATGCCGTCTTATTTGTATTATATTAAGCACTATATGTGAGAAGGTAATTAAATGTATGAACGCATGTATCTGTATATACAGTATATAAATAGATATTTAAAAAGAGATATAAATATGATATTATAACATACTCTGTTATTTCCAAATGATCAAATCAAGTATCAAATATTGTTGCAGAAACTATTTGTTACTATATATATATATATATATATATATATATATATATATAATGTGTCATGGGCCAAATGTAATAGGATGAGAGTTTAGAGAATGTGAGAGTAAAGTCTCACAATTATTAAACTCGTCCAATATAGAAAATGGAAAGGCAAAGAATTGTATATTGTGGTGCACAAAAAGTTAATTTAAATAAAATAAAGCTTTTATTATTAATATTTTAAAATATCGTCTAAGAAAGACTGCGAAATAGTATAAAAAAATAAATGATGTGAAATAAAGAGAAAAATAGTGGTTTAAAAAAATGCTGTGTGCAGGGATGCCGCTGTCTGTCTCAATAATTGTATATTGTATCCAAGATTAATAAAGTACCTGTCCATTTCCTCTGCAGTTTTCTACCTCAATGCCAACTATAGCCAGAACCTTTGAACTTTCCATCATATATTTATATCCCCTAAATGTATCCGGCCTTCTGGCATTTTCTCATGGTTTGTTCAACACAATATAATCATCCTGCCTCAAGGTATATTCCTTACAATTCTAATGAGGCCCTAAACCTATAACATAACAAAATGGACCCTACACCCATTGTGATTACACATGCTAATTTAGATCAGATCCTGTTATAATAGACTTTCTCACCTCTTTGTATTTCAAGTTGTAATGAGGCTTTAGCAGAAGTCTTCACTAAGGCCCTTATTGTCTATTGTCTATATGTACATAACAAACCTATTCTGACTAACAAATCTATTCCCAGTTCCTAATCTTAGCACCTACTAGTCTAAGCAGAGACAACTTGTTCCAAGGTACTTGGGATTTCACAGTCTACTGTAGTACATAAATTCATCTATATACAAAACTAATTTACTTAACTATATATTCATGTAACTTATACATTCCAAATTATTTAATGTGATTTATCTGCATCTCATAAACAACTAACTATGGTTGAAATCACATTTAATCATTAATAATCTTTTAATTCAAACATTTTCCCTATGCTTTAACCCTGATAATACCTATTAAATTATAATAAAAAAATACCTAAATGGTTAGAGTGTTTATGGTCAACCTAGGTATCCACCTCTACTAGATTACAGCACAATTACTGCATGAATATTAAGATTTCTCCCTTACTACAGTTTACTCTTTTATTGAGTTTTACATTTTTATAATTTAAGGCATATTAATAAGTTATATATTATATTATGTATCACATAAATTATCTCTTTCAAGTGTGCCCCCAAAAGAAGTCCTCAATCTTTCCATCACTTTATATACACAAATTTTATATGGCCAAAGGAAATAATTGGTAATTAAAATGCTAATGGAGTTTTGAAAAAAAAAAAAAAAATGGAAACATTTTGGACAATTAAATTAATGGTAACTTTAATTGCATTTGCACTATAACAAATGGGAATATTATTAATAAAATACTAACAGCCTTTGACTAACTGTAAAATCCAGATTTTTATTTTGTGTTTATATTGTGAAAATAATCTGTTCCAGGATTCCCATATAATTAGGAGAGAAAGGACACAGGAATGGCGCATTGTTATGTTGATAACCCCAAACATAGAGGAGGGAAACTTTAGGGCCTGGCCAGTGTGTCTTGCTATGTCTGACTGGGAGAGGGGGGAGGAGCTCTGACATTGTGTTGATCATTTATTAATATAACTGAACTGAAACCACAAATCAGGTCCCAGTACAATAATTATGGAGTCAGTCAGAAACAAAGCCTAGTTAGTGCAAAGCTGTAATGTATACACCTTAAGTCCTACTGCACAACATGTTATAGGTATCATCACCACATCTATTCCTCTATGCGAGAGCCTTCTACAATGTTATCTCAGACAAATGCCCCAAATAGGAAAAAAAGGAAGGCTTGGGATAGCCCTCACCTAAGCAGATGAACTGTGCCTTATTGTATAAAGTGTGAATTATTTGTATATTTCTGGTAGTATCTTGTGGATTTCTGAGCTTTTAGCTGTTTTGCATATTTTTCACACCTTATTTTTATTATTGTATTGTTCAAACAAAATTTGGTTTCTGCTGCAGAATATTTAAATACATTGAATTGGTGCTATGCAAAGTTAATATATTTAATATCAATCAGCTTTTAGCTGCTAAACCTACACAGCAAGATCTGGAATCTTGCTAAAATAAAAATGACCAAGAAAAAAAACAAGAAGTGTGCTTCTTTTTAAAGTTGCTGTTTATAAAAAATGTAATACTTTATTTTATAAAATTATATTATAAATTGTCACATAAAAACCTCCATATTTTATTGTGATCCACTCACAGATCTTTAAAACACCACAGTCTCTCTATATCTATTTAGTAGGCAGCTTCCCAGATTCAGTGCTATTATTGCACAGATGTACCCTTTAATAGTCAATCCAGCTTAGCCATGATGGATACTGTGTATCTGCTTAGGAAAAAACTGGGGACTGACAAATAAGCCCATAATAAATACCTGAGACTCCGATTATGAATAAGGAAATATAAACATGCTAGTGGATGATTAAAATTTGTATATGCATATATAAGTTTGTTATAAATTATGTCTATTGCCACAGATACATTTTGTTTCTGATATCTGCATGTGATTTACCCCTTTATTGATAGGTTTATGCGTGACACCTTAAATCTTAAAAATAAAGTATTACATTTTTTATACTCAGAAACTTTAAAATGCTGAAGAATCTTTTCCCATATCAAATATATGACAGATAGATATTATTAAAATAGGCCCACAAAGAAATGATGAAAATCTAGACCCAGCAAGGCATAAACTTTTATTAATAAAATAAAGTAAGCTATGGGGGGAGGCTGTAGCTTTGGAAAAGTATCAGGCAGAGGAAATACTCCCCAAAGGTCTAAAAATAAAAATAAATAATCCCTATTTTGTAGTGGTTAATACAGTTCAAAAGGCATTAGAAAAGCATTTTTACAAATTTGCTCATTCTCCCTCATATTTTAATTTTACTTGAGAGAAGAGAAGATTTAAAAGCTATTAATGAACAAATACAAGTTTTATTAAATTAATTTGAGGATTTAGAGGACTACACATTTCTTAAGAAACAAAAACCAAAATCATAAAAGATACTAATCAACTGATGATAAAGAAAAAAAAATGAATAGAGATAAGGAATCTCAATGATTAAAAATAAATGTAATGGGAAACATTTATGAGAAAACATAAAAAAGCATAATACTAAAAAATACCCCAAGAATAATACATTTTTATTATGAAATGATGTATAATTATATTAAACCTTCTACATCCTTTAACAGAAATCATTTAGGGGAAAAAATTAAATAAAAGATGTTTATATGGAACCCTCTATATATTATAATGATACATTTCTGGAATTATTATTATTATCATCATCACAGTAAAAAGATTAAGATTTATGGGAATTTAACAATAAGATAAATAGAACTATAAAAAAAGAAAGGGATTGGTATGATCCAAAGGAGAAGAGAATTCTATCATAATAATCAAGAAGAATATAATGGAGAGATATATATCCAGTAGATATATACATACAATAGATATGACCCTATAAGAAAAGATGATTTAGGGAAATATCTGAGTAAAATAAAACACATTACTAATGAAAGAAATAGAGATGCAACTCAAAAACTAAAAGTAAAGAAAAAAAGAACAGACATTAATAAAATAAGGAACATAAAGAATAAATAAATAATTGGAGAAGCTGTAGTAAGAAAAGAAGGAAATTAATAAAGATTTTTTAAATCTGTAGAACTAAAAGAAGAAAATTCCTTATCATCTAAGGGTTTTAAATTTAAATTTTATTGCTCACATTAATTCCTTTCAAATATTTTTAGACGATCATAAATTTGATCATACAGATTTTTTTTATATAAAAGAGGATGAAAATGTGGTTGAACTTGTAAGTAAATGTAATAACACAAATTAAAATCTAATTTTATGTAAAATATATGAAGACTATATGGTATTTAAAAATATGTTAATTAGACCTGTGGATAAAGGGGGAGATTTTGGACCTAGAAAAATTAAAAAGTGAAATTGGGAGATGTTGACACATTTAAAAAATGAAAGACTGACTCAATTTATGAATTAAAACTACCCACTCTGCTTTAATGAAGCATGGATCATTGTTCTGCCAAAGACTGGCAGGGATTCCACCATAGTTGGCTTCTATCATCCCACTTCTCTACTCAATTAAGACTTTGAAATTTGATCCAAATTAATGGACAACCGATTGCAAACCTTCCTCTCTTGCCTGATCAATTGGGATTTTTCAAATACAGGAAATCTATTAAAGGCACCCATGCTGCTATTGCAGCCATTGCCACTACCCATCTCCATAAAGCTAAGGATAACATCCTGATCAAATTAGATGCTGAGAAGTCTTTTCATTAAATTGCTTGAATACTGCCTTGCTCGTTTTAAAATTTTCAGAAATTGGTCCTATCTTCTGTAATTTTATCCGTACCATTAAATCCTTTCCCAAAGCTCAAGTAATGGTTAACAATATTAGAAAAGAGGTACTTGGCAAGGCTGTCCAATTTACCTTTACTTGTAATCTCATTATTTACCATCTACATTGCTTCTAGACTGCAATTCCTAGATTTCTTAATATAAGGGTTGTAGCCAAGAAGTGAAAGTTACAGCTGTTTTTAAAAGACATAGTGTACCATACCAGGGATGATTAAGGAGTCAGAAAGTAACCTATATGAGATCCACTAATGTTTTACTAATTATCATCAACTGTCCTAAAAGGCATTGTATGATTATTTGGCGGTGCCACCTCCTGACTCAAATACATACTGTTACAGGAGAATTCTATTATTCACCATTTATGCATAGTGTACACAAGAATATGGAGGATCAGACAATTTGTATGGCAAATGCTGGGCATTTCCAAATATCTATCTTGACCTTTTGTGAGTGGAAACCAGTTTTGCTTGTTTTCATTTAACACATGAATAGCCGTGGCCACAAAACCACACACACACACACACACACACACACACACACACACACACACACACACACAATGGGCAGGACAAGCTTTTGTAAATATTATTCCCCCCACTTTCGGTGAGTTAAGTTACACCCAAGATCCATATAGGAATGAATTGAGCATGAGTGGACACACTTGTTTGGGCTGTTCGATGAGGAGGTTCTAAGGACTGTAAAATCCAAGGGCATAAGTATATTTTACTATTATAACTCTTTAGCAAAACCTAAGTTATTTATTCTATTGCATTAATTACATTGAACAGTTAGAATATACATATGTATCTAAACTGTATTTTATACAGTATGTGTAATTAAACATATTTCTATAGTTATGTATAGCATGTTTATGTATGTACTGTATAATCCCAATCTGATAGAGAAACACATTTTAACAAATATAATATTTACTATAATAGACATGAATCACAATAAAATGTATACAAAAAGTAGTAATTAGGCTGCTTCTTTTTGTGGACTTTATGTCAATGTTTTAGGTTATACCTTAAACTCTAATATAAGCCCATGAGGTAAAAGGGAGAGCCGGACCTCTGTGATTTATTTATTTATTTATATATTTATTTATTTATATATATATATATATATATATATATATATATAGTACAGAATCTGCGGCACTCAAGCGGGTTTCACATCAATAATAACGATGAGACCAAATCAATCTTCAACGTTTCGGAGTTTAATCCGTCATCAGGAAGAATATGAGAAATACGAAAGCATCACTTACCTAAATACATGTTTTCAAACTCTGAACCCATCACCGATCGCGCGCCATGCTCGGGCGCCGGGCGGGACCATCCTCCAGCCACGACGTCACTCCCGGAAGTGAACAGCCAGGGTCCGGCCCCCACCAGAGTCCGTAACCATGGTAATCTGCGATACACCGCTACGTGTCTAATATAAGCAAAGTGTACAGAAGACAGTCAGATGGTCACTAAGATAATAATAACATCATTGGAAAAATACAATTTATCATCACATAACTTAAGAACTATATTTTAAATTGATGTTATAATGTTACTACCTCATGGCTTGGTCTTAGGAAATAACAATGTTTCTATATTCATACATTCAATAAAGAGCATATCGCTAGCACTAACAAACCCATGTACCTCTCTTGGTGCTGCTGTAGACATATCCCCATACAAAATAAGAGAAGATCTATAAGTATATCTATCACAAATATATTAAGAAACTACCTATATATTATGCCTCTCAATAATTAAATCCACAAGTAGCAAATCCAATCCCCCACCATTAAATATGGGAGATAATGAGTTAATATAACATCGTAACTACAGGAAAGCACTATATGTTAAATATTCATTGAGGCCCCGTGGAGATACTGTGTCAAGTCTGTGAATCCACTGGTTCTCTAATTGAAGCAATCTCTTGCCTCTGTCTCCCCCTCGTATATCCTCCGGCACGTGATCAATGATCACATATTTCAACGTAGATAGACTATGTTTAGCTAACAAGAAATGTCTTGCTACTGGCTGGTCTATATCTTTTTTGTTACTGTTATTAAGTGCTGCCCGGATGGCCGATCTATGGAGGGCCATCCTTTCTTTAAAAGAGCGGATCATTTTACCCACGTAGCATAAGCCACATGGGCACTTGATCAGATAGACCACATAGCTACTAGAGCATGTTAAGGGATAATAATTGAAAACTTGACACCAGTATGCGGATGGAAAAAGGCCTTAGTCTGAAGCATATAACTGCACGTAGTGCAGCCCAGGCACTTATAACACCCCCCCGGTTTTTTACGAGTATTGGAGGTTAATCTATTAGAAATGTCAGTTCTAACAATCATATCTCTCAAATTTTTACCACGTCTGTAGCAAGACATAATCCTGGAGTGTTTAAGTTTTATTAGATCTTTGTCCTGTTGAATTACAGGCCATAGTGATCTAACTGATTGTTTAATCAGTTTGTCTGCCGTGTTAAATTCATGAACCCAATGTAACCGTTCTGACGGACTATTACTATCTTGAACCGCACAGTTCAAGAGAGTAGCCTGAGGGATTAAATCAACTTTCCTTTTAGCTTCACATAAGATTTTGTCTGAATAGCCCCTCTCTTTAAATTTGGCCATCATTTCCAATAAAGATGACTCTAACAGACTTTCATCACTGGTAATACGTTTTACCCGTAGCAATTGTGAATAGGGCAAACCCTGTATTAAAGCAAAGGGGTGATGACTCTGTGCTGATAACAGCATATTTCTATCTGTCTCCTTGGAATACATGGAGGTCTGAATGCAGTTATCTTGTATGTAAATATTAACATCTAGAAAATGAATTTGTTGTAAACTCATCTGATATGTAAATTTAATCGGACAATCAAGTGAGTTAATATATGTAATATGTTCCTCAAACCTGCTTCTAGATCCCCTCCAAAATAACAAGATGTCATCTATGTATCTACTGTAGAAAAAAATATCATTAGCTATATCGGAGGAAAAGAATAACTCTCTCTCAATCTGAAACATATACGCATTCGCATACGAGGGTGCGACGTTCAAACCCATCGCACACCCCGTACGCTGAATGAAAAATTCTCCATTAAATAAAAAGTAGTTACGATGAAGGGTTAGATACAAAAGCTGTAAAAACAAACTTAGATGTGGACCTTGATAAGCAGCATTATACGTCAACAGTTTTTCTACTGCTGCAATGCCAGCAACATGCGGAATATTAGTGTACAAACTAGTAATGTCTAGAGTACATAACCATAGATCTTTAGGTAGTTCACCCAAATTCTGCATTTTAATCAGAAGATCAGTAGTATCTTGTAAATAAGTTCGCTGTATTTTCACACATGGTTGTAGAAAATGATCAAGGAATTTTGCCACTGGGCTGTAGAGAGAATCACGGGCCGAAATGATCGGTCGACCCGGTGGTTTAGTCAAGCTCTTATGAATTTTTGGCAAACAATATATCACGGGAACTCGAGGAAATTCCATCTTAAGTGCTGCATTAACTTCCACTGGAATGTATCGATCTGTAACAGCAATATCAAGAATCATATCTAATTCTTTTTTATATTTGCTAGTCGGATCACCAGACAATTTATCATAGTTTCCAACCTGATTTAATTGCATATAAATCTCTTTTTTATAGTCATCGATGTTGAGGATCACCACACCACCTCCTTTGTCAGCCGGTAGTATCATGAAATTATCATCACTGCTTAATTGTTTCAGGGCTTTTTTCTCACCCCCCGCCAGGTTATTATAGCAGGAGACGGATTCTTTATTATACTGGCTCACTTGTGTGTCAAGGATCTTAATAAAACTCATGATCGATGTATTAGTTGAAGGTGGATCAAAATACGATTTCTTTTTAAATCTGGTATATTTATCTCCAACCGATCTATCATCCATGGTACTTTCTTGATGTTTAAAAAAATCAACCAATTTAAGTTGTCTCTGCAGACGTGTTAGATCGATTTTCCATTGTAAATCTTTGAAGTTATTTGTCGGAACAAACGAGAAGCCTTTTTGGAGTAACGAAACTTCATCTGGTAGTAATAATCTATCAGACAAATTAAATATTACATTTTCTTCCTGCGGCTTTTTTGTGAGACCCCTGCGGCATTGGCCCCCTCTCCTGATTTGACCACTCCTCTCCCGCGACCGGCACGGGTATTGACCCCTAAAGGGGGTTTATTGGTATTTTGTGTGGAGGTGGAGGGTTCTGATCTCATATCACTAGCTGATGAATAGGAGTCAGATGTAGAATCTGTCTCCCTAGTTGCAAACCTCTGTGTTCTCTTATGGCGATATGTTTTTTGCCTTGGAGTGTTAGACCCTGTAAGCCAGGTATAAACTTTTTGTTCTGTGTAATCCGCATTTACCTTTTCGAATTTACTCCTTTTAAAGCTCATTAGTTCCTTTTTATATATCGATACTTGTTGTTCAAGTTTTTCCAACCAATTGGTTGAAACATCTTGTTGAAGGGTACTCATATGAAGAGTCTCATATTGCTGGATCTTAATTTTAACAAGATCTAACTCTCGTGCAGCTTCTTCTATAACGAGGGTCATCAGGTCGAAGGAACATTTATTTAATATAGCCACCTACCTCCGGCAAAAGTCATTGTTGTAACGGCCCATCGTGGGGGTGTTCCTGACTCTAAATCCTCTGGGGATCTTTCTTTCCCTATAGTACTCTGACAATGTAATGCCATGTAGAAGAAAGTCAATTTCCTTCCTTTTCAATTTGAGGAGTCCATTGTAGATTTCAGTAGACTGTACAGGTCCTAAAGTCATGTCAAAGCGTTCTTTAAATAAACGTGATTCAGTCTCACTCTCCGAAAAGCTGAGACATTCTCCATGCGGTAAGGTAATCCTATTGCAAGCATCATCCACCAATCCTCCAGCCTCTGACATGTTTGCACCAGTGTAATAAAAACAAACTACTGCTATACCTTCTGTCCCCTGAATGGGGTAAATAGCAGTGGAAATACTTATGGAGCAATGGATTCTCCTGAAAACAAGTCGCCAAAAACGAGAGCAATACGGCAAGGGTGCACTATTCTAGGATAACATAGTCAAGTATCAACCATGGTATCCAAATATACAGTCCAACAGAATGGCACTCCTAATCCAAGGCAAATACCGTGGTGCACAGCAGTGGATAGATATGTAGAGTACAGAATCTGCGGCACTCAAGCGGGTTTCACAACAATAATAACGATGAGACCAAATCAATCTTCAACGTTTCGGAGTTTAATCCGTCATCAGGAAGAATATGAGAAATACAAAAGCATCACTTACCTAAATACATGTTTTCAAATTCTGAACCCATCACCGATCGCGCGCCATGCTCGGGCGCCGGGCGGGACCATCCTCCAGCCACGACGTCACTCCCGGAAGTGAAACCCGCTTGAGTGCCGCAGATTCTGTACTCTACATATCTATCCACTGCTGTGCACCACGGTATTTGCCTTGGATTAGGAGTGCTATTCTGTTGGACTGTATATATATATATATATATATACACACACACACACACACAGTATATGTGTATACACATATATATATATATATATATATATATTTGTATATACACATATACTGTGTGTGTGTATATATATATATATATATATATATTTATAATATATATTTCGATTAAAACTCTTAATTCTCCTCAGGGTTTAAAGAGCAAGGCAGCAGGTGAGAGACTTGTGAGGATGACAATAAAAGTCATCTTATATAAGCTGATCAGTACAGCAGCTGTGGTCGGTATATTGGTATCTATTTAAAGTTATATTACCTTTCAGTAGAAACAAATAAACACATTTGTGTAACAGGTATTACATACTACAAACAATTATTTATAAAAAAAAAAAAGATTTTCCCAAGGAAAATTTTCTTAATAAACACCTACAGCACTTGTATAATCCAAATCGGTACTGTCTAAAGCCGTACTATATAACCATCAGCAGAAACATCTAGATAAATTATGTAACAGATAACACATACTACAAACAATTGTTTAGTGCAGGAAAGATTTTCTCAATAAGCATATGTATCACCATGATCAGAACAAAGGAGAATTTCCTATTTTCTTTTTGTTTTATCTGTAATTTGTAGATATTGAAATAACCTATGTAGTCCTTACAGTGTCTTTTTTACGCTTACAGATAATGTAGTTATTTTCTCACTAAGCTTTGATTCAGATTTATATTTGGAATCTGGTCATTTGCATTAGTTCTATGGTATCATTCAGTACATTGGGTACCAATGACCTCAGATGGTATACCCAATATGTTTCCCTTCTACAGAGTATACTAAACCTATCTCCCCCTCCCCTGTTAGTCACCTTAATAAATTCTATAGCTTTTACGGAAATATATTTATCATACATACTGCTTTCCACAGCCACACTATCACAAAAACATATCTGCAATTCAAATATTCTTTAATCTGAAACTCATTTGTATGAGAGCTAAATTCTTTCACCTTCATTGAAGTATGATTACATGTATTACACATATTTTTACCACATTTGTGGAAACCATTTGGTTTAACTGGAAGCCAAGAATTTGGAGTGGTCTCCAAGTTCTTATATATTTTAAAATGACTGGATACAAAGGTTGATTTAATATTTGATTTTCTGAAAATGACTTTGCCTTTTAAGTTCACTTCATCTTTTAAAATAACATCCAATTTTAAAAGAGCAGAGAACTTTTTGATAATACCTCTTATTTAATGTGCACAACTATTATATGTAGTTAGAAACAAAGATTATCTATGTTTGATATTGTTTTGAACATTTTTTGATGTGGAATTTTGTAATCTTAATAGCTGATCCCTGTCCATTCTCCCCACCTTATCATATGGTTAATAATAAATATAATCTCTGGGATATCCTTGTTCCAAGGAGGACTGAATCAGTCCATCTGTCTGGAATAGGATTGATCGGTCCTGCAGTGTCATCTTATTCCATGGAACTAACCCTTTGGCATATTATATTTCTATATATTTGGATCTGAGCTATTATAATTGACATATCTATTTTGATCTGCTGGTTTTATGTAGATATTTTATCCATGGCACCCTCCAACAGGATATTTAGTTCCTTTCTGCTGATTTTTTTTCTGGGATGTTCCTGGGATGGCTTGGTTATTGCTGAGGCTTGTCCCTGGCATCTCATCCACAATATCATCCATAGAGTTGTCAGCTTGGACCTTCCTGCTCTTCCTCAGGAGGAGCCCCTTTAGAAGCATTGGTCTCCCTGGCCCATCTGGCATTCTTCTGAATCCATGCCGTCATTTTGTTGAGTTGTGCTTCAGTTGGGTCCATGTTGATGTGGATGTAGCCTGTTGTGATTTGCAGTCCTTTGTAGTTGGCTGTTACGTACATACACACGTCAGTAGTCAAACGGCAATGCAGAGAAACCGCTAAAAGAAACTGTGCCAGCTACAACTTCACCACCTGCAAGTGTTTAGTGTTGTGGTCATTGAGCATTGATTCCTCTCCCCAAATGTAAAATATAAACATTTCCTACCTTTTTATTGTTCCCATTCTCATTGTTAAGGTAAGTACAGTATGTGTTGTTGTTTGCGGTGTTTGGTTAGCAATTGTTGACATTTGTTGCTGCTATTTAGCAATTCAAAAATCACATTGCATGATCATTAAAAAAGTGTGTGTGTGTGTGTGTATGTGTATGTTAATGTTTGAGGGTTTTTAGCACAGTTACTATACATGCCAGGATATCACTATCTCTTTTGTTTCCAGCGGTGGCTTCATATTTATTTTGCTTGTTTGCTGTTCTTTTGTTGTGTTCCAGTTCTTGCCTTTAAAAGGTAAGTGTGTGTTAATGTTTGAGGGTTTTTGGCAACATCAATATGCAGAGTAACACATACTGCCTTGTGTGTACTTAATGTAGTAATATTTTTTTTTACATGAAAAATATACTAATATATTGTTTTTGTAAAATATTTGTAGCGATAATTGTTTAATATTTTTTCTCCCACATTATGGGCAATATTTACTAAGTGGCAGGTCCTAAACCCTGGCAGTTTGCTGGTGGTTTTGCTATCCGCAGATTTACTAGGGACAAAACCAATGTCAAACCGATACAAAACCACAGTCATAACACATTTTAGAATATAATAAAACAGTGCTAGGGTTATAATTACTAGTCAGGGGTTTTTGTGTCATTTAGAAACCGTCATCAAACTGCAACTATACCGATGGGGTTTACAACCCGCCGTCAAACTGCCGCCAAATCGCTGGGGTTTCGAACCCGACCCTTAGTAAATTTTGTCCTATTCCTGTGAGCCACTATGACAACAATGGTGGAGTTCTCACTGGTAAAATATTTTTTGCTGACTTTGATGATTTCTGTAGTTAGTGATGTGTTTGCTTCTCTTTTATATGCAGTATTCCAGGTCGTTCTGCGTCTGTCAGTGGGCAAACATCCCTCCCCTTCTCCTCATCCTCCAAATTACCAAGTCCAATGTTCCTCCCAAATGGAGCTTATCTTCTGCATCCATGTTACTCTATTTGGAATGCTTGATAATGAGGGTTTTGCATCATTTCCGCCTCCCACCGGCACTGAGTAGGTTTGAGCATGGCACCCCGCGTACTTGCCCTCATGGATCCCAGAAAGCTGCATGATTTGTGCTGAGTATTTTTATACTTATAATAATGCTGATTTAACCCTGATGGTATTTTTAAATGCATTGAATTTTTTCTTTAAATGGTGTGCTGGATCTTTGACTCATGTGGACTTTGCTATACAAATTGTTGTTATCCTTGCACCCGGATCCATTCAGTACAGTGATGTGTGCATTCCCCATGTTCATATATATATATATATATATATATATATATACACACACACACACACTACCGTTCAAAGTTTGGGGACACTTAGAAATTTCCTTAGTTTTGAAAGAAAAGCACAGTTTCTTTTCAATTAAGATAACATTAAATGAATCAGAAATACACTCTATACATTGTTAATGTGGTAAATGACTATACTAGCTGCAAACATCTGGTTTTTAAAGGAATATGTACATAGGTGTACAGAAGCCCATTTCCAGCAACCATCACTTCAGTGTTCTAATGGTACATTGTGTTTGCTAAGCGCGAAGGAAGACTAATGGATGATTAGAAAACCCTTGAAAACCCTTGTGCAGTTACGTTAGAACAGCTGAAAATGGGTTTGCTCATTAGAGAAGCAATAAAACTGGCCTTCCTTTGAGCAAGTTGAGTATCTGGAGCATCACATTTGTGGGTTCGATTATACTCTCCAAATGGCCAGAAAAAGAGAACTTTCATGTGAAACTCAACAGTCTATTCTTGTTCTTAGAAATGAAGGCTGTTCCATGCAAAAATTGCCAAGAAACTGAACATTTCCTACAAAGGTGTGTACTACTCCCTTCAGAGAACAGCACAAACAGTAGAAAGAGTAGAAAGAGAAGTGGGAGGCCCCGGTGCACAACCGTGCAAGCAGACAAGTACATTAGATTCTCTAGTTTGAGAAATAGAAGCCTCACAAGTCCTCAACTGGCAGCTTCATTGAATGGTACCCGCAAAATGCCAGTGTCAACCTCTACAGTGAAGAGGCGACTCCGGGATTCTGACCTTCTAGGCAGAGTGGCAAAGAAAAAGCCATATCTGAGACTGCCCAATAAAAGGAAAAGATTAATATGGGCAAAAGAACACAGACATTGGACAGAGGAAGATTCTAAAAAAGTGTTATGGACAGACAAATTGAAGTTTGAGGTATTTAGATCACACAGAAGAACATTTGTGAGATGCAGAACGAGTGAAAAGATGCTGGAAGAGTGCCTGACGCCACCTGTCAAGCATGGTGGAGGTAATGTAATGGTCTGGGGCAGCTTTGGTGCTGGTAAAGTGGGAGATTTGTACAAAGTAAAAGGGATTTTGAATAAGGAAGGCTATCACTCCATTTTGCAATGCCATGCCATATCCTGTGGACAGCGCTTGATTGGAGCCAATTTCCTCCTCCAACACGACAATGACCCAAAGCACACCTCCAAATTATGCAAGAACTATTAAGGGAAGAAGCAGGCAGCTGGTATTCTATCTGTAATGGAGTGGCCAGCGCAGTCACCAGATCTCAACCCCATTGAGCTGTTGTGGGAGCAGCTTGACCGTATGGTACGCAACAAGTGCCCATCAAGCCAATCCAACTTGTGGGAGCTGCTTCAGGAAGCGTGGGGTGACATTTCTTCAGATTACCTCAACAAATTAACAGCTAGAATGCCAAAGGTTTGCAATGCTGTAATTGCTGCAAAAGGATCATTCTTTGACGAAAGCAAAGTTTGAAGGACAAAATAATAATTTAAATAAAAATCAATATTTCTAACCTTGTCAATGTCTCGACTATATTTTCTATTCATTTTGCAACTCAACTCATTTGATAAATAATAGTCAGTTTTCATGTAAAACACGAAATTGTCTGGGTGACCCCAAACTTTTGAACATTAGTGTGTAATATATATATATATATATATATATATATATATATATATATAGATAGATAGATAGAAATGTCCATATCAATAGATGACCAGCACACCAAAATAGATGCAAAAAAAGTAAAAGTCTTTATATATCACCACAGCATATTCTCAATACAGCATCAGTTCACAGTAAAGTGCAACAGTGCAAAAAAGCTTAAATATGATACTCATCAAAGACCCAACGCTGCAGCATGGTGTGTAGCCCGGCCCGACAGCTGTTTCGGCACCCTCAGGTACCTTCCTCACGGGGCATAACCACACAATTGCCAGCCTATGTCCTTATACCCTCTGTGTAACACACCTGAATTCCATAATGATGATGTCCCATAACACTCACCTGTGTAGCCTGCACTCACTGGAACCTCCACATGTCAGAGCGACGCGTCCAACGGGGAACCGGAAGTGACGCGTGCGCTCCAACGGAGCTTGCGTTCCACAGCCCGGAAGTCATATTCCGGTTTTGCTGTAAATCTCTGATATTAAGGTGCATTATAAAAGATAATCTCAGGCTAATCTAATATTAAGAACTATAGTCAGAGTGAATTGACAGCATCATATAGTACAGGCTATGTCTCACAGAGGGCAAGAAACATACAAAAATTACAAATATAAAAAAGACACAAACATAGAAAAAGAAGACGTTATTAAGTGCAATACTATTATAAGAAACAACTGAGGTTTAGCTCTTCATTAAGCCCCGTAGGTGACATGGAGCGTAAATCATAAATCCAGCGACATTCATTCTGAAGCAGTTTTTTACCACGATCTCCGCCTCTAACAGAAGGAGGTATATGATCAATTGGCATCACTTTGAAATCCAAGAGACTATGACCCATGTCCACAAAATGCCTAGCAACAGGAGGAGTATTACCATCTACCACTGTAAACGCTTTGCGTATAGATGAACGGTATAATGCAATCCGTTCTTTAAGCATACGAACAGTCTTGCCCACATAGATACGATTGCATGGACATTTGATTATGTATACAACAAATTTTCTTTCACAATTTAATCGATGGTGAATTTTAAACACTCGCTTAGTTAACGGATCCTCAAATTGATCACCGATGATTAAAAATCTGCAATTGATGCATCCAGAGCAGCGAAACACACCGTTCTTCAAAGATAACCAGGTTTTTGATGTTTTCATTCCAACATTCGTTTTAGTAACCATATCTTTGATATTACTGCTACGTCTGTAGCTAATCAGTGGTAAATCTTTACAGCTCTTTTTTAATGCTGGGTCTGTTTGCACAATATGCCAATGGCAAAAAATAGCACTCTTAATTATCTGTGAACTGACAGAAAAAGTGGTGTTAAATACCAATCGTTCCAGATTCGCTACCCAAGCAGTATTTTTATCCTCCAATAATGTGGTCCTGTCAAGTTGCAGGCATTTTTCCATTGCTTGTCTGATCTTTTTTTGGTCATAGCCTCTCTCAATAAACTTATTAGACATCTGTTGAAGAGCCTTCGGTAATTCATTAGTATCTGAAGTTATGCGTGTTACACGTAATAGTTGTGAAAAAGGTAGACCTTTTTTAAGGGGTCTTGGATGAAAACTATCTGCTGCCAGAAGGGTATTCTTATCTGTTGTCTTTGTGTATACAGATGTCTTAATTTTGTCACCAGTGAAATCAATCGTTACATCTAGATAGTTAATCGATGTCGCACTAAAACTACAGGTAAACCTAATCGTACTTTCAATAGAGTTAAGATAATTAGTAAACTCAAGTAGATAGTGTTCACCACCAGACCATACCATGAAAACATCGTCGATATAACGAACATAAAATAAAATATATTTAGCCAACGGATGTAACATAATATATCTTTTTTCGTAATCGTGCATGAATAAATTAGCATACGCCGGGGCCATATTCGAACCCATCGCGGTTCCCTGGCGTTGCAAATAAAAGGTGTTATCAAATAAAAAATAATTTTTATGTAATATGATATTTATCAATAACATGACATAATCGACTGGTGGTCCATCATAATATTGACTGGTGGTGATCATGTCCCTAATTGCCTGCATTCCCTCCTCATGGGGAATATTCATATATAGTTTAACGATATCCATAGTAATCAGCAAAACATTGGTAGAGGCTGGAGTAAAAGCTTTCAATAAATTCAAAAAGTGAGAAGTGTCACGGATATAAAAATCAGAGTTTTGTACAATAGGCTGAAGCAGAAAATCAACATACTGGGAAATAGGTTGACACAACGATCCCTGAGAGGAAATGATCGGTCTACCCGGCGGACAAACGAGAGATTTATGTATTTTAGGTAGAATATATAATAAAGGTATAATAGGATATTCCTGTTGAAGAAATGTAGTTACATTTTCATCCAACCAAAGATTAGTATGTCCCATGTTAATTACATTATCTATCTCTCGCTTGTACCGCCAGGTAGGGTCACTGGCCAGCTTTTGATAACAAGATTCATCAGACAATTGTCTATTTACTTCATTGATATAGTCAGAAAGATTTAATATAACAATGCCTCCGCCTTTGTCGGCTGGGCATATTATTATATCATTATTCTCTTTTAATGATTTAACTGCATTAATCTGATTCAAAGTCAAATTATGGTATGAAATTTTCTGTTTACGGACAGCAGGAAAAATATCTCTCTTTACTAGTTTAATGAAGGTATCAATAAAGGGGCTATTAACATTAGGTTCAAAAGAGCTTTTCCCTCTAAATCTTGTCTTATAATATGTTGACTTAGTTTTATTACTTTCAAAAAAATGTTTCAATTTTAGTTGTCTTTCAAATCTAAACAGATCAACCTCCATATCAAAAGGTTTCTGTTTAAAAGTTTTAACGAATGATAGTCCCTTTGATAATACCTCTAGTTCACAATCAGATGGATTATAGTTAGAAAGATTAAACACCACTACTTCTTTTTGTTTCTGTTCCTGCCCCTGTCCGGTTTGTCTTTGCTTTGATTTAGTCCTGCTGCCCCCTCTCCTACAGTGTTTTCGTTTTCTGATTTGTGTTTGCTGCGGGTGTGTCTGTTTCCTTGAAAAAAACATGATTTAGATTGTGCACTGTCGGAATCACTCAGAGAAGTATTGGACTCCAAATCAGTGTAAAATCTATTACTTTGTTGTTTCTTATGACCCTGTCCAATATGCCAAGGGCGTCTAGTATCTCTTCCTAGAAGCCATTGGTAGACACGATTTTCTTTATAGTCCTCACGGACCATTTTATATTTATTTTTTTTAAAGGACAACAGGTCTGATCTAAAACTAGAAATAGTTGATTCCAATCTGACCAGCCAATCCATCTCTGTATCATTAGAAAGTATATTAAGCCCAGTATTTTCACATAAAACAATCTCCTTTTCCAATGCTACAATCTCTGTATTGACTTGTTGGATTACTAATATCATGAGATCAAATGAACATTGATTTAAAATAAGACACCACTGGTGACAAAATTCATGATTACCGCGACCGACAGTTGGTTGATTCCTAATCCGAAATCCACGAGGGATAAAATTTTCTTTGTGGTATTGAGATAAGGTTAGTCCATGCAGGGTTAATTCCACATGTCTTTTCTTTAATTTAATCAAATCGTTGTAAATCTCCCTTGGACTATCTTTATCAAATTCCAATGTCTCTGTATTAGGAAATAAGATCTGGGAAATATCTTTATCGCAGAATCTTTTTGTCCCTGTGAGGTCTCCCAAGTCCATAGATTGTGCATCCATAGTGTCTTAATAGCAATCAAAAATGATTAATAATATCTTAAATAATCGATTATATTCCTCAAAAATAGCGGAGGTGCAATAACTTTATAAAAAATTACATAGACCAGAGTTCCCAAGTCTTGCACACTCAAACAGGTTTTTTCATGGGTGCCTGGTCCAAATAGATAAATAGATAGAAATGTCCATATCAATAGACGACCAGCACACCAAAATAGATGCAAAAAAAGTAAAAGTCTTTATATATCACCACAGCATATTCTCAATACAGCGTCAGTTCACAGTAAAGTGCAAAAAAGCTTAAATATGATACTCATCAAAGACCCAACGCTGCAGCATGGTGTGTAGCCCGGCCCGACAGCTGTTTCGACACCCTCAGGTACCTTCCTCACGGGGCATAACCACACAATTGCCAGCCTATGTTCTTATACCCTCTGTGTAACACACCTGAATTCCATAATGATGATGTCCCATAACACTCACCTGTGTAGCCTGCACTCACTGGAACCTCCACATGTCAGAGCGACGCGTCCAACGGGGAACCGGAAGTGACGCGTGCGCTCCAATGGAGCTTGCGTTCCACAGCCCAGAAGTCATATTCCAGTTTTGCTGTAAATCTCTGATATTAAGGTGCATTATAAAAGATTTTATTCATGCACGATTACGAAAAAAAATATTATGTTACATCCGTTGGCTAAATATATTTTATTTTATGTTCGTTATATCGACGATGTTTTCATGGTATGGTCTGGTGGTGAACACTATCTTCTTGAGTTTACTAATTATCTTAACTCCATTGAAAGTACGATTAGGTTTACCTGTAGTTTTAGTGCAACATCGATTAACTATCTAGATGTAACGATTGATTTCACTGGTGACAAAATTAAGACATCTGTATACACAAAGACAACAGATAAGAATACCCTTCTGGCAGCGGATAGTTTTCATCCAAGACCCCTTTAAAAAGGTCTACCTTTTTCACAACTATTACGTGTAACACGCATAACTTCAGATACTAATGAATTACCGAAGGCTCTTCAACAGATGTCTAATAAGTTTATTGAGAGAGGCTATGACCAAAAAGAGATCAGACAAGCAATGGAAAAATGCCTGCAACTTGACAGGACCACATTATTGGAGGATAAAAATACTGCTTGGGTAGCGAATCCGGAACGATTGGTATTTAACACCACTTTTTCTGTCAGTTCACAGATAATTAAGAGTGCTATTTTTTGCCATTGGCATATTGTGCAAACAGACCCAGCATTAAAAAAGAGCTGTAAAGATTTACCACTGATTAGCTACAGACGTAGCAGTAATATCAAAGATATGGTTACTAAAACGAATGTTGGAATGAAAACATCAAAAACCTGGTTATCTTTGAAGAACGGTGTGTTTCGCTGCTCTGGATGCATCAATTGCAGATTTTTAATCATCGGTGATCAATTTGAGGATCCGTTAACTAAGCGAGTGTTTAAAATTCACCATCGATTAAATTGTGAAAGAAAATTTGTTGTATACATAATCAAATGTCCATGCAATCATATCTATGTGGGCAAGACTGTTCGTATGCTTAAAGAACGGATTGCATTACACCGTTCATCTATACGCAAAGCGTTGACAGTGGTAGATGGTAATACTCCTCCTGTTGCTAGGCATTTTGTGGACATGGGTCATAGTCTCTTGGATTTCAAAGTGATGCCAATCGATCATATACCTCCTTCTGTTAGAGGCGGAGAACGTGGTAAAAAACTGCTTCAGAATGAATGTCGCTGGATTTATGATTTACGCTCCATGTCACCTACGGGGCTTAATGAAGAGCTAAACCTCAGTTGTTTCTTATAATAGTATTGCACTTAATAACGTCTTCTTTTTCTATGTTTGTGTCTTTTTTATATTTGTAATTTTTGTATGTTTCTTGCCCTCTGTGAGACATAGCCTGTACTATATGATGCTGTCAATTCACTCTGACTATAGTTCTTAATATTAGATTAGCCTGAGATTATCTTTTATAATGCACCTTAATATCAGAGATTTACAGCAAAACCGGAATATGACTTCTGGGCTGTGGAACGCAAGCTCCGTTGGAGCGCACGCGTCACTTCCGGTTCCCCGTTGGACGCGTCGCTCTGACATGTGGAGGTTCCAGTGAGTGCAGGCTACACAGGTGAGTGTTATGGGACATCATCATTATGGAATTCAGGTGTGTTACACAGAGGGTATAAGAACATAGGCTGGCAATTGTGTGGTTATGCCCCGTGAGGAAGGTACCTGAGGGTGCCGAAACAGCTGTCGGGCCGGGCTACACACCATGCTGCAGCGTTGGGTCTTTGATGAGTATCATATTTAAGCTTTTGTGCACTGTTGCACTTTACTGTGAACTGACGCTGTATTGAGAATATGCTGTGGTGATATATAAAGACTTTTACTTTTTTTGCATCTATTTTGGTGTGCTGGTCGTGTATTGATATGGACATTTCTATCTATCTATCTATTTGGACCAGGCACCCATGAAAAAACCTGTTTGAGTGTGCAAGACTTGGGAACTCTGGTCTATATATATATATATATATATATATATATATAATGGTTATACAAACCACCCTTATCCTGCGCCTATACAGAGAACTAAACCTAGCAGCTACTCATACAGAGTCCCCTATTAGTGGGACTTTATAATAGAGATAGAAAAAGGTCTGTTAGAGAGCGCTTAAGTAACTTTTACAGTTTTTACTGGAGAATTCAGAAAAGACCGTTCTGGGTAAACACTTCAAAATACTACTATTGAAGTATAAAAACATTCACATATATAAACCTAGTAGTTTTTGTGGACAAAAAGCTGTTGACACCCTTATAACACCATAATACAATTTATTTCAATAAAAAACATTTTTTACAGTACCAATACAATTTAGATGGTGCTGATTAGGTTCCACATTTGAACATGGACGATTCACCCTTAGGTTTAAAGCATGTATTTGTAGTGGTGTAGTCACCGAATTAGGATCAAAAACACAGTTACCCTACGCGTTCCTACTATTTGCATAATATTTTAAATAAGGTTGTACATTCCATGTATGCAATAATTTGTGTGACACCCTTCTTATGGATTTTTTATGTTTCATTTTTAAAATTAACCCCTGAAGAAGTCTCCAAGGAGACGAAACGCGTAGGGTAACTATTTTTGATCCTAATTCGGTGACTACATCAATACAAATACATGCTTTAAACCTAAGGGTGAATCATCCATGTTCAAATGTGGAACCTAATCAGCACCGTCTAAAATTGTATTGGTACTGTAAAAAATGTTTTTTATTGTAATAAATTGTATTATGTTTTTATAAGGGTGTCAACAGTTTTTTGTCCACAAAAACTACTAGGTTTTTATATGTGAATGTTTTTATACTTCAATAGTAGTATTTTGAAGTGTTTACCCAGAACGACCTTTTCTTAATTCTATAGTAAAAACTGTAATAGTTACTTAAGCGCTCTCTAACAGACCTTTTTTATATATAAATAACTTCCTACCCCCTATAAGCAATGGACTCCCCAGGGGGATCAGAAATCCTAATAAGGATATTTTTACTACTAATTGGGTGTGTGGGTATTATTGTTTTCTAAACTAACCCTCCCCCTTTGTGAAATATACCCCCTCCTCCTCCCCTATGACCAGAATGTTTTTTTTTATTATTTTACCCCCCTCCCACATCATATATATATTATATAAAGATGCAAAGTTGACTGCCACTCCCGTGTTACCAAAAGGACAGCTGCGTCCAGTGCCCTCTTCTTTACCTCTCACGGATGTGAGGGCCAAATATGTAGCAATATCAGCAGGCGGCATTCGGGACGTCTTACTTAAACAGACCCGCAAAATTGCGTCAATGTTTTAGAACTTTAATGAGTTCTTTCGTCAGGATATAAAAGACAATACATGCATGGCTTACCTTATAAGCTCTATGAGTGAGGATATGCCCCCGGCCCATCGCAGACGCTGCTGGAGATGACGTAATTAAACTTACAGGGGAGCCCTTCACCTAATTACAGAACACGCATAAAGCATCAAACAACCTAAGGATGAAGAAAACAAGTAAAAAATATATCACACTATGCATGATGAATATAATTAGCAAAAGTCAGACAGAAAAGTGAAACATTTCCAACAAAATGACAAATATGTAAAAAAAAACATATACATGAAGGGACAAATTCTGCCAATAATTTAAAACATCTGAATTACTGGAAACTATTTAATCCAAGCTGTTCATTTAACCCCTTTGGAAACAATGTCTCCAGCCTAAAGATCCACTGGGATTCTTTTGGCAGAAGTAGCTTGGCATGATCACCCCCTCTTTTAAGGGGAGGGACATGATTGATGATCCTGTAGCGCACTGATACCAGACTATGGTTCGCTTCCAAAAAATGTTTGGCCACGAGTTGGTCAGAACAACTTTAACCAAACTGATCGGATGGCACTTCTATGGAGTGCTATCCTCTTTTTGAACATTCTTTCTGTTTTTCCAACGTAGCATTTGCTACGAGGACAATTGATAAGGTGCACAACACACCTGCTGGTACATGAAACGTAATTTCAAATTTTCATGACCATACCAGAGTGGGGATGTGACAATGTATCTCCGCTAATCATATAATTGAACGTTGTGCAGTTAACACATTTGAAACAACCCCTTTTACTATGAAGGAAACTAGTAACTGGTTTGTTGCTACTAGCAACATCTGTTTCGACCAGGAGATCTCCCACTCTGGTAACTGTGCATAATTGAATGGTTGTGTAAACCTTTCAAAGAGTTGTCACTAGTAATTAGCGTCCACAATTGTTTAGTTTATTTGGACACAATGTCACTAGCACTGTTAAATAGATTCACCTAAGTTATTCTATTAATTTTCTTGACTTTAATAGTGGATCTGAGAGGATTTTCTCTGGGAATAGACAATGCTTTGTCTTTCTGTTCACTAAGAGTGATAAGGTTATAGCCATGTTGTTGAAATTTGGCTGTTGCTTCATTTACATAAAGAAATTGCTTGTGTTCTATCTGAAGTGATGCAGCAAATCCTCATATATTGAGAATACGGTAAACTGTGTTTTAAGCTATTCGGATGACAGCTTCTACTATGCAATAGATTATTTTTATCTGTAGGTTTTTTGTAAAGTGTGGTCTGTTCTTTGCGTTGTTTGATGGTTATGGACACATCTAGATAATTCATGTTGCTGTTGCTGATCTCAAATGTAAATTTAAATGGGTGTTCTTTGCTATTATGGTTAACTATCAAGATCTGAAATTCGTCTCTGGGACCTGACCAAAATATCAACAAATTGTCAATATAGCGTAAAAACAGAAACAGATTTTTATTGATATCGCTGTTGGCAAAAAACACTTCCTGTTCAACTGTAAACATGAAACTATTCGTGAAGGATGGTGCGACAGCTGAACCCATTGCACACCCCGCTGTTTGAAGAAAAAAATTACCGTCGAAGTAGAAATAATTTTTGGTGAGGGTTAGTTCCAACAATTGCAGGAACAAACCCACGTCTTGTCCTGTGTACATAGGATTATTGGTAATTAGTTCTCACACAGCTTGAATGCCGGCCTGTTGTGGAATACAGGTATAAATATTTTTGACATCTACTGTACACAGGAGGATGTCAGGTGGTAATGGAGGTAGATGTTCCAATTTATATAACAAGGTACTTATAGCCTTTAAAAAGGTGGGTTGGTGTTGTACACATTCCTGTAGTGGTTTAAATAGATGGAAATTGGTTGAAATAATGACCCCCTGGCACAGATGATAGGTCTGCCAGGGGGCTGTGTTAGAGATTTATGGGCCTGATTCAGCTGAGCGCTTGCAACCGGGTCAATGGTGGCCCACAGCGCATGCAAACAACGGAGCCGGCTCCGTAGTGGGCATGCACGAAAACCGGCTAGCTACTGGTAATCCGTCACTCCGGGTCTCGCACCAAAGGGGGTGAGCTGTCGATGTTGAGTGACAGCTCACTCCTTTTGGAGGGCGGGCCAGGGGGTGGCTGCCCATATGGAGGCATTCCCATGAGAACGCCTACCATTTGGGGGTGGCCCCACTGACATCACAAGTGATGTCAGTGGGAGAGATTCTGGCTCAATTTGAGCTAGAAGCTCTCTGGGGCTTGCGGCCATGAGACCCTACCATAGAGGTCTCGTCACAAGCCCAATGGTCTTGACCATCGTGACCATCATCATGGCCACTCGCTATAGCTGTGGGTGGTCACCCACAGCTATGCGAGCAGCCAAGAGGCCGTTCCCAAAAAAAAAAAGAAGCCCGGCCCTGATTCAGAGCGAGCGCTCTGTCAGAGCGTCCGGCTCTGAATCAGGGCCTATGTACCTTAGGTACCGTATAGAGCACTGGAATAATTGGATGTTCACAGATTCAGATGGTAATAGACCTTCTTTAACTGCTGTTGTTACTAAGAGTTCCAATTATTTTTTGTAAGTCAATGTTGGATCACCTCTAAATTGTGTATACGTTGCAGTGTTACTAATTTGATGATAAATCTCCTCTTGGTAATCTGTGATGTTCTGGATCACTATCGAGCCTCCTTTACCAGAAGGTTTTATGATAATGTCTTCTGCTTTGCTAAGAGAATGAATCGCCGCTCTTTCCTCCTGGGTCAGATTGGAAAATTTAGGAGGAGTTGAAATACTTTGTTTGTGCACTATCTCCCAGTAATCTCGTGAAGGTAGCCAATGTCGGATTGTTTGACAACGGATCAAACCTAGAAGACGGTTGGATCGCCTTAAGTTTTGGTGGAATTATGTCCATCTGTTGCCTAGATGGTGATTGTTGGTTAAAGAAAAATTCTTTGATGCGTAATGGTTTGTTAAGTTTAAAGTTCTCAACTTGCCATTGAAAGGAATATATGTCACTGTCGGGACAAAGAAGAGACCTCTGTTTAACACTGATTTCTCTGCTTCTGTTCTATTTGATAGATTAAAGATCAAATTTTCGGTTGTATCGGGGGTCTCCTTCCTCCTCTCCCTCTTGTTCTGTTGAGACTTCCTTGTACAATTTATCTTAATCTGGAGGCCAGTGCCCTTGTTACACCTAAAGGGTATTGTAGTTGTTGTGCAGGAGTTGATATCCCCATCACTAACTGTAGTATTGGAATCAGCAGAGAACTTCATGTTAGTCATATAATTCCTATAACTGTGCATTTTCTGCTGTCGTCTCTCCTGATATCTGGTGCCTGTAAGACAGTTGTAGACTTCATGTTAACTCTGTTAACCTTATTCATTTTGTTTCTTTTAAATTTTATGAGATCTTTGGTGTAATGATCCAATTGATTATTTAATTTATCCAGCCAATTGCTATTACTGTTTTCAGACAATGTGATTTTATACTTTGTTTCAAATTAAGACAGATTAGTTTTAGTCCAATTAAGTTCTTTGTAGCTTCCTCTATGACAATTAGCATAAGGTCCAGTGAGCATTTATTAAGAATGGCGACCCATTTTTTGCAGAAATTAAGTTCATGGCGTCCGATGGTTGCAATATTTATAATACGAAAACCTCGTGGAATTTTCTTGGATTTATAGTAATCCGAAAACGTGATGCAATGGTAACGATAATCCGTCTCCCGTGGTTTTAGTTTTATCCATTCTTTATATAGATCCTCATTGGAAACTGTTACATGTTCAGCTGGTTGTTCTGCATGCAAGATTTGTTCAGCTTCAGCTTCTGAATAGATAAAGGTGTCACAAATTTGTGGGTGTACAAAAGTGGAAATACCTTTTGCTTGATCCATTGTAAACGATCAATCCAAAGCCAAGTGAGGATCCTCAGTTGTGTGCAGAAGCGTGATAAAGACTCCAAAGAAAGAAAAAAATACAAAATATCAACAAGAAAAAAATAATTTGTAAATCCTGGTGTGCGGCTTGTAATCAATAACAAATGGTAACGGGTGCCTCGTCTCTGGTGCGAAGTTGCAGGATTGCGGCTCTTCCAGAAATATAAAGATGCAAAGTCGACTGGCACTCCCATGTTACCAAAATAACAGCTGCGTCCGGTGCCCTCCTCTGCCCTATTCATCCTGCATAGTATGATATACTTTTTACTTGTTTTTTTTCATCCTTATGTTATTTGAGGCTTTTTGCATGTTCTGTAATTAGGTGAAGGGCTCACTTGTTAGTTTAATGACATCATCTCCAGCAGCGTCTGTGATGGGCCGGGGGCATCTACTCACTTGTTGCGTAGAGCTTATAAGGTAAGCCATGCATGTATTGTCTTTTATATCTGGATGAAAAAACTCATTAAAGTTCTGAAACGTTGATGCAATTTTGCAGGTCTGTATATCTGTTTATGAAAGCTGTCCTGAGTGCCGCCTGCTGATATTGCTATATATATATATATATATATATAAAATCCATCCCCACAGATGCTAGATCCCCCCAGTTACCCCCATCCAACCCCCAGATGTATACACCCCCTTATGCAGAGTGCAGCAGAGCATGTGTCAGGGGGGACTGATCATCAGTCCCCTCTGCTGAAGCTGATCTCTGCACTTGCAGAGATCAGCCAAATAGTTCCCCTCCTCACACTGTACATATACACTGGATCGTCTTTCACATGGGATTCTGGGGCTCGATTCCAGAAGTGATGCAGCAGTCACAGATTCGTGCATGCATCAATGTTAAAAAAATTGCTTGTCAAGGTACAATTAAAAAAAATTATGTGGGGTCCCCCTCCTAAAAGTACAGCCAGCCCCGGACTTTTCAGAGCCAGTCCTAGTTATGAAAAAAAATGTAGGGGTCCCCTGTATTTAGCACAACCAGCACTGGGCTAGGCAGGCTCTGTCCTGGTTTTGGAGTTATAGGAGACAAAATGAGTAGGGGTCCCCTGTATGTTCCATAACCAGCATCGGACTCTTTCTAGCATGGGTGTAATGCCACAGCCAGGAAAATCCTTTTACCAGGTTCCCTGGCCAAAGCATTAAACCTGACCTCTTGTCAGCCCAAACCTGGGATCCCTGGGGAGGTGGGAACCCCCAATAAAGAGGTCTCCCCCTCCAGGGCACCCCAGGCCTGGGCTGATAGCCCGGGGCTATCCCCAGCAACCCTGGCTGGTTGGGGTGATAATGTAAAGTTTAGTGTAAAAATAGAAATAGTTGTAACAATGTCTTTTACAGTTTAACTACAGATCCCAGCAAGCCTTTCCTGCATTCTGGTACTTGGAGAACCACTAGTACCAGCATGTGGGGCATTAAGGGCCCTCTGGTACCTCTAGGTCACCTGCAAAAGTAATTTCAAAAGAAACACACCATGAAAATAACGTTTTTACACACATACACATTCACACATGCTCACCTTCAATCCCTGGACAGGTCCTCTTGTCCAAGTAGGCATTTCTCTATAGAAATCCAGTGGGGAAAGTTAATTGACTGAGAGAGGTGAGCCTGTGCCTCTCTCAGACAATGAATGGCTCCCAATGACATACAAATGAATGGCTTCAATGGCGAGAACTGCTATATAAATTTTAGTAACCAGGTTTGCCCCAATTTATGGAGATAGAGAGAGACCAGGTCACTTTGCAAAAGTATTTGGATGGTGACTTGATACCCAGGGGTCTGAGAATATTAAAAAATCCGACCTTTGGTGATGATAAAAAATTCACAGATGATTTAATCCTTGATGCATGTTCAAAAAACTTGATGAGGTTATTAATTAGATTTAGGGAAGAAAAAGTTAAAGACATAACCAATGAAATAGAGAAAATACAGACTCAATTAAAAATGCATGACAATAATCCAGAATTTAAAATAAGAGATGCAAAAGTAAATCAAAAAATTGAAGAATTCGAACAAACCTTAATTATGAGAAAGGAACATAAAATGAATAGAGATGTAACTGATTACCAAAAGGGTGAAGAGAGACAATATCATAGAAAATACAGAAATATACAAAATACCCCTAGGGAGGATAAAAAGTCTGTGCAATTCTCTCAGAGATCATACTATAATAGAAATAAATTTGTCAAAGGAAATTTTAATCAGAGGGGCAGAAGAAATTACAACAGAGAAAGGGAGTCAAAGGATTGGGGGTTTATACACAGGAATAAATATGAAGTATTGGACCAACACTCTGATGGTGAACAATACACCCCAGACTGGAAATATAGAACAAGAATAAATAGGTCCGAAACTGATGATGAAAATGGTTCCCCTTTTAATAGGAAACATTTTTTAGAGAAACGCCATTACACAAGATTTGGAATAAGGGAGAGCCCAAGGGGCCCCATAAAAAGAATAAGATAACAAGGGCTAGAGGTTCAAGGGGAGGCAGAAGAAAATCCAACAAAGAATGTATGCATAAGATAAAAAATGTTAAAGGAAAAGGGATCTTCAATCTATCGGATAGAAAATTCAATGATGATGAGAAAAAACTCCTAGAAAAAGGTTTAACTTTTGCTCCAATGACAAAACCTAATTTGTTTACTCTATTCATAGATTTAAATAAATATGTAAGGACTCTTAGTAGAAAGAGATACTTTTCCCTTAAAGCCCTAAAACAATCCAAATTAGAAGGAAACCCAGTACTTCAAGATGAAAATAATGAAATTATGATAGAGATACTGGAATCCTTACAAAATTAAGATATGGCAGATACACAAAAGGAAGTAAAGATATTTGTTGTAAAAAATAACAGGTTTAAAAATAAATCTGAGTTTTACCCCTCTCAATACAGAGGCCCCTTTGTTGAAGCATTTTACAGCAGCACATTAAATGAGTTTAGAAAAATATGCGAAATGGCAGAAAAAAGCAATGTGAAGGATAATCTAAAAAGGAGTGAAAGAAGAGCTTTGAAAACTTTATATTCAGATAAAGAAATAATAATAAAACCAGCAGATAAGGGAGGTGGGATTGTGATAATGAATACAGCTGACTACTTAATAGAAGCTAATAGATAGCTTCAAGATACAACATTTTATAAAAAGATGGATCACAATCCCACCTCCATGTATCAACTGAAACTGAAGAACCTCCTAGATGTGGCTTTGATGAATGGCGTAATATCCAGGGAAACATCCAAATTTTTATTTAATACACATCCCACAACACCCACATTTTATTTTTTACCTAAGATTCATAAATCACTGACTACACCCCCAGGACGTCCAATTATTTCTGGTGTTGGGTCACTAACTAATAATTTGTCATCATTTGTTGATTATTATTTGCAGAGTCACGTAAGGAGTCTGAAATCATATATAAAAGATACTAAATACTTTCTGAATAAGATAAATAATATAATATGGAAAGAAATTTATATTCTATTAACATGTGATGTAGAAGCATTATATTCAAATATTCCCCATAAAAAGGGAATAGAAGCAGTTGAATACTATCTTAGACATGATGATAGCATTTTGGACTCCTTACGTGATTTTGTCTTACATTCTATTGAATTTATTTTAACACATAATTAGTTTTTATTTAATTCCAATATTTATTTACAAACTAGAGGTACAGCCATGGGTACCAGGTATGCTCCGAGCTTCGCTAACCTCTACATGGGCCTCCTAGAGGAGGAGCTGGTGTGGTGCGGGGAGTTCAAAATGAGCCTGGTATACTGTGGAAGATTTAAAAAATTATTTATTCATTATTTGGGATGGGGAGATATCACTATTGGAATCTTTTATTGACACTTTAAATCAAAATTTATTTGGTTTAAAATTCACTTATTCGGTTAGCACCAAAGAGATTAGTTTCCTGGATATTGCCCTCAAAATCAATGAGGGTAAGCTAGTAACAGAGACCTATATAAAACCAGTAGGTCAAAATAGATACCTAAACTATGGAAGCTCTCATGCAAAACTATGGAAAAGAAATATCCCAAAAGGGCAATTTATGAGGATTAAAAGAAATTGCTCTACAGAGGAGGCATTCGATAGACAAGCAAGATATTTGTTCAATTCCTTTAGCGAACAAGGTTACCTGACTAACATCTTACAAAAAGCATTGGGGGAGGTTAAGTCTATTGATAGAAAAGTATTATTAAATATAGAGAGTAGAGAGGAACAAAAACAACGTGACCATCAAAGACAGACTTTAGTAGGTGATAGATAATCTTTATTCACTACCAAATTCAATAACTGTGAACAACAAATTAGATGTGCTATAAGAAAGTATTCATCGATTTTACAGATGGATACTATTCTAAAGGGACAGGTAGATTTTGGAGGCAAGGTGATTTTTAGGAAATCGAACAACCTACAATCTAGTCTTGTCTGTAGCACCACAACAAAGCCTACAGAGCAGTAATACCTGGTTACCCACAAAACCAAAAGGTTTCCTCAAATGTGGGAAAAATTTATGCAATACCTGTAGACATACAAAACATAAAACAACTGAATGTATATCACATACGAACAATAAAAAATTCCCAATTAAGGAATTTATAAATTGTCAATCTTCCTATGTTATATACGTTATGCAGTGCAGTTGTGGAAAACAATACGTGGGGAGAACCACTCGCAAACTCAATACCAGGTTTATGGAACATTGGAGGAATATATGTAAAGGAATCAAAACACATCCTCTTTCGAGTCACTTTGTACATTGTAAGGTTAACTCCAACAAAGATGTCAATATTATAGGAATCGAACAAATTAAGTCTACAGCAAGAGGGGGAGACAGATTTAGTCGGCTCTGCAAGCGAGAAGCCTTCTGGATCTACCAACTGGAAACACTGTTTCCAGAAGGTCTCAATGACACCATCGAACTTAATAATGTCTAATAGTTTTATGCTAACAATCTTCTGATTGACTGGTTAGGATCAAAGTACCCTTTGCACTACACAGACCAATTAGGAGTTATGTAGCTCCTTAGTATAGATCCCCCCCTCTTATCATCTCATCTACTCCCTTCCATGTAAGTAGCTGTAGATTTATTAGGTATATAAACATAACAGCAAAGTCAATGGTGGAGAATTATGGCACACCATTTATTGTATCGCTTGGGTTACATTTAAACTGGACTTAGGCATATTGAATATATAAAAGAGTTCTACTATCAAGCTGCCTTTCACAACCCCCCTGTTCTGCACACTTATTAATTTATAATATATAGTGAATCTTCTCATTATATTTTAATGTATATATATTTTTTATGGCATCTTTTGCTCTCCTTTTTTAGATAACTATATATATATATATATATATATATATATTTGGATTAAATGTATTATTAATTTATTATATTATTTTTATCTCTAATATTATGTTTTTATTTACTGATCTATATATTTCTAATATTTAAGTATTGTATTTTCTATGTATTTTTATGTATTGTATAATTTTTTTTTAATAATCAACCTTTAGGATGTGGATTATATGCATACGAATATATTGTATGCTGGATTAAAAATGACAGTTTTCTGAGTCTTCTGACAATAGATTATTAAGAACTATAAGTAACTTAAAACATTAGGTTATACATTAACTTGTCTAAAATACATGCCAAGGCATATGGAGATGTAATTGAGTCCTGATAAATGAGGGAAGCTGCACATGTGCATATTCTGACTGGTAGATAAAAGGAGGGTCCCGCACAAAGCGGAGACATGCTGACTGAGGAGGCCGCTGAAGCTAGAGGCAGAGAAACGTGTTTTGAGTAGTGACAGCCAATACTGATTCATGCTGACCTTCTATGTGCTCAACAGAGACTTATATCTCTTATTCCTGGAGATGAGTGAACTAGCCCCGAGGGTTATTGCGGGCTCACTGTCAGACTGCCAGGTGACGTTAACAGAGGATCTCTGTCTGCTAAACACATGCTCGGAGGGAACGGGTGAAGTACTATCCCTGGAGACGAGCGATACAGTCACAGATCTTGGCATCGGGCAGATCGTCAGGTGCATCATCTATACCTGCGGGCTCATCACCCTGGTAAAGGAATATACTATTTTTTTCTCATTTCCTTTTAACCACATGGCCATGGGGGACATTTCTTAAAAGCTGTAAATTGTAGGAGCAGTGAGAAATAGTGTCTCATGGAAAATCTACAGCTAAACAATTTAATATATCTTACTAACAGGATTACTGATCATCTTTTTATAATGAACATGGCAAATTTGTGAATTCAAATAACAGCAACATCACAAACACTATATATATATAAAAATCAAGAAGCTGTTTTAAGCTAACTACAGGTGAAGCAGTTTTAATTATCCAAAATGAAGAACAAGTGTTACTAAGAAAATTCTGCACTAGATTGGGATTTTAAAGCTCTGTTTCAATGGATTTTAGAGTGAGAAGGAATCCTTACTGAGTAACAAAGCATCTTTGCAATTGTTGTTTACATATGATACAATTCTATTGGTGAGAATCCGGAAAATATATTATTGTTCTGTCTATAACTAGAGAGACTTAATTTTACTATCTGTTTAATATTCCTCATAAGGGAGGTTTTTCAATATTCATTTTTTACTTAACCTTTTTGAGTTATTTTTATTTTTTGTGTGATATATATATATATATATGTGTGTTGGAAACCATTAAATAAATTGTATTAAAATATTGCTGGCCGGCAATTGTTATATATGTATGTAATTATCTACATTGAAGATCTTATATATTAATATTTGTTAATAAATACCATTGTTGATTTCAGTGCTCTTTTCTTCTTTTTTCTGTTAACTGGTCGTCAGACAAGTTTGTTAAATGTTTGATCTAAACAATCTTTTCAAACAGTTTTTGTCCATTTTCCGGGAAGGACAGCAGTCGGGTTGACTAATTGAAAAAACTACAGCGAAACGCACATCGGCATTTGGCTGTTTGATCTATATACTTTGCCCAGAATACATGTAATTGTGCTGTAACTGCATTATCCAGACAGTAACAGAGCCGACATTAGATGTATCATTAGATGGACCGCGGTTGCGGCTCTGGTAGTGTGAAGAGACTGAATAGCATTACATGGGGCTACTAACAATAGAACATGTGACTGTTATAATTGAACCTTAAGACGGTATCAGCGTGATATAGAGTTGTGAGCTTGTGTGACCATGAATAGCGGCTTGATAAGCAGCAAACACTGCAGCATAGAACAGTGTAATCCTGGAAAGTTTAAATACTTAATCACCTGATTTATCTATGTATTATCGTGACTGTCACCGAAAGTGAGGCACGGAGATCCAGAAACCACAAGACGACATTCTATCTGAGTAAAGAATAATACATGCTCAGTTGCTATACATTGTATAAACAGTCAGTCCTTTTTTTGACTCTTAAACTACTCCGGATGATGAATTTTTGACTTTTGTTTCTCTGATGTTCTAATATGCAGCTAATTACTTAGACTCAGAGACTGAATACATTTGTTTTTGAGATTTATGTTTCTTTGTATCAGAAAAATAAGATACAAATGTTTCAATTGGAAGTTACTGAATGAAAGATGAATAATACAGTGAAGGCATTGAATCCTGTAAATGTTACAAAAGGATCATTTATTCCGCACATGAAGCACTAAAATGATACATTCATATTGTCCGTATCATACCCATTTGCCCTCTATACAAAGTGAACAACTACATGTTATGTTAAACCCCCTTAAGCTGAGGGGAAGCATCTTTTTTAAGACTACTTGGGCAATAAACATCTTTGCCTTTACAACAACTACATCTGAATCCTGCGACAACAGAATTGCACCAAACGCTAATCCGTTCTCCGGCTGTTCTGGACTGAGCCCAATGTCTCCAAGCTCAATCCCTCTGCCAGATACCGTGCAGAGCCTGGTCCATTGTGAGGAATCAGGGGGAATCAGCCAACACCAATCAGGGGGTGTGGCCGCAGCTAGTAGATGCATACACAGCAGAAGTGGTTCCAGGTGCCTGGTTTTATGTAAATGGCTCCAAACTCCGATGGTAGAAGTTTGGTGGTGGCAACAACATTACATGCCCACTGTGCAGTGGTCGGAGCCAGTGAACAGGCAGTTACTGATGGCAAGAGGGAATCCCTGATACCCCAAGATCCAGTGGCGATCAAGTCTAAACAGTGATTGGGTTGTGAGTAGAAATCATCCGGTCACAGATAACCTTTGTATATTATTATCTTGCACCTGCACTTTATATACATCACTATTAGCACTTTATTTATGACTGATTTTTGGAGACTAAAACATTGTTTATTAATTTCATAATGTAGGAGAAATTATGCGAAGATGCCTTCTTTCCATGATTATATATTGTTGAAACCCGTTACTGTGGCAATGCGGCTCCAGGACTTGCAAGCACTGTCCAACTGCTGATTAGTTCTTCAGTTTCTCATCCTTCAACAGGAGTGGCCAATGTTTTTTCACAATCTTCTTGATCTGGTCGGCATTGTCACTATGGGGCATATTCAATATGGGAGTGAAAAGTCTGTACTGGACTTTTCGCTCCACATCGGAGGTTTGAGTGGGGATAAAGTATCGGGCGCGTGCCCGCTTATCCCCGTATTCAATTTAAAAGGTGCGGAATCGGGACCCGGCGAAAAACTGACTAGCAAAATGTTCTCTGAATTTTTGGGAATTGATCCTGGCACACCCCAAAATATGTCCTGACATGGGTAATTACTATAGGTACCCCCGATGTGGCCTTCTACATATTGTCGGGATTTTTAAATAGCCACGGCAGGTGTTTTTTTCTGCCTTTGAAGAAGTGATGAAGAATAGCACTTAGGTTTTTTTGCGGGGCAAGAATGAACTATGCCCATCAAATTTGGGGTACATGAAAATGGGTGAAAGCATATTTTTAAGTCCCTAAAGTGCATTTTGAGAATTCTTCAAAAATGCACCTGCCGCTACCACCTGCATTCTTTTAAACACCTGCCGCATACTTGGGAACCCCCTCTGAATTAATTTCATTATTTAAAAACTTTTTTTTTTTTTAAACCCAAAATTAAAATTTTTTGGGGTGTCCCTATTTTTTTAAACTTTTTTTGACACAGTTCATTTTTAGGGGCTATTCCCAGGGGTGCAGGCTATTTTTTTAACCCTGCACCCCTAAACCCCAATTCTGCATTTTTCTTTCGCCATGTAAAACATGGTGAAAACTTATCCCCATTTTTTTTCAAAGACTTTTCACACCGGCAAAATGTCTTTGAAATTGAATTTGGTGGACAATTCAAATATGTGAAAATTACATCATTGCCGATAAATTATCATCGATTCCAACTTTTCGCAGCCAAATTGAATACGGCCCTATATTGCATGATGAACGTGACATTTTCTTCTCTTTCTTTTGCACAAACCACTTTTTTTTTTCTTCCCTCTGATGAAGCCTATGGGGGAAACGTATTAGTACACAGGAGTTACTGACATGGATCAATAGGAGGGTGTTCCTGACATCATCAGGGATCCCCCATCATGTGACTTCCCATAGCCTCATGCCGCAAACTCACAGAGAGCGTTTGACTGGCAGAGGGAAGGAGTGAGCCGTAAATGCCAGAGGTGGTGGAAGGACAAGGATGGGAGTATACTTAGCAGTAAGTTTAGTGAGACGCTCCTCTCCATCAATACTACAGGAAACCATTTGGAAAACTGTCTCACATTGACGGAGTCACTCAGCGGGAAGCTACCATAGCGGGATACTAACAGTCTTTGTGCACTCTACTAACACTGATTTAATATTGAAGCTGCTTTTTCTAAGTTTGAAGCTAGAAAGGATCTTTTTCCATACATATGAACTTTGGATAATATTGATTCATAACACTGAAAGAGTTTGGACTGGAGACAGATCATATCAGATCCAATTCTCAGCATTTAGACTGTATTACTGTTGTATACACATATTGCAATATTGATGTATACTTATTATAGGCATGAGAGCACCTACATCAGCACCCTTCTATATTTGTTTTATTGTATGTTGTATTTTTTCTTATGTTGTGTGTTTCTTTTTATGTAGTATGCACATTTTTTATTTGAGAATTCTCATGTTATACTCCATATATAAGTTGATATTTATTCATAAGTGCATGTTTACGTATGAGCATTTTTTATCAGTAATTAATAAATAGATAAATACATTTTTTATATGCTTGGCGCCCATTTTCATATTAGGATTCCTAGTGAAAGAGGCCCTGATAGGAGGATAAAAGTACCATTCCATGTGAGAAAGGTGCGCTTACCTTTGAAGGTGCCTCACATGTACATTGCATGCTAAATTTAATGTGCATATAAACCAGAATCTACTGGTTATCCCGCCATAATATTGTATAAAGAAACCTTGATGTGCAGATTATTCCTCCACTATATTGTGAGTGGGGTACGCCACACTTCCTATTTTAGTTGCAAATCTACTACTTACCTAATAAATTAATTCATAAATGATAAGTATGTGACAAAGAATTTTCTTTTCTTATGTTATTGTAAATTAAACTTTGGAAAAACTGAAATCGTCCCATAACACCAGAGGATCAGCGCTGATATATACTTTTGGAATTTCTTTTTAAGGAGAAAGGGGCCTATTCATTAACACTAAAATACTGTTTTTAAGGCCATTTTCCTTAATTAACGTTATTTTAGTATTCATGATGACACTTAGCACAGGAGATATCACTGATATCTCATGTGCTAAGTCCCCCTGTGTTAATTTCCACACTCCCCATACATTAGTACATTAGTATAGGTACATTAGTATGGGTACATTAGTATAGGTACATTAGTATGGGTACATTAATACATTAGTATGGGGATATGGAAATTATGGTATTCAACAAATTCCGAAAATTATGTATTTTCAGAACTTGATTGAGTTACTATTCGCCACTGTGAGGTGGCGAATAGCAGGTGACACATAACTGTGTCAGCGTGGACAGGTCCCCCGGCATCTTCCTCGGCACTCTGGTCTGTCCTCTGGCTCCAGATCCTGGTCTGACAAGTGTTCTTCTAGCAGAACACAATAAAGTTTAGAAAAAAAAAATGTTTTTTTTCTAACTACTGTGGTCAGCTGGGAGAACACTTGTCAGACCAGCCTCCGGAGGCGCTACAGCGGCCAGGTAAGTGCGGGGACGTGGGGAGGTGAGCGGGGGGGGACACACACAAAATTACCGCAACTGTAGGCAGTGCTGCGCATGCGCTGGCTTTACGAATGTAACAGCGCATGCGCAGCACGGATTCCAGCTGTGGTAAGTTAGTGTAGATAGAGAACTATTTCCTGAAAAGCTGTCATCGCAAAAATTACAGCTTTTCGGAATAGATAGCTATGGAGAGGAGATGATGAATTCCTCCGGTAATTAGGTAGAACTACATGCCATTTCTAAACCTAATTACCTCCAGAGAAAGTTTAGGTATGATAAATAGGCCCCTAAGTATTGCATCTTTCCTTTCACATTGTGGAACAATTTTTGATGCAATCTATATTTACCAGCACCATCCTATACCCAGAGTGTTTTTTTTTTGTTTACATGTTAAGTGTGGTGCTACTCAGAATATACTGAGAGGTAGGTAGGCAGCAGGTACTTGCGCACTGAGACTATACCCATTTTTTTTTTTTTTTTTACTAGAGACAGGGAGACATTTAGTTGGACGGATACATGGGACATATATGTCACTACCGGTAAGACCTGAAAAGCCATTGGTGATGATGATTTAAGCAGGACTTATCCATTACCAATCACTGACGGTGGATTATAAGGGGGAATGGGAAAAGCTACAATGGATTACACGGAGTGGAGTTTCAAATTTTTTATGTGAATGTTTAGTTTTTAGTTGAGCCATGTCTGGAAATAGGCTTTACCTATATTATCTAGGTTGGGGGTGTAAATACCTGTCCAATGGGATGTCCTGGTCATGCCTTGAGGAAGATAAATTTTTGTATTGAAATGCGTCAGAGAGGAGGAACTTTTCTAAAATGTTTCGGGACTAATCTAAGATGGTGGCTCCTGGTTGGCTACTTTAGCACTGCTCTTCTGTCTATGTTTCTTTCAGTAACCCATTTTATCGGGTGAGAGTCCAATACAATTCATTGTCCATATTTATATGCATATATTATTTTGTATTTCTGTTGTCTGAATAAATACTGTATTACACTATTTGTTGTATTTTCTCCGTTTTATATTTTATATTCACACATTGGAGAAGTGTCTGTGTGGAGGAGGAATCGTGGTCAGGATTGTCTGACTCTGTGTTTGGGTGAAACCCTCTCCCTTCCAAAGACGTATATGTCTACTAATTGATACCGACCACTCTCTCTGGTAAGAGACTAAAATATTGTCAGTCATGTGTGTTAAAGTGCAGCAATATTGTCCTATGATATGTATTTTTGTTTCTTGAGATACACAACTGGATTTGGGGTCCTCGTAGAACATCAAAACAAGGGGACGATTGCAGTTTTGGGAGATTTATTGACTTTATATTGTTTAGGTATTTAAGTGAATAAAACCATTTTTTGTTTATTATATACAAGCCTCCTGTATTTCAACAGAAAGCAAACACTGATATACAGTATGTTATAAATTTGATTGTGATCGCCTATATCACTATGCGCCGTATGTAACGTTTCTTCTTAGTTTTTATGCACAGCAACTGGACATGGCAGAAACTAGAGTCAAGACACCAAATGTATATTGAGAAATAGTTCTTTATAAAGTGCAACAATATAATACAGTAATACAAAAATACATACTAAAAACTACTTCTTTGCAAGAAGTCTATACAGATTAGTCCAGTGAGTGCCCTTTTGCTATAGGACCTGGAGGTCATGAAATCAGCGGCTCCATTCTACAGTTTTTAGAGTCTATTATACGCAATAATGCCATAAGACCAGGAGGTCAGACAAGGCGAATTAAGACTCTGACTTGGGGATAAATGTCCGGTGAGATTGTTTTGTTCTTTGGACAGACTGTTCTATATACAGATGATTCCTAAATAGGGAATCTGTACATCGGCAATTTTTAGCAGTTTATTTTCTATACTAATCAGACTAATCTGTATAGACTTCTCGCAAAGAAGTAGTTTTTAGTATTTATTTTTGTATTACTGTATTATATTGTTGCACTTTATAAAGAACTATTTCTCATTATACATTTGGTGTCTTGACTCTAGTTTCTGCCATGGCCAGTTGCTAATTTGTCACCTAATTAATTTATTAGCGCAACACCTACATTATGTTTTTCTTTCATAAAATCTCCATTTGGTCAGGTTTCCGATTCCAATAACAACGATCTCTAAATGAGGCCCCAAGTGCACCGCAGCCCGGACCAAGTGTAGAGACTGCAATGGTTTGTACTGCAGTGGGGGAGTGTAAGCAGCAGCTGAAGCCAGGACATAGTGCTAGGCTGCAGGGATAAGTGCCCCTTCCTGGGGACCAATGGGAATTAGTTGACACTTCCCAGAAAGTGTTGCAGCAGTGCCCACACACATACCCACAACTAAGCGGTTCCCAGTGCCGATGGTAGGGGTCTGGGTGGAAGTTACCTGTTCCAAGTGCTGATATAGGAGCTGGGTGGAGACAGTGAGTTACCCCCCCCACACTGCACAGTGGGTGGAGTCAGTAACAGGTGGACATAACAGGTCTGACATAAGAGATAATCCCTAAAAGTGGTGAAAAAAAGGTCACTCAGGTTACTCAGGGACTAGTAACCACCCTCTAATGCTCCAAGATCCAATGAGATCAAATAATCTGATCACCTGGTGAGGCCTGGCCATCTGGCCTCAACCATCTCATCACGGACACGTGCAGGTAGTCAGACATCAGAATTTAGCATCACACTGTGCATCAGACAATACATAGGAACCTGAGCTCAGTAATCTGCTGTATTAATTATTGATCATTATCTATCACTCCTTGATGCAGCGTGAGGAATATATATATGTATATATATATATATATATATATATATATATATATATAAAGTCAGAAATCCACTGCACTCGCCACTCCTAGATTTGGGGTGCAGACCTGCACTCGCCATTCCCAGGACTGGGGTGCAAGTGGCCTGTGACCACATTGCTTAAATAAATAAAAACAGAAAACCCAGCACTCACCATGTTTAAACACCCACAATGATGTATAGATAAGTAAATAAATAATGGGGATTTGGTTCATGGATTGATCAATGCATTTAAGCCCGCAGCCCACATCACGGGACCCCACTTCTGCAGGTCCTACACCATCCGTCACACCGATGGAAACCCGGTAGCTGCCATCACACAGTTTAGAATGAAAAAATGCCACCCGGTTTAAAGCTCACCTGCCAGCTACTGGCTTTTAAAGGTAAGGCAGTCACCTGACATAGCTTCTATCACACTACCAAAAAGACAGCTGACACAGGTTAATATAAACGAGTTTGCACATGGGGTGCATGAGAAAGCTATGATCACAAAAGGTTAATAAAAATTAACCGCATAAACAAAGTCAGAAATCCACTGCACTCGCCACTCCTAGATTTGGGGTGCAGACCTGCACTCGCCATTCCCAGGACTGGGGTGCAAGTGGCCTGTGACCACATTGCTTAAATAAATAAAAACAGAAAACCCAGCACTCACTATGTTTAAACACCCACAATGATGTATAAATAAGTAAATAAATAATGGGGATTTGGTTCATGGATTGATCAATGCATTTAAGCCCGCAGCCCACATCACGGGACCCCATTTTCTGCAGGTCCTACACCATCCGTCACACATGTACAAACTCATTTATATTAACCTGTGTCAGCTGTCTTTTTGGTAGTGTGATAGAAGCTATGTCAGGTGACTGCCTTACCTTTAAAAGCCATTAGCTGGCAGGAGAGCTTTAAACCGGGTGGCATTTTTTCAGTCTAAACTGTGTGATGGCAGCTACCGGGTTTCCATCGGTGTGACGGATGGTGTAGGACCTGCAGAAAGTGGGGTCCCATGATGTGGGCTGCGGGCTTAAATGCATTGATCAATCCATGAACCAAATCCCCATTATTTATTTACTTATTTATACATCATTGTGGGTGTTTAAACATGGTGAGTGCTGGGTTTTCTGTTTTTATATTATATATGTGAGGTTTGGAAAGAACATGCCCCTGATAGTGTAGTAATTTATAAAAAATTACACGTGCTCAAATATAAGTGTGCGTACCAGAAAATAAAACTTTTTCGCTTATCTGTGGTTCTTTTACTGGGACTCCATGTGGTGAGATGGACCCGGAACTCCAAGGTGTCCAGAAACCTTAAATAGGATGGTCTCAAACAGAGCCAGAAAAAACACATATAGTGTAGTATTTTGTTTGAAAATAAATAGCGTAATGTATAAAATGCATACCAGAATGATACTTGAATCACTGCATATAGTGCTATGTGTCTTGGTGACTCCTTCAACATCCCATAATGGCCCCAATAGTTCACATGTAAGTAGAGTAGGTCAGCTTAAGTGAATAACAGCCAGTATTGCTTCTTCCATTTCTGGAACAACAGTTCTAGAGTGTATATAGCTGTGGAACATATGAATGAGTCAGCTCAGAATCAGCCCCAGAATTTAAGATTAGAGCTGAGCAACTCATTCATATGTTAAGCGAAAAAGTTTTATTTTCTGGTACGCACACTTATATTTGAGCACGTGCTAATTTTTTATAAATTACTACACTATCAGGTGCATGTTCTTTCCAAACCTCACTTCCAGATCACATTTATCCTGATTGCCATTCGGGAACATGGGAAGACTGCTGCCACCTTCACCAGAAGGATTAGAGTGTTACATCTGTTAGCACCAACTGGACTTTATATAAATATATGTTGCACTGCAGTGCAATACTATTTGAGACTTGAACCATAGCGCCATTCTATAAATCCTCTACAAATATATATATCTCAGTGGAACAAGAATGCCCGGCAGCTATGGCACGAGGTAGTCCGGCTGTATTATGATGGTAGCATGGAGATTCCAAATATAGTAGTTAATGTAATTAATTATAGAGAAATTGTTCAGCTGTTGTGTATCTATCATATGTGGCATAGGTACAGGTTGGGCAGTACACATGGGGCCCCACACCCTGCACCCAGGACTGATCAGTTCACCACTGTGGCTGCTTATTCAAATATATCACCACAAACATAGAGCCCTGTGGATATGATATTGGGGGGTGAGCACTACACACGGATCCCCCATAGCTCATAAAACACCCCATAGATCTTCATCCATTGGTGGAATAATTAGTAAGCATTACCCATTGATGATGTGTAAGAGGATTTAGTACAAGACAAAGATGGATCAGCTTCCAGTCCCCGAGGAGGATATTGCTGGTCAGGTTTTTAAAATATGTTTTATTTTACCTTTTATACATTTTTTGATGCTGCTTTTTTTTCCCCAATTTCTTAAGTTGTTTTAACCCAGCAATAATAACTCCTACAGTAATGACTGGGACACAGAAAACACATAATTGGTGGAATAGATTGACTATTTCAGAGGTTTCTGTTATCAATTGAAAATGTTTCAACAGAAAAATTATTGTAGACAATTATATTCTTTATTCAGTCCTAGAAATTAATAAAATAGTTGTATTAGACACAGACACACAAACCATATCAGGGTGATCCAGCTTTGATACTGATACAAGAGATTCAGGCAGTGGCGTAAGTTCATCCCAGATGCAAGTTATATATTGGTGACCCCCCCCCCTGTCACGGGCGCAGACACTGCAACATAGCATTTTGCAAACAGATACACCAACAGTTGCACACAGACTATAGGCATGCCATGGAGGAGTGAGACAGTGAGTTGTGGGTGAGGAGGTGTTAGGATTTGCGGTTAGCAAATCATCTTGGTGGCAATTCCCAATCTTAGTTGTTACTGGGATTCTACATCATGTCCTATCCTTGTTCTGGCTTTTTGCAAAAAGCTGGAAATCCTGTCTTGTCTGTGTCAATTCATTGCCTGTCATTCAGGTCTGTCTGTGTTTGTGTTTCATGTGCTCACTAATTAACTAGCTCTCTCCTTGCAGAGCAGGTACACACATGCCTCTTAATTAGGAATCACTCTCCAGGAATGGTCTCTGATTGGATCCTACATCTCATAAGTATACACCCAGCCCTGATCTCATTGCCAGCTATACTGTGCCACTACCAGTGTATGCTTGCTGTGTTCAGTTCCTAGTGCTTGCCGGTCTACTGAGTACTTTGGTTATTGAATCTGGATCCATTATGTGTTACTGCAGCATCTGAATCCACCTGTCTGCTGTTTAGGCCCCTGCCTAGACCATCTCAGCTGCTTGTGTCAACCGGGTGACACAGGCCGACTATAGAGTGCCTGTGAGTTCCCTCAGCCTGGCTGCAGAGTCAGGTTGTTCCTGTTCACTGAACTCCCACATGGCTTCCTAACCACTCCAAGTAGCTTCTGTGCTACCACCTAACTCCAAACGGCTTCCTGGCCGCATCTAGCAGCTCCCGTGCTGCCAACATTCACCATACGGCTTCTTAGCTGCTCCAAGTAGCTTCCGTGCTACAACCTATCTCCAAACGGCTTCCTAGCCATATCCAGCAGTTCCCGTGCTGCCATCGTTCACCATACGGCTTCCAGGCCACTCCAAGTAGGTTCTGTGCTACCACCAATCTCCAAATGGCTTCCTAGCCGTATCCAGCAGCTACCGTGCTGCCAACATTCATCCTACGGCAATTGCCCCAACATCGGCACCATCGCTGCAACATCGGCACACCTGCCGCACCATCGGCTCTCAAAGCCATCATCAAACCATAGACTGTTTTATCCATGGCAATTGCCCCAACATCGGAACCATCGCTGCAACATTGGCACACTTGCCACACCATTGGCTCTCAAAGCCATTATCAAACCATAGACTGCTTATCTACGGCAACTGCCCCAACATCGGCACAGTTGCTGCACCATCGCCACTCAGAGCCATTTACTAACCCTAAACTGTTTATCTACGGCTATAGCCACACCATCGGCATAATTGCCGCACCATTGCTGCACCATCGGCACAGCTGCCACACCATCGGCTCCCAAGCTATTGTCCAAAAAACCAAACTGTACTCTCACAACATCTGGATCATCGATATCCTTATCATCATCAACTGTGTCAGTCCTAACTGTACATTCTTTACCTATTGAATTCCCCTGTATCTCCATGTGAGCCGCTACTACCTCGAGCATAAGTCCAGGCGGCCGCCTAAGTACCGGTGAATGTATCCTGGTTCTAAGGGAACAACGGGCAGTTGTTATTGGTGGAAGATCTCGCTAGCTGGGTTCTTGCGGTGTCACATGGAGTAGGCAGCAGAATTCGTAACATTATAGCAGGCCAACAAATTACAGACACTACTGGAGTGTCTTCAATATGGTCTCTATCCTGTCAAATCCTGATATGGAATGATCAAACAAAATTCTGAACCTCGAGAGCATGCAAACGCTGCTGCTACAAGCCTTCCTTGTTTATCATCTAGTGTGGATGTGCTGCAGCAGCAAACATTTCAAGCCTCCCAGATTCCGTCTCGGTCGCATCTTGCTATTTCAAGAATCAATCTAGGGAGGAAAAGTTGGATGGCGCCCCAACAGTAAACTGTTCTATAACACCTCAGTCATCTGATTTGATATATCCGGAATTCTTACAGGAATTTCATCTAAAGACTGAACAGTTACAAAAAATATTGTTTAGTACCAATATGTTAGTACAAAAAATGTTTGGGAATTTACCAGACTTTGAACATATTCCATCCTTCCCAGCAGAAACAAAAGAGGTGACAGACTCCACTTCCCTTTCCCCTGCTAAGCCATCCTCTATGCAGAGGGAAGGTGGATATCGGAGCTACTTACGACCTAGGCTCCCTGAGGCCGAGCGCTAAAAAGGCGTAAGGAAAATTGTCTCTGTTTATACTGTGGGAGCGCTGATCATTTTATTGCAGACTGTTCTTTATGTAAGCCAAGAAGAAATGACCAGCCTCAAAGTCCTAGGCTTCAAGTTAACCATTCACCTTCTAAGCTTATCAATGCCGCAGACTCCATAATTCCCGACAAAGGTGCCGCGGTTCCCCAAAAGAAGCCAGTTATTTATAATTGGGGTCCCATTACTAAGGGGCCGAGTCTCAAGTTTGGGAACCATTCAAACAAAGACTCTCATTGTACTAGTAAGGGTTCAGTTGGTTCTTTTGCAGGAAGAACTTCCAACAATAAAGTCGATAAACCTCACATAGCCAGAGAGACACCTGATCTTCCTACTCCAGGAGGGGTCTATTCTGCCTGTTCCGGTCCCAGTCCGGATTCTGCCTGTTCCGGTCCCAGTCCGGATTCTGCCTGTTCCGGTCCCTGTCCGGATTCTGCCTGTTCCGGTCCCAGTCCGGATTCTGCCTGTTCCGGTCCCAGTCCAGATTCTGCCTGTTCCATCCTGGATTCTGCCTGTTCCGGGGTCAGCCTGGATTCTGCCTGCTCCGGTTCAGATGTCTCAGTCGTCCAGAACTCAGGAGAGGACTTCAATATGCCAGCCCCAGAAGAGGTGTCAGAAGTACTGACTCCAGTAAGAGAGTCTGATGTGCCGACCTCAAGTGAGGAGTCCAATGTTCCAACTCCTGAAGCAATTACCAATGTTCCAGTCATCCAGACCCCAGGAGGGGACTTCAATGTTCTAACCTCAAGTGAGGTGTCCGATGTACCTACTCCTGAAGGGGTTCCCAATGTTTCAGTCATCTAGACCCCAGGAGGGGAGTCTTATGTATCGACTTCAGAAAAGGTGCTTGATGTACCGCTCTCAGAAGAGGTCTCTGTAGTACCGCTCCCAGGAGAGGAGTTTGATGTACCAACCTCAGAGGAGAGTTGTGAAGTACCGACACCAGCAGGGGAATCTGAAGTATCGACCTCAGAAAAGGTGCCTGCTGTACCACCCACAGAAGAGGTCTCTGTTGTATCACTCCCAAGAGAGGAGTTTGGTGTACCAACCTCAGAGGAGAGGTGTGAAGTATCAACACCAAGAGGGGAGTTCGATTTACCAACCCCAAAAGAGAAGTCTGATGTTCCATTCCCAAGAGGAGAGCCCGATGAATCTATTCAAGCTGGGGATCTTCAATCGGTGAAGCCAGACCAGGAACCTGATTGCCTGATCTTCAATGGGGAATTGGAACAATTTCTTGACTTAATGCTTGAATTGCAGGTGCTTCGTCCAGGTCTTTCTCAACATGAAAAATTATGTTCCTGCTTTTGGCATTTAAAGGAGAAGCTAAGGGATGGGCTGAACCCTACATTAGATCAAATGACTCCGTTCTCCATGATCTTGATTTATTTATCTGGGCTGTCCTTAGGAGGTTTGGGGGTCCAGACATTGTGATTGCTGAACCTTCTGGAAGTTCTACCTGTACCTCCAAAAGACTACCCAAATCAAGATCTGCTAAATCAGCCAGCAAATCTCGACCTCCTCAAGATTGTAGTATCTCCTAGTCTCTACAGGAGACTCAACCTACATATCTCCATTCTGGATGCTTGCTAACTTACCCAGGGATAGGATCTCCAATGAATTTGGAAATGAGGACGTCATTAGCTTCTCTATCTGTGAATCAAGCCATTTTTAATAAAAAGTGTATGGCTCAGCCTGTAGATGATGGCTCTAGTTCTGACTGCGATCCAGTAGCAGACGAAAGATTCTTGGAGGAACTTTCTGTGGACGATAGTATCATCTTTATGCTCCCCATTGTTAAGCCTAAACAGGTGGGGAAGAAAAATAGACATTGAAAAAGACATTAATCATTTTCTATCACACCAAGATTCATGCTCCCCTTAGTGACATTGGGGTGTCTGGAGTCCACCCTCAAGGGGGGGGGGTACTGTTAGGATTTGCGGTTAGCAAATCATCTTGGTGGCAATTCCCAGTCTTAGTTGTTTCTGGGATTCTGCATCATGTCCTATCCTTGTTTTGGCTTTTTGCAAGAAGCTGGAAATCCTGTCTTGTCTGTGTCAATTCATTGCCTGTCATTCAGGTCTGTCTGTGTTTGTGTTGTTTCATGTGTTCACTAATTAACTAGCTCTCTCCTTGCAGAGCAGGTACACACATGCATTTTAATTAGGAATCACTCTCCAGGAATGGTCTCTGATTGTATCCTGCATCTCATAAGTATACACCCAGCCCTGATCTCATTGCCAGCTACCAGTGTATGTTTGCTGTGTTCAGTTCCTAGTGCTTGCCAGTCTACTGAGTACTTTGGTTATTGAATCTGGATCCTGTCTCCATTCAGCCCTGCAGTATTACACCACAGTCCTGTCTGTCTGCATATATCTTGTTACCTGCAGTGTTTCCACCTCACTGCCTCCAATATATGTTACTGCAGCATCTGAATTCACCTGTCTGCTGTTTAGGCCCCTGCCTAGACCATCTCAGCTGCTTGTGTCAACTGGGCGACACAGGCCAACTATAGAGTGTCTGTGAGTTCCCTCAGTCTGGCTGCAGAGTCAGGTTGTTCCTGTTCTCTGGTTCACTGAACTCCTACATGGCTTCCTAACAGCTCCAAGTAGCTTCCGTGCAACCACCTATCTCCAATCGGCTACCTGGCCGCATCTAGCAGCTCCCGTGCTGCCATCATTCACCATACAGCTTCTTAACCTCTCCAAGTAGCTTCCATGCTACCACCAATCTCCAAAAGGCTTCCTAGCCATATCCAGCAGCTCCCATGCTGCCATCATTCACCATACGGCTTCCAGGCCTCTCCAAGTAGCTTCCGTGCTACCACCTATCTCCAAACGGCTTCCTGGCCGCATCTAGCAGCTCCCGTGCTGCCAACGTTCATCCTATGGCAAGTGCCCCAATATCGGCACACCTGCCACACCACCAGCTCTCAAAGCCATCATCAAACCATAGACTGTTTATCCATGGCAATTGCCCCAACATCGGCACCATCGCTGCAACATCAGCACACTTACCGCACCATCAGCTCTCAAAGCCATTATCAAACCATAGACTGCTTATCTATGGCAACTGCCCCAACATCGGCACCATTGCTGCACCATCGGCATAATTGCCGCACCATTGCTGCACCATCGGCACAGCTGCCACACCATCGGCTCCCAAGCTATTGTCCAAAAAACCAAACTGTACTCTCACAATATCTGGACCATCGATATCCTTATCATCAACTGTGTCAGTCCTAACTGTACATTATTTACCTATTGAATTTCCCTGTATCTCCATGTGAGCCGCTACTACCTCGAGCATAAGTCCAGGTGGCTGCCTAAGTACCGGTGAATGTATCCTAGTTCTAAGGGAACAATGGGCGGTTGTTATTGGTGGAAGATCTTGCTAGCTGGGTCCTTGTGGTATCGGAATTCGTAACGGGGGGGTGCCAGACCTGTCACACTGACATAAGAAGCTGCTGAGGAGCAGCAACACCAATGAGTAGAGACAGGCTATAGATAGACGGAGGTGGCAGCTAATAGTGTGACACGGAGCTCTCCACTAGTGTATGGTGGCTTCTCAGGTGCCAGGAAGAGGTGCCCCGTATTGGGTGGCCATGATGGTACATTCTGGGTACATAGTTACAGCCCTAAGTGGGGTGAATATATTGTGGGCAGTGGAGGAGGTGCCCCTTCAGTGCTGGAGCCCGGCGGCAGGCACCTCCATTGTCTCCCATAGTTCTGCCCCTGGATTCAGAGCCTGATGCTGATCCCCTATTCTGGATTCATGCAGCAAACGGAACCTAATGTAACTATATGGCCGTTTTCTATCTGTGATAGCACCACCCCAGCCATCTGTCCATGAGAGCAGCCGTCATCACTATTATCAGCACTTACACCCAACCCATCCTAGGTGCAGGAGATGGGACCTAATGTGACTATACGGCCGTATTCTGTGTTCACACTATCCCAGCCATCTGTCCACAAGAGCAGCCATCATAACTATTATCAGCACTTACACCCAACCCATCCTAGGTGCAGGAGATCACACCGAATTTTTTTTTTTTAAATCAAGTAATTTGTATTTAAATTTCTTCACAAAATATAAACATAAAAGAAAATCTACACAAAAAAATACAGTTAAGATACAGGTGGTGCCGACAAAAAATACATAATAAAATAATAAAGTGTACATTCAGAGGGATATCATGAATAAGCCAAGCCCAAGACCAGTGCAGGTACATTTACCCAACCAGCGCATGGAGGTAAGAACAAACAAACAAAAGAAAAGAAAGTTTTAACTGAGCACAAGAGAGAAAAATATTTTTTTCCAAAGAAAAGACGACACATTACAAGGGGGGATCTCCAACTGGTCTATGAAGGCACAAGGGAGAAAGAGTCCATCAGTCCTATAATTTATGATATTGAGGAATGCCCTACGGCCAGTATAGACATATCTTTCATGGTCAATTGTATCATTCACTAGTGCTCACCATTTGTGTGTATCTGGAGGGTCCAAAGCACACCAGGACAATCACTTTAGCCATGGTAGATAGGCCTACGACATAATGATAAATGGTAACATTAAACAATTCTTCCAAATCAAAAGCAAATAAATAAAGATTAGCGTCTAACGATGGTAATGATGGAAGTGTAGACTGAATAGCCGACAAGACTAACTTCCAAAAATCACTGACCATAGGCATTCCCATAATAAATGTCAAAAATCAAAGCCAGGTGCATGACATTTGGGACAATTAGTTGGGGCATTAGTATCAATATACACATTAGAGATGGGAATGGTAGGACCTATGCATAATAAAGTAAAGGATTTTCAGAAAAGGGGCACAGGGGGAAGTTTACCTAATAGAGCCCAGTATCTGAGTCTATTGCTCATCCTGGAGATGACCAGGTGAGATCACTGTAGAGGTAGGAGACTGTCTTATGAGAAGGTAATTGAAGGAGTGCCAATTCTAGAGGAGAAGATGATAACAATATGGGTCAGATCCAAACTGGGCATGTAGGGCATGACGGAGCTGGAGATATTGATAGGAGATTGAATGAGGAAGCCAAAACTCCACATGCAAATGTTCAAAGGAATGGAGGACACAGTTTTCAAATAGATGTCCAAGTGTTTTGACACTATGAGAAATCCAAAAGGTCTCCATTCCCAGCATGCCCAGCTCAGAGAGACCCCTATTAAACCAAAATGGGACATCAGGATCCAAACTCTCATCCCCAAAAGACCCTTTTGCAAAACACTAGACCAGTCAGGCCTGTCGGAGCAAAGGAGGAGATCTACCAGGAGTTTTACCAGAAAGCAAAACCTGTAAGGGAGCTAAAGGGGACCCCATCTGCTCACCAAGGAATCCTGTCAAAGCCGTATAAGTATCATCTGTCAACCAGGTAACCAGATGTGAATGTTGTGAGGCCATATAATAAAATCTTAAATTAGAAATAGCCAGGCCATCTGCAAATTTAGGTCTGCATAGAATTTGAAGTGCAATCCGAGGCTTTTTATCTCCCCACACAAAAGAGGAAAGAATACAGTTAATATGGGAAAACATCTTTTTGTGGATAAATACAGGGGAATTCTGTAGTACATAAAGATATTTAGGCTGAATAGCCATTTTAAATAAATGAATGTGACCTGTGACTGTAAGCGGCAGTTTCTTCCACAAATACATTTTTGTTTGAAAGCTGAGGTGATGGGCATCACATTAAGTTCCACAAAATCAGCCAGATCAGAAGTAATGAAGATACCCAGATACCTAAAGGTTAGAGTCCATTGTAGGGGGCAAGAGAGTGTAGGGGAAATAGATAGGGTACCATTTAGGGGAAAAAGATCAGACAGCAGTTAAGACCCCCAAAAACAACAAAAATCTTCAATGACACTCATCAAATGTTGTCATGAAGGACCAGCATCTGCAAGGAACAACATATCGTCTGCAGAGAGCGCTATCTTGTCAATTACACAGCCTTCCCGCAGACCGCGAGTAGCTGAATCTAAGTGAATGAGACATGCCAGGGACTCAATAGCCAATGCAAACAGTGAGGAGATAAAGGACACCACTGACTTGTGCCACATCAAAGTTTAAAAGATGAGGAAATATAACCAATCACTGACACTCTGGCTGATGGGGAGGAATACAAAAGACGGACCCAAGAAATATAACGGGGATGGAAACCAAACCTAACCAGGACTTCCTGCAACTATTCCAGTTCCACTGAGCTGAAGGCCTTGGCTGCATCTAGGGAAAACACCACAGCTCCAGGGACATCTGCATATGGTAGGATAGACATCTAAGATTTTGGGTAGTGTACCTACCTGGCATAAAGCCGGTTTGATCAGAATGTATAATGGAGCTGGTAACAGAATTAAGACGAATAGCTAAAAGCTTGGCCAATAATATTATATCGGTAGTAAGGAGGGAGATAAGTCTATAAGACTCTGGGTAAAGGGTGTCCCTTCCCTGGCTTAGGGATTACAACAACTAAGGCTTCTGACATGGATTGGGGGAGACAACCTGCAGTAAGGAGAGCTTCAAAAGTTTCAAAGATATGTGGGATAAAAAATCTTTTACATTTCTGGTACACTTCTATCAGGACACCATCAACTCCAGGAGTTTTACAATGTAGAAAAGAGGAAATTGCAGCCTTCAGTTCCTCTTCTGCGAAAGGCATCTCTAAAAACTTCACATCAGCGTCCAAATGAGGAAAACAAACAGTCTAGGTAAGCACGAAGCTGGGAGGGAGAGTATGACACCTTAGTAGCATAAAGAGAGGAGTAATATTGCAAGGATACTGTACCGCCACTATAAATAGAGCGGAGGAGTGTAATGTTCCAGGGGAGTCAAGGATACACAAGACCTCCCTAAAAGAACAATCCTCTTTTGGAAAAAAGCTAAATAGCTCCCCCCAACATCAGCTTGTGAGTATTGCATATGACGGGAAAATAAAAGTCTATGCTTAGATTTAACAAACAAATGATCTGACTACTCCTGCTGGGCATGGAGCATAGTCTCCCAATCTGAGATCTCCCTGAATCTAAGAAATTGGGCCTCAGTATCTCAATAAACCATTTCCAAGTCAGTGTCCCATTTCCTAGGATATTATTTAATATTAACAATATGTTTAATAAAGGTCCCCTTCAGACATGCCTTAAAGGAGTCACAAAGGAGAGAGACATCAGTATATGTGGCATTATATGCAAAACAGGAGACCCAAGCAGCCTCTAATTCAGAACCAGCACCCAGAAGATCTGACCAAAATGGATTAAGCTTCCAAAAACGGTCACCCTCAGAAAGGGAAGAACTGATAGTAATGCACAACGGAGAGTGGTCAGAGACACACCTAGATAGATAAATGATTTCAGAAACTCTGGGAACCCAAATAGGTCAAACAAAAATGATATCAATACGTGAAAAGGTGTGGTGAGTGGAGGACTGACAGGAAAAGACAGAGGCCAAGGGATAACGCCATAGGTCTAACCAGCCCAATTCAGTTATCAATTTTTTCATTTCAACGGTCTCGTGATAAATCCATTACATTGTTAAATCTCCTAAACAAATAACAGGGGCAGAGGGAGAAAATGCAGTAAAAGCAGCAGCTTTGCTTAAATCCTCATTAGAAAAGGATGGAGGGATATAGACTGCAAATATATAAACTAACAGGGAGTTAATAAATGCTCTTAGGTAAACATATCTTACCGATAGGGCAATTTGAACTGTCTCGAGATTAAAGTGAAGATGCTTGTGAACAAGTATAGAGACACCTCTAGAATTGGGAGAGAAAGTAGAATGGTAGATCCACCCTATACACGCCTTTTTCAAAGCCATTATACACCTTCCAAAACATTCCAATTTAGAAGCAGCTGTCAAGGCATGGCTCGTCTTCCCCATATTGCGAAGTAAAAGCACCAGGGTTCTTGAAAATGGAGTAATAACCACATAGGATTATAAAACAGCAAACTGTGTAGCAGGAGGAGGTTAAGCTGAGCAGGCATTGAAACAGGAACAACTCTGGACAGATTGCATTTGAGAATTGTAAATCCCATCCAGATTCCACTAATAAGTGGCCACAGGAGTTGAGGGGTATCTACAAAAATTGGACAGGCACCAATACATGAGAGGTAAGTAGGAGGGAAAGGCACCCCAGACACTAGGCATGCACCCTCGAACAGCAGCAGGTAAGCAGTGAGGAAATCTAAGATGGCCGACATCAGCGTTATGTGCATGGAAAGATCAGGACACTGCTCTATAAGGAGGAGATAAAACCCAGCCACCACACCACTGGGGGAAAGGAGTGCAGGACGCCATAGCCAGAGGGCTCCAAAGGAGGGGAAGAGCACCTCACCACTGCCGCCAAGCTGGGACACCAGAGAACACAGCCACCCATGTGAGAGCTGGGGAGAAGCGCTGGTGAATAACAAACAGCGCAAACACCAAAAGAGATGCCCCACTTCTTGTCCCAGTGACAGCAGGGGACATTCACTAAAGCCTCAATGAAGTATGGAGCCCGGGGCATCGCTGCTACAGGATCATTTGCAGGATATTCAGCAGGAGAGCAGGCACGTGACACCCTACTCCATGCTGCTCCAAGCCACGCTCCCAGATGGGATAAAGCCCATTACACACCATCTATCTCTCTTATGTATGAACGCCCTGTTTCTGTGCAGGTGACACCCAGTAATGCCCATTACACAATGTCTATCTCTCTTATGTATGAACGCCCTGTTTCTGTGCAGGTGACACCCAGTAATGCCCATTACACACCGTCTATCTCTCTTATGTATGAACGCCCTGTTTCTGTGCAGGTGGCACCCAGTAATGCCCATTACACACCATCTATATCCCTTATGTATGAACGCCCTGTTTCTGTGCAGGTGACACCCAGTAACGCCCATTACACACCGTCTATCTCTCTTATGTATGAACGCCCTGTTTCTGTGCAGGTGACACCTAGTAACGCCCATTACACACCGTCTATCTCTCTTATGTATGAACGCCGTGTTTCTGTGCATGTGACACCCAGTAACACCCATTACACACCGTCTATCTCTCTTATGTATGAACGCCCTGTTTCTATGCAGGTGACACCTAGTAATGCCCATTACAGACCGTCTATCTCTCTTATGTATGAACGCCCTGTTTCTGTGCAGGTGACACCTAGTAACGCCCATTACACACTGTCTATCTCTCTTATGTATGAACGCCGTGTTTCTGTGCAGGTAACACCCAGTAACGCCCATTACACACCGTCTATCTCTCTTATGTATGAATTCCCTGTTTCTGTTCAGGTGACACCCTGTAATGCCCACTACACACCGTCTATCTCTCTTATGTATGAACGCCGTGATTCTGTGCAGGTGACACCCAGTAATGCCCATTACACACCATCTATCTCTCTTATGTATGAACGCCCTGTTTCTGTGCAGGTGACACCCAGTAACGCTCATTACACACTGGCTCTCTCTCATGTATGAACGCCCTGTTTCTGTGCAGGTGACACCCAGTAACGCCCACTAATCACTGTCTCTCTCTCTTATGTATGAACACCCTGTTTCTATGCAGGTGACACACAGTAACGCCCACTCAGCAGTCACATAGAAAAGAATGAGATGTGAATGAGTTAGAATCACTTGTATATACATAAGATGAGTATGCAGCCCACAGTACATGCGCAGTTTGCTAAATATGTCTGGATATGACCTCATGTGGCCTCAAAGAAACAAACAATACAGTAATAATACACTATTAACAGTAGCCTGGGAGAGAGATAAAGTAGCAACCAGACAACTCCTAACTGCCATGTTGTACGCTGTGTTTCAAAAATGACAGTAAGGAGCTGATTGTGTGGTACTTTATCTCCTATGAGTAAGCTGACATAGTGAAACGCGCATCAGGACAGCACCATCAGTATGCCTCATGTATTTTAAATGTGTGTTTCCACCTAACCCCGCCGTACTCTTGTTGTTGTTATGAATTCTGTAAACTGAGTGTGAAAAGTGCCGCACATTACTCAGATATATGTAAAGATAATGAAATATTGTATGGTGTGAATGATAAGCACAGATCAATATCTGGGATATCTGTACTGCACATATCTGATGGGAAATATGCTGATGATACGGCTATCGATGCCCAAATAAGGGGCTATAAGTATGTATACTGACAGCTTTCTAATAGAATCAGTGGAGATTTAAAAGTCCTACAGTTATAGCTTAGCTGATTCCCAATGATACAATTAGAGTGTCAGTTTGGAATGTTACTTAAAGATACATATAGAGCCCAAAATACAAACCAAATATAAATGCAATCAATTATGGTGATATAATAATAACCTACAACGTATGAACGGAAACCCCTGGAGGGAGGTTTTAAAATATATACACCTAACCCCTGGTGAGAGAAAGTACGCAGTCACACAATAGTGTATGAATAAATGATATGGAAGCCGGCCTAAATGACGTGTGATACAAACACATTATTTATCTTAAATGCAATTTTTATGTATATGAGAATTAGTTATACCATGATTATTACGTCTCATATGGAAAATGTACAGGCTCCTGATCGGGGAGTAATACATGAAACCATTCACCAAATTTTAGTTTATTAACAGCATAATTACATTGTGAATAGCATTTGGAGGTAGAGAACATATTGGATTTTATGTATCAACAAGGACTGTAAATAATACTTAGCAACCAGGAGTACATTCATGAATTTTATTATAATATAAAAACCAATAAATATTTTGCTGTTTTATTTCTTTTTATTCAATAAAAGTCATGTTTTATAATTTCTTAGGGTCACTATTGGATACAACATGGAATGTGTTTAGTCTGTGAGTGCCCCTGTACAGGAATACTTTGTCTTTTTGCTTTAATTGTGATTATCTTTATTCCTGGGTGCCCATCCCCTATAGCAACTATTTATTCTAGTGGAATACTAAAATTGGGGAAAGACAATATTGAGATAAGGGTCTTTGCGGATACCACTTTTCTGGAAAAAAAAAAACGATTTACTTTATCTCTCCCCAAGCTTTGATAAATCTCCCCCATGTATCATCATGATGATCTACTGGTTTGTATGGAGCTTCTGGGAAATCTCATCATCAAAGGACAATTACAAAGAGCACCACCCAGTGCATGGGAGGGGTACCTGCAGATATTTATACTCGGTACACCTATATGCACCAGATGGGGCTCTGTTCATCTTCTTTGTAACACCCCAAACTTGTCACCTCGGGAAACAGAAAAAAATGTGTTAGTGTAGTATATGAATAAAAGTGTGGAAATATACTGTGAATAGATTATGTATTTTGGAAAATTAGTACACTAAAGTTTTAAAGTACAGGCTAACTTCCCAGAATCACACCTGTGTTTGTATCTCATGGGCTATTACATAAAGCATAATGTAGCAACAGATTTTATTATTCCAGAACATAAAGTACTCTTGCAGAATTAGTGATGTATCTCACTGGTGGTATAATGGTATTTACTTAGAGCCATCCTTTCCTATTAGATAAAACATAGATTATAGTAAGACAAACAAGTTGGACAGCCCTTTTATATCATATCTCCAGAAATAAGGACTCTGCAAATACCCAGTGACCCAATTCCCAGAGCCCAAAAGACCCATTATTCTCTAAAACAATGACTTACCTGGTAAATGGGAAGAGAGTGAGTGTGATGTCCTCTTAGAGCCATGACAGAAAAATACAGATGAGTGTTTTCAGCCAATTTCCACCTCTGCCCCAACATGAAGGAATATGTCATCCTCCATAAGTATCACTGGAGTTGGTGCATGTTCCTGCCGGGGGTCTGTTGCCTCCTTACACTGTAACCCAGCACTACCAGTAGACAAATGGGATGACATGGAGCTGATAACAGAAAGGACGGACTTACTGCTGTGTGATGTGTCTGTTGCTGTGTTAGACACTTCTTTGCTGGAACTGGAGATCTCTTGAACACATGAGAGCTCTGATTCCACAGGAGAAGTATCTTTAGCATCATCCATATTATTGTAGCTCCTTTCTGATTTCCAGCTCTCCTTCATGAACATCAAGACTTCAGTGGCTTTGCTTCTCTGATTACAGTCTATGGCTAAAAGATGACAAAACATCCTCCATATTCCAGCAGGCATCTTGTTCCATGGTGAGGGAGGGTCATCAGATGGAGTGTGGGTTTGCCATTCAGCAAATCTACTGTACTCTCTGTCTCTGGGTAGTGCCACCTGCCAGGGAAACTCTCCTGTGAGCAAGCAGTAAAGAACTACACCAAAAGCCCACACATCAAGGGTGGAGTCTACAAGCAAACTATCCTTGTCAGCAAGTTGGCACATCTCCGGGGCCATGTAGGAGACACTACCGGACCTGGTATGAATGAATCTTCCCTTGATACGTGCAAGACCAAAGTCAGTTATCTTAACACAATGGCATTCCTGATCAAACACCAAAATATTCTCTGGTTTGATGTCCAGATGCACCAGTCCTTTGCTTTCTATAAATTCCAGTGCACTGGAGATCTGTACTGCACATCTCTTCACCGAGTCTTTTGGAAGTCCAGTCTGAAAGTAGTAAATACCCTGATTTAGCATCATATTAATGTCTTACAAAATATAAATGTTTCTAAAGCACCAAGTTAATGTAAAATCAGTACAAGGACCTCTACTTACATGGGGCAGAATGAGAGAGAACAAATCACCCACTGGTGCCAGTTCTTGGGAAAATGCAAAGTGGTCACCGGTCTTGAACGCAATCCCACTGATGCCAATGATATTGGGATGAGATGAAAGTAGAAAAGACATACTGAACTCCATGAGGAATCTTCTCTCAGTTGTCCTTTTTTTGTCCATGACCTTTAGTGCCATCCTGATATCTGTGATGATAAAGAATCATAATTAGATTTGTATACAAATTAGGCCAAGTAAAAGATGTGAGGGCACAAAGATGTGTCTGATTGGAAGAGGGGACAGCTAAAGAGAGATAAATGAGTGTGGCATAGAGTGGATATTGGGATACTAGTGTGGGGACATTAATGTGAGTAGTATACATGGGAGTTGGGTAAGTATGATGGGGCATTTTTCTGGGTAGTACACATGTGGGTAGGGTAGGTGTGAGTGAGAAAGGTATATGAGAGTGGATATTAGTGTGAGTAGTATAGATGGGAATGTGTAGGTTTGAGGGGGCATAAGTGTGAATGGTATAGGTGGGAATAAGGTAGGTGTGAAGGGGTATTAGTGTGATTAGTGTATGTTGGAGGGGCATTAGTGTGAGTTTATAGGTTGGAGTATAGCAGATGTGAGGAGGCATCAGTGTGAGTAGTATAGTTGAAAATAGGGTAGATGTGAAGGACATGAGTGTGGATAGTATAAGTGGGGGTAGGGTAGGTATGAGGGGACAATAGTGTGAGTAGTTTAGGTGGGAGTAGGGTTTCAGAGAATGTTTAAAATTTTGATGGCTGTGGGAGACTCTAATTGTGCATAGTATATAATGTTGTATAATAACTGATAGACCATCCTGGGAAATGATCACATAGGGCAGATACTGATTTACTGACCATACTGACCTGTTTTTCTGTCCTTTACCATGAAAACTGAGGCATAACCTCCTCCCCCCAGCTCCTTCATGACAAGGTAGATGTCCTGTAGTTGTATCTCCTGGAGGCCCTTGGAAGCAAAAGAGACCATTTCCTCCAGAACAAGCTCCACGTCACGTGTACTGGTGGCCATTGTATCCTGGGGAAAGTCAGAGACACTGATATATTAACATTAGTCAGTTATGGCCCCAATCTATTGCCCAGAGACCTGGTGACAAGGTGTAAAATGTTCTCATTCTCCTCACACACTTACACTTCTAGTGTATCAGGTGCTGTATAACTCAGTTTTACACACAGTTGTCTAATTCTAAGTATTTATTGGCAGATACATAGTATTCATCATTTTACAATATACAGCTATGATATCACCAATACAATGAGTATTATTACTAGTAAATCAGTATATTAGTTACATAGATTATAAGTCTAAGTGATATATTCAACATTTCAATGGACAAATAACAGTAATATAATCAGTTATACACTGTATATAGGAATCTCACCTCGGGGGAGTGTGCACTTCAGTCCTGAGTGTGGTTGGTGGGATCTCAGCTCACGTTGGGATCTGCTGGAAGGTTCTTACAAAATGATGCTGGTAACGTCCAATCTATTCTGCAATAAGAATCTGAGTCTCTGAGAGCAGAGAGGAGACATCTGGTTTATGTGAGGGAGGTGGGGTGGGGCAGGTAGGTGCTAAAGCCTCCTGAGTGGCTGGCTGATAATTTGCATATGTGGTGTAAATAACTGCATTGTTCTTTAGGATTTGCATTTGCACAGATTGATATAAGAATGTGTGAGAGACTCCCAGCTGTGCTACAGCCCAGGTGCATCACAAAGGGTGATAGTAACCCAAACACTGTATCTCCCCAACTCACTGTCACTCAGGTGTGTTCTAGGGACAGTTTCAATATATCTGCTATAAAACAGTAACATTGTCATTCAGAATGTTTGTTTTTCCAAATTTTTTCTTTTATTTATGAAGACATTGAGAATTAGAAGCATTTGAAGAATCATGAACCAGTACAATATGCAGTTTAAAATCAACAAGTACACACAAGTAAATGTACAGTTATACTTAAGAAAATTGACCAACTAAGCAAACGAAGCTAACTCATACATATAAAGAATAACATACATGGTTTACAGTATGAGGGATAATATAAAAAGCATTGACAGACAGGTACAATTATAACATATAAGAAAAAGGAATTTAAATGTAAAAATAAAAGAAAAAAAAAGAGAAAAATAAAATATAGATTTTAAAACAATATGATGCTCTCCAAAACACGTTGTTTGCTCCCGACAGACCCCTCAACAACCTTTTAACAAATCATATGTCCTTAAACATACAGAAATTTTTTTAGAAATGCAAATTTAAAAAATATTGTCTATAGAGCTGCAATGTGGTTGTCTCAAATAACTCATAATGTTAAAGTGAGTAGAGGTAACCAGTGCATCAATGTAAATACAACACTTTTTATATATTTAAGTGATTCCCGTCTCTGTATCAGGCCGGGTAGCTCTGGGGTCAAAATTCAAAATCTGGAGTAGGATAGATTTTAGTGTACGAAGGAAAGGAGGAGTAGTCACTGTCCAGGATTGATCTTCTTGGCAATTGACAACATAAGCGTAAGCAAAGGAATAAGCATTTTACCCTTAGGACCCAAGACTTAATTTTCACAATTGCAACAAAGCATTGCTAGGGGATCATGAGTGGAGGTGGGTGATGAAAACGGGAATGAAAGTTTTTTATCCCAGAATTTACCAACTTTTCTACATTCCCAAAATTTATGAAAAATATAGCCTATGGACAATGAAATTTTTTGTAAAACCCTGTCTCATCCTCCACCATGTGACTCATCTGCCCCTGAGACAAGATAGCCCTAATGTATAGTTTGATGTGCAATTCCTGCAGTTTTGTCAAATGCAGAATTTTCATTATTTTTTCAAAATGTGACATTAGTTGCTGATGAGATAATGTAATGCCCAAATTATGCTGACATTTTGAATCTGATTTGCTCCCTGGTTTGTTGGTTGAATGATGTATCAAATCTAATGATATATATCAAGTTTTATAGAGCTGAATACCAAGAAACTGAAGTAGGGCCATTAATTTATCTGTAACAGAGGAGGAGGGCACAGCAGCTGGAAGAGACTGAATGTACTGCCTGGCTTGTAGGTACATGTTAGATTGGGTGAGTGGAAGATGAAATTTTTTCCGTAGTGCCAAAATAGACATCAAGACCTTCCTGGGTCAACGACAATCAGAAAAGCCTAAATGCCTTTATGTCGCCATTCTAAAAATAAATAGTTTTCAAGACCAGGGACAAATAATGGGTTGCTCCAGAAAGTGGTCAAAGGTGTAGATAAAACATTTCAGCTGAAACATTTATTGATCAACAGCCAAGAGTGGTAAGTGTCCATAAACAGCATATTAGATAAAACCCCTGAAGCATTATTGGATTTTGGTAGATGTAGAAGAGCAAATGGGGAGTATGGGTGGAAGAGTTAGCTCAATCAGTTTGTCTGTATAAATCTCCTTATCCAACAACCAATCCAATATATATCTATATATAACTATTTTGGTAAATGTCTGGAGTTCTGGAACCCCCAGTATTGAAAACATCTTCGGAGTAAAGACCTCAAATTGTTTTGAAAACCTCTAGAACATTCTTCCCAACAGAAACTCAGGTGCCATCAGTTTTCTTGAGATCCCCTATAGTCAGTGGTCCCCTATCACCTCTAAGGAGTGCTTATAGCAATCTACCAGATTTATTGTCTAATCTATAGAATGTATGAATGTGAGCTAAATGATTTGAATCAGTCTGTACATATAGCCCAGAAAGCAGATGCTGAAAAAGGGTTTTCTATATATATTTGGAACATACAAGTTGCAAAACACATAACGAGACCCCTCAAAACTGGGGCATCTACTATAGGAGAGAGTCTATCAGGGTCTATAACTTTGGAATGTGACAGAATTAGGGGGGTTTCCAGTAATAGGGAAACATCACAAAATACTTGTTATGAGCAATTTCTTCTTCCACTTTAGCCACAAATTTATGTCACCTACACTCCAAGAAGAAAGTTAAAGACTAACCATGGACTACTATAAGTACAACATATGCAACAGGGATCCGATGACCCTAGACTTAAATATAGCGTAGAGATCAGCTGGAAGCCCGACTCAAGGCCGACAGAATTCCTTAACTAAAACAGTATCAGGAGAGTAAACCATCAAAGTAGTATCTACAGTAGTATAAGAGGAAAAGAACTAAACATACACAAAGAAAAGGAAAACAGGGAGACTTTGATCCCGCAGTAACTAAATACAGACTAGAGAATTGAAATAAATGGTAAAACCCCCCAGAACATTGGAACTTGTGGCTTTAAGGGAACGTCGCCTCCAAATACTCTTCAAAACAACTGAACTCCTAATGGCCACAGGAACAATAATGGATAATACAATAATAGACATAATAACGGTCTCATACATCAGTAAGGGCAACATTTACATAAGGAACTTCTATAGTTAGGACCAGCTTAGTGTGTTATTATATTGCTGGTCATTTACTGGTTTTATTTAGTAAAGTTGTCTTTTTAATGAGAAGTTTGAGAGAAGATAAAACAAATTGTATCAGCACCATTGTGCTCGGCTTCTGGTTTGTCAATTGGAGATCAGTTATATTTCACCTTGAAATTAAAATATTTATTTAGTTTAACTATATGTTAGGGACAAATTACTCTGGATTTCTACTTCATCATCTCCTTTATAAACCATGTATATGAACTGAATTAATGGTTTTTCCCTTCTCATTAAATAATAACCTGGTCTCTAGTCTGGCTCTCACTCCGGAGTCAGTCTGATTCAGCCTTTCCCATGTACAGGTGGGTGACCAGAAAATGGAGGGTTTGTGCTTTGTATTTACAGACAACAGATCAGGTGATTAGTAACGTCTGTTACACCCCTCCCAGCTGTAGTATCTCCTCATTAGCACATGAATAACAGGACAATGGGCCCTCACATTCCCAGGGCTGACTCTGCAATGCCGGGTGTGATATAACAGCCTGGTCACTCACCGTCCATTACAGTATTTATACCTATTGTATATAGTGTTTATTGTTACCCAAGTGGGTGAATAGAAATTCCTGTTACTCCCAACCAGCTGCTGTATCTCCTAATTACCATATTAATTATAGGACAATAGAATTCAGTCTCCCTACAGATTAGACCATTATGGACGTGAACCTGACATAGGTGCCAATACTGCTTATATCATGTGGAATTGGTCTGGTCTCTTTTTATGGTTGCTCATTTCTTCGTTTTGGCCTTATTATGGTTGCAGGTTACTTGTCTTTTGGTTTATATCTTAGGAACCTGATGAGTGAAAATTACTTCATGTGGTATTATTTATGTCAGGTATGGTTTAAGGACATGATTCAGCGATGGTTGTTATTGCCGGCAACGTAAATACACCAGCAATTACAAATCCACACTCTAAACAGGGCCAACCTATACAACGGACCTGAAAGCTGCCGTAGGAGTACCCCATGTTGTGTACCCTCATAGTATGCATGTTACCCAATGCTGAAAGTCATTTTGATTAATAATATCTACAGCGGGTAAAATATATATGTGTAATGGGGATATTGTAATGACATTTTCACCGAATGTCAGCAACAACCCATGCAATCCACACATGGAAAGACATCAAACCATAGATGTCCATAAATTAAGTTACGTGTAATAATGTGAAATGACACATGGATAAAGTATTGAACATGGTTACTGACATTTATTTAATACTTTGTACAAAGCCTTTGTTGGTAATGACAGCTACAGGACAGCTCCTGTATGGAGAAACTAGTCGCACGCATTGGTCAGGTGTGATTTTGGCCCATTCTTCCACACAAACAGTCTTCAAATCTTGAAGGTTCCATGGCCTCTTCTATAAACTCTGATATTTAGTTCTTTCCATAGATTTTCAATTGGATAGAAGTCAGGTGATTGGCTGGGCCATTCTAGCAGCTTTATTTTATTTCTCTGAAACTAATAGAGAGTGTCCTTGGCTTTGTGTTTGGGATCATTGTCTTGCTGAAATGTCCACCCTCATTTTATCTTCAGCATCCTGGTAGATGGCAGCAGATTTTTTATCAAGAATGTCTTAGTACATTTTTCCATTCATCCTTCCTTCAATCATATGAAGTATACCGACACCATATGCTGAAAAAAAGCCCCATACCATGATGTTCCCACCTCCAAACTTCACTGTTGGTATGGTGTTTTTGGGGTAATGAGCAGTGCCATTTCTCCTCCAAACATGGTGTCTATTATGGCATCCAAAGAGTTAAATTTTGGTCTTATCTGACCAGACTATATTCTACCAGCATTTCACAAGCTTGTCCAAATGTTGTGCAGCAAACTTTAAACGAGCTTCAACATGCTTTTTCTTCAGTAATGGAGTCTTGCGTGGTGAGCGTGCATACAGGCCATGGCGGTTGAATGCATTACTTATTGTTTTCTTTGAAATAATTGTAAATGCTAATTCCAGGTCTTTCTGAAGCTCTCCACAAGTGTTCCTTGGCTCTTGGACAACTATTCTGATTATTCTTTTAACTCCTCTGTCAGAAATCTTGCGAGGAGCACCTGGTCGTGGTCGGTCTATGGTTATAAGATGTTCTTTCCACTTCCAGATTATGACCCCAACATTGCTCACTGGAACATTCAAAAATTTATAAATCCTTCTATAACCAATGCCAGCAGTATGTTTTGCAACAATAAGGTTGCAAAGGTCTTGAGAGAAATCTTTGCTTTTACACATCATGAGATGTTTCTTGTGTGACACCTTGGTAATGAGACACTTTTTAATTGGCCATCAGTTGGGACTGAACCAGCTTATATTAATTTGCACTGACAAGGGGCAGGATTTCTTTCTATTTACTGATAGATTTCAGCTGGTGTCTTGGCTCTCCATGCCTTTTTGCACCTCTCTTTTTTCATGTGTTCAATACTTTTTACCTGTGTTATTTCACATTATTACAGCAGTGCAATGGTTGAGATCCTGACAGCGGAGGTGAGTAAACTATCCCTAACCCTCTCCCCCCTAACACTAACCCTCCCTTAGGGTGCCTAACCCTAACCTCCCCCCACTAGTGCCTAAACCTAACCCCCCTCCCCGCACCCCAGACCTAACCTTCCAGGGGTGGTGCCTAGCCCTAACCTCCCAGTGTCTAAACCTAACCCCCCATTCCCCTAGCCTAGCCCTAACCTTCACCAGGTCCCCTAGGGGTCCCTAAACCTAACACCCCCAGCTAAGTGCATACTTACCCCCCCGGCAGAGGACAATTGGGCTGGCATCCGGTCGGCATTATGGCATCGGGATTAACATAGGCATCTGTATTTCGATGCCTATGTTAAATCACTTGCTGGGATTACACTGTTGGGATTGAAACCGGCGACTGTCAGTTTCATAGAAGATCGTGTGCCTGTAGGACAGCAGCAGTATGTGCACACCAGACTCAGGGAGAGTAACAAGGAGAAATTTCAAACTTTATTGCTACAAATGACTGTTTCTTTATGTTAATTATCAGCTACAGTGAAGGTGTTATCAAAGTTGTTAGTGTTGAATAATACATTGTGTCCAGGCAAACTGTCAATCTCAGCAAGTGAGTTCAGAGAGGAGTACAGTGTGATCTATAGTACAAGAGACAACTAACTGGAACTGTTAAAAAGAGCAGTGCAGGATCTTGCATAAATAGTGTACCCTTCAAAAAATCCACCAAGCTTCTCTTTAAATCCCGGGCAACAATTAGTGCACTATAATAAAACCTATAGTGCTGAACTTTGAGTCTCTGAGATATTTAAATAGTAAAAACATAGGAATTTTTCTAAAGCAGTGCAAGTATAAATGTATTAGCAAAGTTATAATAACATATAGAGGGAGTTGAACCAAATTCATAGAAAATAATACTTTATTAATTAATTTGCTAGGATTTATAAGGAATTGCATGTTATTTCTAATTGTGATTACTAGTAGCTAGGAATTACTTACCTTTTCAAAAGTTTACAGGTTCCTGCGTTGGAGATCATTGAGTTCCCAAAAAAAAAAATCTAATTATTGTTATAGTGTGTCCTAACTTGAATTAAAATGTATTGTTAGATGTATATTGAATGCAATTTGTATGGTTTGTGAAATTTATCATATAATAAATAAGTAATCTTTAGAAAAGGAAATAATTGAAGTGTCAATTTCCATCAACTTAGCTTGGAATTGGTCACTTTGGTTCTTACTAAGAAAAAGAAGACAGTGGTATACTACACATATACTAAACCACCATCCAGGGCCCACACTTACAGTCTAGCTCTCACATAAATGCATGCTTAGCGACACAACACTTTATTAGATATTAAAGGAAACTCTGTTAAATTAGGTCTATCCAGAAAGTCTGGTCTAGTGTGATTTTTGTTAAAAATGTTTTATAACTGTGAATCACACTTAAGCTGAATACACACACGGTACGATCTGTACCACCTATGACTTGAAAGATATCATTCAAAGGAGCTTATTCAGACCCATTCGCAATGCAGCGCACTTTCGCTGTGACAGGGGCCAGGTATGCAAATTTCTGGGATCGCACGGCCAGGCTTAAGGACGCCCTATATGTCTTAGAGAGAGACGGCAGAGTGACCGCACACCGGTGTAATGACACTTTTCTTTCTTAGCACACGTCATCTCCAGGAAGTGTTTGATTAATCCGTAACATCGAGAGCCATCGGAGCTGTGCGCAGCCCTTGAGGTAGACCCTACAACCCACCGCAAGCACTGCGTTCACTGCAGTTTGATATACAACCAGGAGACGTGTACAATGACACTTCCATGCAAATTTTGCACCCCAAAAGAACACCATTTGGATGGTCAGACACACCTGCGTTCGTTCATCCACTCCCCTATTTTTCTGGACCATCCCCAGTTACCACCCACAAAAGGCACTGTCACTCAAAGTAGCGCTCAGTGTTTGTGCTATGAGCACATGATTCCCAATTGCAGTGACTGGTTCACGCACGTGCACTGCGACTTATACGCATACACAGCTTGCAACAATCACCCGGCTGCGAGTGATCGCTCCCTAGCAAATGGCTCTGAAACAGACCCAAAGATCTTTCAAAGATTATTCAAAGATATCTATCAGTGAGTCATCCTGCCACATTTTTGAACAGGCAAAGTTGACAATATTGTCCAAATAGGCCTGCGTGCATGGACGATGAAAGAGATCTTTATATGTGTATTGTTGGTCGATATTATTTACAGGTAAAGTATAATATGTTTATATTATACTAAACAATGTAGGTGGTCCTGTGTCTGACCTCAGATTGTTGGTTTCCTGTGAACACAAAAAGTTTTTGTTGTACTAGTTTTAAAAATATATAAATCATATGTGCAATAACAATACAACTTTAGGGTCATATTTTATATATATTTTTTATACTTTGGCTTGTGACCGGTGTGGACATAATAAAGCTTATGGTGCACTGTAATAGTGTAAGTCCATTACAGTGGGCAAAATCTGCAGTCCTGTATGTTTTGATGTTTTAACTAGTGGTGAGCGGGTTCAGATTTCTGAAATCCGAACCCCCCCAATCCGAGGCCGATCCGAGTCAGGCTCGACTTTTCCTGCCTGACTCGGATCTGAAATCGAGGCAAAACGTCATCATCCCGCCTTCCGGGTCTCGCGGGTTTTGGATTCTATATAAGGTACCCACGTTGGCGGCATTTTCTCACTCGGCTATGGACAGTGAAGAGGGAGGGTGGGAGTTAGGGCTGGCTGGGCTGTGTAGTGTAGTGTAGTGTAGTGCAGTGTAGTGTTGTGCTGCTGTTGTCCATAGGGGCTGTGTCCACTCCTCCAAAGTCCATAGGGGCTGGCTGGACTGTGTTGTGCAGTCAGTTGTCCATAGGGGCTGTGTCCACTCCAAAGTCCTGTGCAGTGTCCCAGTCCTAAAGGGGTGCTGTAGTGTTGTCCAGGGGGTGCTCTGTCCTTCAGGGGTGCTCCCCCCAAGTGCAAAAAAATAAATATTTTTTCTGTGTTTGTGAATTGTATGCGCAGTAGCCGCATTTGCATCAACAAAGTAGCACCAAGCGTGCGCCTGTGTCATGAGTAAAGGGCCGGCTGGATCATCCGTTAAAAGATACTGTAACCCCGCAAAGTGCACTCCAAATAATATATTTTTCTTTCTGTGTTTGTGAATTGTGTGCACAGTAGCCGCATGTGCATCAACAAAGTAGCACCACGCGTGCACCTGTGTCATAAGTAAAGGGGCGGCTGGCTCATCTGTTAAAGGGTGGTGTAACCCCCAAAGTGCACTCCAAACAAAATAAAAAATAATTTTCTGTGTTTGTGAATTGTGTCCACTGTGGCTGCACGTGCATCAACAAAGGAGAAGCGCTAAGCGTGCGCTTGTGTCCCATAAGTAAAAGGCCAACTGGCTTGTCCGTTAAAGGGTGCTGTAACCCCCAAAGTGCGCTTCAAAAAAAATAAAAAAATTTCTTCTGTGTTTGTGAATTTTCTGCACTGTACGTGCATCCTCAAAGCAGCAGCGCCAAGCGTGCGTCTGTGTGTTAAAGGGTGGTGTAACCCTCAAAGTGCGCTCCACAAAAAATAAAAAAACTCTTCTTTTTTTTCTGTCTTTGTGAATTGTGTGTACTGTAGCTGCATGTGCATCAACAAAGGAGCAGCGCCAAGCGTGCGCCTGTGTCCCATAAGTAAAGAGCCGGCTGACATAAATGGAGGACCAAACTTTCTCCGATAAAAATAAAATAGGGAAAGATCAAGAACCACTTCCTCCTAGTGCTGAAGCTGCTACCCCTAGTCATGACATAGACGATAACATGCCATCAACGTTGTCTGCCAAGGCCGATGCCCAATGTCATAATAGAGGGCACCTACAATCCCAAATGACAAAGTTCAGGAAAATGACCTTAAAAAAAACATTTAAATCATCTGAGGAGAAACGTAAACTTGCCAATATGCCATTTACGACACGGAGTGGCAAGGAACGGCTAAGGTCTTTCCCTATGTTCATGACTAGTGGTTCAGCTTCACATGACGATGGAAGCCCTCCTCCCGCTAAAAAAATCAAATGAGTTAAGCTGGCAAAAGCACAGTGAAGAACTGTGCGTTCTAAGAAGATATCACAAATCCCCAAGGAGAGTCAAAGTGTGGTGGCGGTTGCGATGCCTGACCTTCCCAGCACTGGACGGGAAGAGGTGGCTCTTTCCACCATTTGCTCTCTCCCTGCAAGCGCTGAAAGGAGCATCCACAGTCCACTTGCTGATATGCAAATTGAAGATGTCACTGTTGAAGTTCAACAGGATGAGGATACTGGTGTAGCTGGCGCTGAGGAGGCAGTTGGCGAGGAGGATTCTGATGGTGATGTGGTTTGTTTAAATCAGGCTCCGGGGGAGACAGTTGTTGTCCGTGGGATGAAAAAGCCCATGACGGTCATGCCTGGGCAGAAGACCAAACATTCCACCTCTTTGGTCTGGCAATATTTCTATCCAAATCCAGACAACAACTGTCTTGCCATATGTACCATATGTAATGGTGAAATAAGTAGGGGTAGGGATGTTAACCACCTAGGAATATCCTCCTTTATACGGCACCTGCAGCACATTCATAAAAAGTTACTGTCAAGTTCAGAAACTTTGGCTAAGACCGTAAGCAGTCCAGGGACACCTAAATCCCATTGTCCTGTTGTATCCAAGCGCCTGCAAACCACACCGTCAACTTTCTCCTCGTCAATTTCCTCCTTAATCAGGATCGGAAGTAGTCCTGCAGGCCATGTCACTGGCATGACTGACTCTCCTATCAGGGATTCCTCCGGAGGAGCCTGCATTGCTACGCCTACTGCTGCCATTGCTGCTGGGAGTCGTTCATCATCCCAGAGAGGAAGTAGGAACACCACTACTTTCACTAAACAATTGACCCTCCAACAGTCCTTAGCGAGGAGGATGAAGTACGACAGCAGTCATCCTGAAGCAAAACGTATAACTGAGGCCTTGACTGCTACGTTGGTGTTAGACGTGCATCCGGTATCCGCCATTAGTGCAATGGGATTTAGACAATTGATGGAGGTAGTGTGTCCCTGGTTCCAAATCCCATCTAGATTCCACTTCACTAGGCAGGCGATACCGAGACTGTACAGAAACGTCAGAAAAGTGTCCTCAGTGTCCTGAAAAATGCAGTTGTACCCAATGTCCACTTAACCACGGACATGTGGGCCAGTGGAACAGGGCATACTAAGGACTATATGACTGTGACAGCCCACTGGGTAGATGTATCACCTTACGCAGCAACAACAGCAGCGTCACCAGTAGCAGCATCTCATAAATGCCAGCTCATTCCAAGGCAGGCTACGCTGTGTATCATCGGTTTCAGTAAGAGGCACACCACCGACAACCTCTTAGAGAAACTGAGGGAAATCATCGCCCAGTGGCTTACCCCACTTAGACTCTCCTGGGGATTTGTGATATCTGACAACGCCACCAATATTGTGCGGGCATTACATCTGGACAAATTCTAGCATGTCCCATGTTTTGCTCACACAATAAACTTAGTGGTGCAGAATTTTCTGAAAAGCGACAGGGGCATGCAGGAGACGCTTTGGGTGGCCCGAAAAATTTCCGGCCACTTTCGCCATTCAGTGACTGCATGCCGAAGACTGGAGTGCTAGCAAACACTCTTGAACCTGCCCCGCCATCACCTGAAGCAAGAGGTTGTGACGCGGTGGAACTCAACCCTCTATATGCTTCAGAGGATGGAGGAGCAGCAAAAGGCCATTCAAGCCTATACATCCACCTATGACATAGGCAAAGGAGGGGGTATGCACCTGACTCAAGCGCAGTGGAGAATGATTTCCGTGTTGTGCAAGGTTCTCCAGCCCTTTGAAATTGCCACACTTGAAGTCAGTTCAGACAGTGTCAGCTTGAGTCCGGTCATTCCCCTGATCAGGCTTTTGCAGAAGCAGCTGGAGAAAGTGAAGGAGGAGCTAATATGGAACAATTCCGCTCAGCATGTGGGACTTGTGGATGAAGCCCTTCATTCGCTTTGCCAGGATTCCAGGGTGGTCAATCTGTTGAAATCAGACCACTACATTTTGGCCACCGTGCTCGATCCTAGGTTTAAATCCTATGTGGTGTCTCTCTTTCCGGCCGACACAAGCCTGCAGAGGTGCAAAGACCTGCTGGTGAAAACACTGTCAGCTGAAGCGGAACGTGACACGTCAACAGCTCCTTCTTCATTTTCTCCCGCAACTGGGACTGCCAGGAAAAACTTAGGGATCCTAAGCAACCCGCTGGGCAGGCAGGACCAAGTTTGGACATCTGGTCCGGACTGAAGGACCTGGCAACAATTTCTGACATGTCTACTGTTACTGCATATGATGCTGTCACCATTGACAGAATGGCGGAGGATTAAATCGGTGACAGCATCCAAGTAGGCATGTCAGACAGTCCGTACCTGTACTGCAGGAAAAAGAGGCAATTTGGAGGCCCCTGTACAAACTGACTCTATTTTACCTGAGTTGCCCCCCCTCCAGTGTGTACTCCGAAAGAGTGTTTAGTGCAGCCGGGAACCTTGTCAGTGAAAGGCATAGGAGGTTGCTTCCACAAAATGTGGAGAAGATGATGTTCATAAAAATGAATTATCAACTCTTCCAGAGAGACCAGCCTCCAGAACGTAAAGAGGGAACTGTGATGGTGGATTCCAGCTGGGACTTAATATTCAGTGAGGGTGAGGATGTACACAACACTGAAGAGGATGAGAAATCAGTGGATGAGGAGGATGAGGATGACATCTTGCCTCCGTAGAGCCTGTTTGTGCAGGGACAGATAAATTGCCAGCTTGTTTTGTGGGGGCCCAAACGAACCTATCATTTCAGCCACAGTTGTGTGGCAGACCCTGGCGCTGAAATGATTGGTTTGTTAAAGTGTGCATGTCCTGTTTATACAACATAAGGGTGGGTGGGAGGACAATTCCATCTTGCACCTCTTTTTTTACATTGCATTATGTACTGTTTAGGGCCTAGTTTTTCAAACTGCCATCCTGTCTGCCACTGCAGTGTGACTCCTAGATGGGCCACGTGTTTGTGCCGCCCACTCGTATCTCTTAGCATAGTCATCCAGGTACCTCGGGGCAACCTTTTGGACATAAAAACATTATTGTGAGGTGTGAGGTGTTCAGAATAGACTGGAAATGAGTGGAAATTAAGGTTATTGAGGTTAGTAATAGCATAGAAGGAGAAAAACCCACAAATACTTTGATTTTAGCTGTTTTTATGCTTTTTTATAAAAAAATACAGATCCAAAACACAAAACCCAGAACCCAAAACACGGAAGGGTGGTATTGGCAAAACCAATCCAGATCCAAAACACGAAGAAAGATCCAGATCCAAAACATGAAAAGTGGCAAGTGCACACCCCTAGTTTTAACACTCCAGACAAACTCACCTGAGATATTGCTGACAAACATACTCCCGGATAGTCACACTGGTGTGTTATGTAGCTGTGCCCCCCATCCACGTCTTCATCCTATGGAACCAAATGTGTTGTGTCACAGGGCACATGGCTCCATATAGTTATGTTGTGGAAAATGCAGCACATTGCAATAATCTCAGCCACCATTTCCAGCACATACATAAGTGCACCACCAGTATTAAAAATGTACACATAAATACTTACTGTACTGTATCCGCAGCATTTATATTACTGTATCATATAGTCTTGCCAGTGATTTATGTGACAAGCTTATGTTTTACACTCTGCTAGTTAAGTCTTCTCTGTGCAGATCTGCATTACTTTGCCTGTGCCTAGAGTAGCTAATCTTTACCATGTGACAGCTGAAAGGGTTGAATTCTTAATTTTATCTTACTGCAGAAGTCTGTGTATGAGATGCTGACACCAGCTGTGCGAGTCCCAGTACCCTACAATGATTATATCTTCTTACCTCTCGCATTGTTTATTCTCTTAGTTTATTTCTACCACAAGGACAGTGATCTATTCTGCAGAACCACAGCTGTATTATATAGACAATCATTCCAGTCTGTATTCATAAAAGTTGACAGTTCCAGAAATCTCATTGTCTGTGAATTTGGTTTAGCTATCTGAATAGTTACACACTACTTACGTGTAATGAGGGTCAGAAAACTTACCCAGCAGCCACGTATTTACTTACCAAGCAACTACGCATCTCCACCTTCCCTCTGTGCTATTTTCTGCCAGATCACTAATGAGTCATGTGACATGGGAAGTTGCTATCAGGGAAAGAATCTGGAGGGAGACACCACATACAGTCATCACATTCAGCGACTGGTAATGTTTCCTATTCTGGAAGATGTACTGTAAACTTCTGAGAGGAACAAGGGCTATATGGGTGCCATCCATGACCCCTATAACATGTGGAAAGCCAGCGATTGCCATAAACTATTGCTTTGCCACAACTAGGGACTCTTCATTCAAAGGCATGTTTATAAATTGTTTTAGCAGCAAACATGAATGCTGAGGCTACACACCTCAGGGTCCTGCTAAAAGACAGCTGGGAGATACCAGCCACTACACCAACCACTGTTTGAAAGGATCCTGAAGCACAAAAGTGTAACACTGACAGCAACTGTGTGAGTGGTGGAATTGCTGTTGGATTTTAAATTTGTGCTTCTAGATAACTCTCCACTACAAGTGAAATAAGAGCCTCAGCACAAACAAGACAAAGCAATGCAGGACCAGAACCAGGTGCCAGCACTGACCCTCCCCAGGACAGGACTGTGGTTGAGGAGAGCCCAAAGACCACAGCCAACCCACTAATCCACAGGTGTGTAATAAAATAATAGGTGCCTGACTACAGAGCCGTAACTAGACTTTTTGGTGCCCTGTGCCAGAGAGAGCAGTGGCGCCCCCCCCTGCATTTTTTAAATAGGGACATAAGATAATGCACCTGAAAACAGGCCTACACCACTTGGGGAAGGGCCAGGGAAGAGATAGGAGATGTCAGGAGATGCTGGAGATGAAAGAAGAGGAAACTACAAGTAAGAATGATAAAAAACAGGAAAATTGACAGACCCAAACAGTGCCCACTGCCCTACGGTGCCCTGTGCCATGGCACTGGTCACACAACCCTAGTTATGGCCCTGCCTCACTATTAACATCATCACAGTTACTGAAGTGCAGCAATGGGAAGTTCTTATTGTGCGACTCTTTCATTTCCTATGGCTGACAACATAAACTTATAATAGCGAATCTGGATATTTTGGTTAAGAAATATTTCAGAGATAATGTAACATTTTTGCAGTAAGTACTAGACAGTAATTTTGTAACAATATAATAAAAAATTAATAAAATAAATAAATATTAGCTACTTGCCACATGTCAATTAAGTATGTCAGCAGGAGAGCAGGCAGGTGACTCCCTACACCATGCTGCTCCAAGCCACGCCCCCAGATGGGACCGAATCTGACAGATCTGGATACATGCCCATTACACACAGTCTATCTCTCTTATGTATGAACGCCCTGTTTCTGTGCCGGTGACACCCAGTAATGCCCATTACACACCATCTTTCTCTCTTATGTATCAACACCCTGTTTCTATGCAGGTGACACCCAGTAACGCCCATTACACAAAGTCTATTCATCTTATCTATGAACGCCCTGTTTCTGTGCAGGTGACACCCAGTAATGCCCATTACACACCATCTCTCTCTCTTATGTATGAACGTCCTGTTTCTGTGCAGGTGACACCCGGTAATGCCCATTACACACCGTCTATCTCTCTTATGTATGAACGTCCTGTTTCTGTGCAGGTGACACCCAGTAATGCCCTTTACATACCATCTATCTCTCTTATGTATGAACGCCCTGTTTCTGTGCAGGTGACACCCAGTAATGCCCATTACACACCATCTCTCTCTCTTATGTATGAACACCCTGTTTCTGTGCAGGTGACACCCAGTAACACCCATTGCACACCGTCTATCTCTCTTATGTAAGAACACCCTGTTTCTGTGTAGGTGACACCCAGTAGTGCCCATTACACACCGTCTATCTCTATTATGTATGAACGCCCTGTTTCTGTGCAGGTAACACCCAGTAACGCCCATTACACACCATCTATCTCTCTTATGTATGAACGCCCTGTTTCTGTGCAGGTGACACCCAGTAACGCCCACTATACACCGTCTCTCTCTCTTATGCATGAACACCCTATTTCTGTGCAGGTGACACCCAGTATTGCCAATTACACACTGTTTATCTCTCTTATGTATGAACATCCTTTTGATGTGCAGGTTACACCCAGTAACGCCCATTACACACCGTCTATCTCTCTTATGTATGAATGCCCTGTTTCTGTGCAGGTGACACCCAGTAATGCCCATTACACACCGTTTATCTCTCTCATGTATGGACGCCCTGTTTCTGTGCAGGAGACACCCAGTAACCACCATTACACACCATCTATCTCTCTTATGTATGAACACCCTGTTTCTGTGCAGGTGACACCCAGTAACGCCCATTACACACCGTCTCTCTGTGTAATATATGAACACCCTGTTTCTGTGCAGGTGACACCCAGTAACGCCCATTATACACCGTCTATCTCTCTTATGTATGAACACCCTGTTTCTGTACAGGTGACACCCAGTAACGCCCACTAATCACTGTCTCTCTCTCTTATGTATGAAAGCCCTGTTTCTGTGCAGGTGACACCCAGTAATGCCCATTACACACTGTATATCTCTATTATGTATGAACGCCCTGTTTCTGTGCAGGTAACACCCAGTAATGCCCATTACACACCGTCTATCTCTCTTATGTATGAACATCCTGTTTCTGTGCAGGTGACACCCAGTAATGCCCATTACACACCGTCTATCACTCTTTTGTATGGATGCCCTGTTTCTGTGCAGGTGACACCCAGTAATGCCCATTACACACCGTCTATCTCTCTTATGTATGAACACCCTGTTTCTGTGCAGGTGACACCCAGTAATGCCCATTACACACCGTCTATCTCTCTTATGTATGAATGCCCTGTTTCTGTGCAGGTGACACCCAATAACACCCATTACACACCGTCTATCTCTCTTATGTGTGTACGCTCTATTTCTGTGCCGGTGACACCCAGTAATGCCCATTACACACCATCTATCTCTCTTATGTATGGACGCCCTGTTTCTGTGCAGGAGACACCCAGTAACGCCCATTACACACTGTATATCTCTATTATGTATGAACGTCCTGTTTCTGTGCAGGTGACACCCAGTAATGCCCATTACACACCGTCTATCTCTCTTATGTATGAATGCTCTGTTTCTGTGCAGGTGACACCCAATAATACCCATTACACACCGTCTATCTCTCTTATGTTTGTACGCTCTATTTCTGTGCAGGTGACACCCAGTAATGCCCATTACACGCCATCTATCTCTCTTATGTATAAACACCCTGTTTCTGTAGAGGTGACACCCAGTAACGCCCATTATACACCGTCTATCTCTCTTATGTAAGAACACCCTGTTTCTGTGCAGGTGACACCCAGTAATGCCAATTACACACCGTCTATCTCTTATCTATGAACGCCTGGTTTCTGTGCAGGTGACACCCAGTAACACCCATTACACACCATCTATCTCTCTCATGTATGAACGCCCTGTTTCTGTGCAGGTGACACCAAGTAATGCCCATTACACACCGTCTCTCTTTCTTATGTATGAACACCCTGTTTCTGTGCAGTTGACACCCAGTAATGCCCATTACACACCGTCTATCTCTCTTATGTATAAATGCCCTGTTTCTGTGCAGGTGACACCGAGTAATGCCCATTACACACCGACTCTCTCTCTTATGTATGAACACCCTGTTTCTGTGCAGGTGACACCCAGTAACACCCATTACACACCGTCTATCTCTCTTATGTATATATGCCCTGAGTCTGTGGAGGTGACACCCTGTAATGCCCATTACACACCGTCTATCTCTCTTATGTATGAACGCCCTGTTTCTGTGCAGGTGACACCCAGTAATGCCCACTCAGCAGTCACAGAGAAAAGAATGAGATGTGAATGAGTTAGAATCACGTGTATGTACATTAAATGTGTATGCAGCCTGCAATACATGTACAATTTGCTAATTATCTCTGTATGTGACCCCATGTGGCCTCATAGAAACAAACAATACAGTAATAATACACTGGTAACAGTACACCAAGGGGTCAATTATCAAGCCTGAGAGAGAGATAAAGTACCAACCAAACAACTCCTAACTGCAACATTATTTATCTTAAATGCTATTTGTGCGTATATGAGAATAAGATATACTATGATTATTATGTCTCATATGGAAAATGAACAGGCTCCTAATCGGGGAGTAATATATGAAACCACTCACCAAATAATAGTGGATTTACAGCATAATTACATTGTGAATAGCATTTGGAGTTATAGAACATATTGGATTTTATATATCAACAAGGACTGTAAATAATAATTATCAGCCAGGAGTACATTCATGAATTTTATTATAATATAAAAACCAATAAATATTTAGCTGTTTTATTTCTTATGATTCAATAAAAGTCATGTTTTATAATTTCTTAGGGTCACTATTGGATACAATATGGAATGTGTTTAGTCTGTGAGGGCCCCTGTACAGGAATACTTTGTCTTTTTGCTTTAATTTTCATCATCTTTATTTCTGGGTGCTCCTCCCCTATAGCAACTATCTATTGTAGTGGAATACTAAAATTGGGGAAAGACAATATTTAAATAAGGGTCTGTGTGGATACCACTTTTCTGAAAAAAACTATTTACTTTATCTCTCCCCAAGCTTTGATAAATCTCCCCCATGTATCATGATGATCTTTTGCTGGTTTATAATAGAACTTCTGGGAAATCTCATCATCAAAGGACAATTACAAAGAGCACCACCCAGTGCATGGGAGGGGTATCTGCAGATATTTATACTCGGTACACCTATATGCACCAGATGGGGCTCTGTTCATCTTCTTTGTAACACCCCAAACTTGTCACCTCGGGAAACAGAAAAAAATGTGTTAGTGTAGTATATGAATAAAAAAGTGTGGAAATATACTGTGAATAGATTATGTATTTTGGAAAATCAATACACTAAAGTTTTAAAGTACAGGCTAACTTCCCAGAATCACACCTGTGTTTGTATCTCATGGGCTATTACATAAAGCATAATGTAGCAACAGATTTTATTATTCCACAATATAAAGTTCACTTGCAGAATTAGTGATGTATCTCACTGGTGGTATAATGGTATTTACTTAGAGCCATTCTTTCCTATTAGATAAAACATAGATTATACTAAGACAAACAAGTTGGACAGCCCTTATATATCATATCTCCAGAAATGAGGACTCTGCAAATACCCAGTGACCCAACCCCCTGAGCCCAAAAGACCCATTATTCCCTAAAACAATGAGTTACCTGGTAAATGGGAAGAGAGTGAGTATGATGTCCTCTTAGAGCCATGACAGAAAAATACAGATGAGTGTTTTCAGCCAATTTCCACCTCTGCCCCAACATGAAGGAATATGTCGTCCTCCATAAGTATTACTGGAGTTGGTGCATGTTCCTGCCGGGGGTCTGGTGCCTCCTTACACTGTAACCCAGCACTACCAGTAGACAAATGGGATGACATGGGGCTGATAACAGAAAGGATTGACTTACTGCTGTGTGATGTGTCTGTTGCTATGTTATACACGTCTTTGCTGGAACTGGACATCTCTTGAACACATGAGAGCTCTGATTCCATAGGAGAAGTGTCTTTAGCATCATCTATATTATTGTAGCTTCTTTCTGATTTCCAGCTCTCCTCCATGAACATCAAGACTTCAGTGGCTTTGCTTCTCTGATTACAGTCTATGTCTAAAAGATGACTAAACATCCTCCATATTCCAGCAGGCATCTTGTTCCATGGTGAGGGAGGGTCATCGGATGGAGTGTGGGTTTGCCATTCAGTAAATCTACTGTACTCTCTGTCTCTGGGTAGTGCCACCTGCCAGGGAAACTCTCCCGTGAGCAAGCAGTAAGGGACTACACCAAAAGCCCACACATCAAGGGTGGAGTCTACAAGCAAACTATCCTTGTCAGCAAGTTGGCACATCTCCGGGGCCATGTAGGAGACACTACCAGACCTGGTATGAATGACTCTTCCCTTGACACGTGCAAGACCAAAATCAGTTATCTTAACACAATGGCATTCCTGATCAAACACCAAAATATTCTCTGGTTTGATGTCCAGATGCACCAGTCCTTTGCTTTCTATAAATTCTAGTGCACTGGAGATCTGTACTGCACATCTCTTCACCGCATCTTCTGGAAGCCCAGTCTGAAAGTAGTAAATACACTGTTTAGCATCATATAAATGTATATTAATTCATGATTGTTTCTAAAGCACCAAGTTAATGTAAAATCAGTACAAGGTCCTCTACTTACATGGGGCAGAATGAGAGAGAACAGATCACCCACTGGTGCCAGTTCCTGGGCAAACACAAAGTGGTCACGAGTCTTGAATGCAATCCCATTGATGCCAATGATATTGGGATGAGACGAGAGGAGAAAGGACATACTAAACTCCATGAGGAATCTTCTCTCAGTTGTCTTTTTTTGTCCATGACCTTTAGTGCCATCCTGATATCTGTGATGATAAAGAATCATAATTAACTTTGTATACAAATTAGGCCAAGTAGATGTCAGGGCACAAAGATTTGTCTGATTGGAAGAAGGCACAGCTAAAGCAAGATAAATGAGTGTGGCATAGAGTGGAGATTGGGATAGTAGTGAGGGGCATACATGGGAGTTGGTAAGTATGATGGGGCATTTGTGTGGGTAGTACACATGTGGGTAGGTTAGGTGAGAGTGAGAGGAGTATATGTAAGTGGACATTAGTGTGAGTAGTATAGATGGGAGTGTGTAGGTTTGAGATGGCATTAGTGTGAGGAGGCATTAGTATGAGTACTATAGCTGAAATTAGGGTAAATGTGAAGGACCAAGAATGTGGATAGTATAGGTTGGGGTAGGGTATGTGTGAGGGGGCAATAGTGTGAGTAGTATAGGTGGGTGTAAGGTAGGTGTGAGGGGGCAATAGTGTGAGTAGTATAGGTGGGAGTAGGGTTTCAGAGAATGTTTAAAGGTTTGATGGCTGTAGAAGACTCTAATTGTGCATAGCTTATAATGTTGTATAATAATTGATAGACCATCCTGGGAAATGATCACATAGGGGAAGATACTGAATTACTGACCACACTGACCTGTTTTTCTGTCCTTTACCATGAAAACTGAGGCATAACCTCCTCCTCCCAGCTCCTTCATGACTTGATAGATGTCCTGTAGTTTGATCTCTTGGAGGCCCTTGGAAGCAAAGGAGACCATTTCCTCCAGGACAAGCTTCACGTCACGTGTACTGGTGGCCATTGTATCCTGGGTAAAGTTAGAGACACTGATCTATTATCATTAGTCATTTAGTTATGGCCCCAATCTATTGGCCCAGATACCTGGTGACAAGGTGTAAAATGATCTCATGCTCCTCACACACTTATACTTCTAGTGTCTCAGTTGCTGTATAGCTCAGTATTACCCATAGATTGTCTAATTCTAAGTATTTATTGGCAGATACATAGTATTTATCATTTTACAATATACAGCTATGATATCACCAATACAATGAGTAGTATCACTAGTAAATTAGTATATAGTATACAGATTACAGATCTGAGTGATATAATCAACATTTGAACAGACAACTCACAGAAATGTAATCAGTTCTACACTGTCTATAGGATCTCACCTCGGGGGGGGGGGGGGTGTGCACTTCAGTCCTGAGTGTGGTTGGTGGGATCTCAGCTCACATTGGGATCTGCTGGAAGGTTCTCACAAAATGATGCTGGTAATGTCCAATCTATTCTGCAATAAGAGTCAGTTTGAGTCTCTGGGAGCATAGAGGAGACATCTAGTTAACTTGAGGGAGGTGGGGTGGGGCAGGTAGGTGCTAAAGCCTCCTGATTGGCTGGATGTTAATTTGCATATGTTGTGTAAATAACTCTGGATTGTTCTTTAGGATTTGCATTTGCACAGATAGCTATTAGAATGTGTGAGAGACTCCCAGCTGTGCTACAGCCCAGGTGCATCACAAAGGGTGATAGTAACCCAAACACTGTATCTCCCCAACTCACTGTCACTCAGGTGTGTTCTAGGGACATTATTATTATATCTGCTATAAAGCATAAAACAGTAACATTGTCATTCAGAATTTTTTTTTTTATTTATGACAATTAGAAATTTTTTTTTTTATTTATTGACAATTAGAAACATTTGAACAATCATGAACCAGCTCAAAATGCAGTTTAAAATCAAACAGTACACACAAGTAAATGTATGGTTATACTTAAGAAAATTGACCAACTAAGCAAACAAATCTAACTCATACAAATAAAGAATAACATACATGGTTTACAGTATGAGGGATAATGTAAAAAGCATTGACAGACAGGTACAATTTTAACATATACAGTAAGAAAAAGGAATTTAAATGAAAAAGTAAAAGAAATAAAGAAAAAAGATAAAATACAAAACAATTTGATGCTCTCCAAAACACGTTGTTTGCTCCCCGACAGACCCCTGAACAACCTTTTAACAAATCAAATGTCCTTAAACATACTGAATTTTAAAAAAAAATGCAAATTTAAAAAAATTTGTCCTTAGAGCTACAATGTGGTTGTCTCAAATAACTCATAATGTTAATGTGAGTAGAGGTAACCAGTGTCTCAATGTAAATACACCACTTTTTATTAAAAGAAAATTGATTCCTGTCTCTATATTAGGCCGGGGAGCTCTGCAGTTAAAATACGAAATCTGGAGTAGGATAGATTTTAGTGTACCAAGGAAAGGAGGAGCAGCCTCTGTCCAGGATTGATCTTTTTGGCAATTGACAATATAAGCATAAGCAAAGGAACAAGCATTTTACCCATAGGACCCAAGACTTAATTTTCACAATTGGAACAAAGCATTGCTAGGGGATCATGAGTGGAGGTGGGTGATGAAAACGGGAATGAAAGTTTTTTGTCACAGAATTTACCAACTTTTCTACATTCCCAAAATGTATGAAAAATATAGCCTGTGGACAATGACATATTTTGTAAAACCCCGTCTCATACCCCACCATGTGCCTCCTCTGCCCCTGAGACAAGATAGCCCTAATGTATAATTTTGAAGTGCAATTCCTGGAGCTTTGTCAAATGCAGAATTTTCATTATTTTTTCAAAATGTGACGTTAGTTGCTGATGAGATAATGTAATACCCAAATTAAGTTGACATTTAGAAGCTGGTTTTATCGGCGGTTTGTTGGCTGAATGATGTATCAAATCTAATGATAAATATCAAGTTTTATAGAGCTGAATGTTAAGAAACTGAAGTAGGGCCATTAATTTATCTGTAACAGAGGGGGAGCTGCAGCAGCTGGAAGAGACTGAATGTACTGCCTGGCTTGTAAGTACATGTTAGATTGGGTGTGTGGAAGATTATATTTTTTCCGCAGTGCCGAAATAGACATCAAGACCTCCCTGGGTCAAAGACAATTAGAAAAACCTGAATGCCTTTATGTCGCCATTCCAAAAATAAATAGTTTTGAAGGCCAGGGACAAATAATGGGTTGCTCCAGAAAGTGGTCAAAGGAGTAGATAAATAATTTCAGCTGAAACATTTATTGATCACCAGCCAAGAGTGGCAAATGTCCATAATCAGCATATTAGATAAAACCCCTGAAGCATTATTGTATTTTGGTAGATGTAGAAAAGCCAACGGGGACTATGGGTGGAAGAGTTAGCTAAATCAGTTTGTTTGTATAAATCTCCCTGTCCAACAACCAATCCAATATATATCTATATAGAACTATTATGGTAAATGTCTGGAGACCTAGAACCCCCAGTATTGAAAATATCTTCGGAGTAAAGACCTAAAATTGTTTTTCTTCCCTCCAGAAACTCAGGTGCCATCAGTTTTCTTGAGAAGCCCTATACTCAATGGTCCCCTATCACCTCTCAGGAGAGCAAATAGCAATCTACCAGATTTATTGTCTAATCTATAAAATGTATGAATGTGAGCTAAATGATTTGAATCAGTCTGTACATATAGCTCAGAAAGCAGATGCTGAAAAAAGGGTTTCTATATATATATGGAACATACAAGTTGCAAACTGGGGCATCTACTATAGGAGAGAGTCTATCAGGGTCTATAACTTTGGAATGTGGCAGAATTAGGTAATAGGGAAACATCAAAGAGTACTTTTTGTGAGAAATTTCTTCCACTTTATCCACAAATTAATGTCACCTACACTCCAAGAAGAAAGTTAAAGACTAACCATGGACTACTATAAGTACAACATATGCAACAGGGATCCGATGACCCTAGACTTAAATATAGCGTAGAGATCAGCTGGAGGCCCGACCCAAGGCCGACAGAATTACTTAACTAAAACACTATCAGGAGAGTAAAATATCAACCAGCATCTACAGTAGTATAAGAGGAAAAGAACTAAACATACACAAAGAAAAGGAAAACAGGGAGACTTTGATCTCGCAGTAACTAAACACAGACTAGAGAATTTAAATAAATGGTAAAAACTCCCAGAACATTGGAACTTGTGGCTTTAAAGGGAACATTGCCTCCAAATACTCTTCAAAACAACTGAACTCCTAATGGCCACGACAGGAACAATAATAGATAATACAATAATAGGCATAATAACGGTGCTCATACATCAGTAAAGGCAACATTTACATAAGGAACTTCTATAGTTAGGACCAGCTTAGTGTGTTATTATATTGCTGGTCATTTACTGGTTTTATTTAGTAAAGTTGTCTTTTTAATGAGAAGTTTGAGAGAAGATAAAACAAATTGTATCAGCACCATTGTGCTCGGCTTCTGGTTTGTCAATTGGAGATCAGTTATATTTCACCTTGAAATTAAAATATTTATTTAGTTTAACTATATGTTAGGGACAAATTACTCTGGGTTGCTACTTCATCAACTCCTTTATAAACCATGTATATGAACTGAATTATTGTTTTTTCCCTTCTCATTAAATAATAACCTGGTCTCTAGTCTGGCTCTCACTCCGGAGTCAGTCTGATTATATTCAGCCTCTCCCATGTACAGGTGAGTGACCAGACAATGAGCTTGTATTTTTGGACAGCAGATCAGGTGAATAGAAACGTCTGTTACACCCCTCCCAGCTGTAATATCTCCTCATTAGCACATGAATAACAGGACAATGGGCCCTCACATTCCCAGGGCTGACTCTGCAATGCCGGGTGTGATATAACAGCCTGGTCAATCACCTTCCATTACAGTATTTATACCTATTGTATATAGTGTTTATTTATACCCAAGTGGGTGAATAGAAATTCCTGTTACTCCCAACCAGCTGCTGTATCTCCTAATTAACATATTAATTATAGGGCAATAGAATTCAGTCTCCCTACAGATTAGACCATTATGGACGTGAACCTGACATAGGTGCCAATTCTGCTTATATCATATGGAATTGGTCTGGTTTCTTTTTATGGTTGCTCATTGCTTGGTTTTGGCCTTATTATGGTTGCAGGTTACTTGTCTTTTGGTTTATGTCTTAGGAAGCTGAGGAACCTGATGAGTGAAAATTACTTTATGTGGTATTATTAATGTTAGGTATGGTTTAAGGACATGATTCAGCGATGGTTGTTATTGCCGGCAATGTAAATACACCTGCAATTACAAATCCACACTCTAAACAGGGCCAACCTATACCACGGACCTGAAAGCTGCGTAGGAGTACCCCACATTGTGTACCCTCATAGCATGCACGTTACCCAATGTTGAAAGTCATTTTGATTAATAATATCTACAGCGGGTAAAATATATATATGTGTAATGGGGATATTGTAATTACATTTTCACCGAATTTCAGCAACAACCCATATAATCCACACATGCAAAGACATCAAACCATAAATGTCCATAAATTAAGTTACGTGTAATAATGTGAAATGACACATGGATAAAGTATTGAATACGGTTACTGACATTTATTTAATAATTTGTACAAAGCCTTTGTTGGTAATGACAGCTACAGGACACCTCCTGTATGGAGAAACTAGTCGCATGCATTGCTCAAGTGTGATTTTGGCCCATTCTTCCACACAAAACAGTCTTCAAATCTTGAAGGTTCCGTAGTCTCTTCTATAAACTCTGAATTATAGTTCTTTCCATAGATTTTCAATTGGATACAAGTCAGGTGATTGGCTTGGCCTTTCTAGCAGCTTTATTTTATTTCTCTAAAACCAGTTGAGGGTGTCCTTGGCTTTGTGTTTTGGATCATTGACTTGCTTCAGCATCCTGGTAGATGGAAACAGATTTTTTATCAAGAATGTCTTAGTACATTTTTCCATTCATCCTTCCTTCAATCATATGAAGTATGCCAGTACCATATGCTGAAAAAAAGCCCCATACCATGATGTTCCCACCTCCAAACTTCACTGTTGGTATGGTGTTTTTGGGGTAATGAGCAGTGCCATTTCTCCTCCAAATATGGTGTCTATTACGGCATCCAAAGAGTTGAATTTTGGTCTCATCTGACCAGGCTATATTCTACCAGCATTTCACAAGCTTGTCCAAATGTTGTGCAGCAAACTTTAAACGAGCTTCAACATGCTTTTTCTTCAGCAATGGAGTCTTGCGTGGTGAGCGTGCATACAGGCCATGGCGGTTGAGTGCATTACTTATTGTTTTCTTTGAAATAATTGTACCTGCTAATTCCAGGTCTTTCTGAAGCTCTCCACAAGTGTTCCTTGGCTCTTGGACAACTCTTCTGATTATTGTTTTAACTCCTCTGTCAGAAATCTTGCGAGGAGTACCTGGTCGTGGTCGGTTTATGGTTATAAGATGTTCTTTCCACTTCCAGATTATGACCCCAACAGTGCTCACTGGAACATTCAGAAGTTTATAAATCCTTCTATAACCAATGCCAACAGTAAGGTTGCAAAGGTCTTGAGAGAACTCTTTGCTTTTACACATCATGAGATGTTTCTTGTGTGACACCTTGGTAATTAGACACTTTTTAATTGGCCATCAGTTGGGACTGAACCAGCTTATATTAATTTGCACTGACAATGGGCAGGATTTCTTTCTATTTACTGATAGATTTCAGCTGGTGTCTTGGCTCTCCATGCCTTTTTGCACCTTTCTTTTTTCTTGTGTTCAATACTTTTTCCCTGTGTCATTTCACATTATTACAGCAGTGCAATGGTTGAGATCCTAACAGCGGAGGTGAGTAAACTATCCCTAACCCTCTCCCCCCCTAACACTAACCCTCCCCCTTAGGGGTGCCTAACCCTAACCTCCCCCCACTAGTGCCTAAACCTAACCCCCCTCCCCGCACCCCAGACCTAACCCTCCAGGGGTGGTGCCTAGCCCTAACCTCCCAGTGCCTAAACCTCACCCCCCATTCCTCTAGCCTAACCCTAACCTTCACCAGGGTCTCACCATAAGGCCCCCCAGGGATCCCTAAACCTTACCCCCCCAGCTAAGTGCATACTTACCCCCCCGGCAGATGACAATTGGGCAGGCATCCTGTCGGCGTTCTGGTACCGGGATTAACATAGGCATCTGTATTTCGATGCCTATGTTAAATCCCTTGCTGGGATTACACTGTTGGGATTGAAACTGGCGACTGTCGGTTTCATAGAAGATCGTGTGCCTGTAGGACAGCAGCAGTATGTGCACACCAGACTCAGGGAGAGTAACAAGGAGAAATTTCAAACTTTATTGCTACAAATGACTGTTTCTTTATGTTAATTATAAGCTACAGTGAAGGTGTTATCAAAGTTGTTAGTGTTGAATAATACATTGTGTCCAGGCAAACTGTCAATCTCAGCAAGTGAGTACAGTGTGATCTATAGTACAGGAGACAAGTAACTGGAACTGTTAAAAAGAGCAGTGCAGGATCTTGCATAAATAGTGTACCCTTCAACAAATCCACCAAGCTTCTCTTTAAATCCTGGGCAACAATTAGTGCACTATAATAAAACCTATAGTGCTGAACTTTGAGTCTCTGAGACATTTAAATAGTAAAAACATAGAAATTTTTCTAAAGCAGTGAAAGTATAAATGTATTAGCAAAGTTATAACAACATATAGAGGGAGTTGAACCAAATTCATAGAAAATAATACTTTATTAATTAGTTTGCTAGGAATTATAAGGAATTGCATGTTATTTCTAATTGTGATTACTAGTAGCTAGCAATTACTTACCTTTTCAAAAGTTTACAGGTTCCTGCATTGGAGATCGTTGTGTTCCCGAAAAAAAAAAAATCAAATTATTGTTAAAGTGTGTCCTAACTTGAATTAAAATGTATTATTAGATGTATATTGAATGCAATTTGTATGGTTTGTGAAATTTATCATATAATAAAAAGTAATCTTTAGAAAAGGAAATAATTGAAGTGTCAATTGCCATCAACTTAGCTTGGAATTGGTCCTACTAAGAAGAAGAAGACAGTGGTAAACTACACATATACTACCACCGTCCAGGGCCAACACTTACAGCCTAGGTCTCACATAAATGCATGCTTAGCAACACTACACTTTATTAGATATTAAAGGAAACTCTGTTAAATTAGGTCTATCCAGAAAGCCTGGCCTGAGCTTGTTCCTTGAATAGTGTGATTTGGAGACATTGACTTACATTTTTTTTTAAAAATGTTTTATAATTGTGAATCACACTTAAGCTGAATACACACGGTACGATCTGTACCACCAATGACTTCAAAGATATCATTCAAAGGAGCTTATTCAGACCCATTCGCAATGCAGCGCACTTTCGCAGCGACAGGGGCCGGGTATGCAAATTTCTGGGATCGCACGGCCAGGCTTAAGGATGCCCTATATGTCTTAGAGAGAGACGGCAGAGTGACCGCACGCCGGTGTAATGACACTTTTCTTTCTTAGCACAAGTAATATCCAGGAAGTGTTTGGTTAATCAGTAACATCGAGAGCCATCGGAGCTGTGCGCAGCCCTTGAGGTAGACCTTACAACCCTCTGCAAGCACTGCGTTCACTGCAGTTTGATATACAACCAGGAGACGTGTACAATGACACTTCCATGCTAATTTTGCACGCCCAAAGAACGCCGTTTTGATGGTCAGACACGCCTGCGTCGTTCATCCACTCCCATATTTTTCTGGACCATCCCTAGTTACCACCCACAAAAGGCACTGTCACTCAAAGTAGCACTCAGTGTTTGTCCTACGAGCACATGATTCCCAATCGCAGTGACTGGTTCGCGCATGTGCACTGCGACTTATACGCATACACAGCTTGCAACAATCACCCGGCTGCGAGTGATCGCTCCCTAGCGAAGGGTCTGAAACAGGCCCAAAGATCTTTCAAAGATTATTCAAAGATATCTTTCATTGAGTCCTCCTGCCACATTTTTGAACAGGCAAAGTTGACGATATCGTCCAAATTGGCCTGCATGCATGGACGATGAAAGAGATCTTTATATGTGCATTGTTGGTCGATATTATTTGCAGGTAAAGTATAATATGTTTATATTATACTAAACAATGTAGGTGGTCCTGTGTCTGACCTCAGGTTGTTGGTTTCCTGTGACCACAAAAAGTTATTTTTATACTAGTTTTAAAAATATATAAATCATATATGCAATAACAATATAACATTAGGGTCATATTTTATATATATTTTTGTATACTTTGGCTTGTGACCGGTGTGGACATAATAAAGCTTATGGTGCACTGTAATAGTGTATGTCCATTACAGTGGGCAAAATCTGCAGCCCTGAATGTTTTGATGTTTTAACACTCCAGACAAACTCACCTGAGATATTGCTGGCAAACATTTTCCCGGATAGTCACACTGGTGCCCCCCATCCACTTCTTCATCCTATGGAACCAAATGTGCTGTGTCACAGGGCACATGGCTCCATATAGTTATGTTGTGGAAAATGCAGCACATTGCAATAATCTCAGCCACCATTTCCAGCACATACATAAGTGCACCACCAGACTGATCCAAACACCAAAACCGTGCTTTCATCAAGCCAAAGCATTTCTCCACCACCTGCCTGGTCACTGCACGTTCAGCATTATAATTGGTTTGTGCTCCAGAGTTTGGGGAAGTAAATGAAGTGAGGAGCCATGGCCGACAAGGGTAGGTACTACCTCCTACAAACATCAAAAACAGCAGGTCAGCCATTTGTCAGCACAATCAAGATATTGATGTGTACATTTTTAATACTATACTTACTGTACTGTATCCGCAGTATTTCTATTACTGTATCATATAGTCTTGCCAGTGATTTATGTGACAAGCTTATGTTTTACACTCTGCTAGTTAAGTCTTCTCTGTGCAGCTGTGCATTACTTTGCCTGTGCCTAGAGTAGCTAATCTTTACCATGTGACAGGTGAAAGGGTTGAATTCTTAATTTTATCTTACTGCAGAAGTCTGTGTATGAGATGCTGACACCAGCTGTGCGAGTCCCAGTACCCTACAATGATTATATCTTCTTACCTCTCGCATTGTTTATTCTCTTAGTTTATTTCTACCACAAGGACAGTGATCTATTCAGCAGAACCACAGCTGTATTATATAGACAATCATTCCAGTCTGTATTCATAAAAGTTGACAGTTCCAGAAATCTCATTGTCTGTGAATTTGGTTTAGCTATCTGAATAGTTACGCACTACTTACGTGTAATGAGGGTCAGAATACTTACCCAGCAGCCACGTATCTACTTACCAAGCAACTACGCATCTCCACCTTCCCTCTGTGCTATTTTCTGCCAGATCACTAATGAGTCATGTGACCTTCCTGGGAAGTTGCTATCAGGGAAAGAATCTGGAGGGAGACACCACATACAGTCATCACATTCAGTGAATGGTAATGTTTCCTATTCTGGAAGATGTGCTCTAAACTTCTGAGAGGAACAAGGGCTATATGGGTGCCATCCATGACCCCTATAACATGTGAAAAGCCAGCGATTGCCATAAACTGTTGCTTTGCCACAACTAAGGGCTCTTTATTCAAAGGCATGTTTATAAATTGTTTTAGCCGCAAACATGAATGCTGAGGCTATGCGCCTCAAGGTCCTGCTAAAAGACAGCTGGGAGGTACCAGCCACTACACCAACCATTGATTAAAAGGATCCTGAAGCACAAAAGTGTAACACTGACAGCACCTGTGTGAGTGGTGGAATTTCTGTTGGATTGTAAATTTGTCCTTCTAGATAACTCTCCACTATATTGAGAGTATATAGGATGACATGAGGTGGGAGGCGGAAACGATGCAAAACCTCATTATCAAGCATTCCAAATAGGGTAACGCAGCCGGCCAATATTTATGCTCTGCAAATGCATATGGATCGCAAACCGGCCGCTACGATCTGAAAGCGATCGCAGTGAGCATGCAGACCAACAGCATAGCCATTGACATGATGTGACTGTTTAGGGGTGGTCGGCGGAATGCAAGTGTGCCTTTGCATTTGAACGCAGTTACAGGTTCGTTCATAAATAAGCCCCTGCAAATGTATACACTAACAGAATAATAGAGGCTATAGAAAATGGGCCCCAAACTGCCTACCCTGAACACATATAATATATATATATAATTGGAGGTGCTACCTGTGGATACAACTGATATATGCACAAAAAGGAATACAAGTGCACAACTCCAAATTAACTGGTTATATATAAATAAAGAAATAAATTTTTGCAGTAAAAAGAGGTTTTTGGCATAATCTTGGCCAAGGTTATGGGCCTACCCACCATATCCGGGTAACCTCTGTAGGGTAGGACCCTAACATACTAGGGATCAAATCCAGAGCGCAGGACACCCCCAAACTAGCCTAGCTAAGCCACCCCATGGCACAGCTCTAATAAGAAAAATGAAGTTTAAAAGAAATTGTTAAGAGCAGCTGCAGCTACATATAAAGAATAAAAATAAAAAGTGAAATACATATATAAAAAACAGACAGTGAAGCGATAAAATGTGTTGAAGGAAAACTGTGTTATACTGCGGTGCCCTGAAGCAGATCAACCACAGCAATCCAGGGGGACCCACACCCCAAAATGTACCAAAGCTGCACTACACAATGTATATATTAGCAGGACTTACTGTACTTATATTGTGCCTCTGACTGGTGTGTATATTACTATGCCAGACTCCACGCTCTAACCAATGTAATCAGGGTGCTAGTCTGACTGGTGTGTATATTACTATGCCAGACTCCATGCTCTAACCAATGTAATAAGGGTGCTAGTCTGACTGGTGTGTATATTACTATGCCAGACTCCATGCTGTAACCAATGTAATCAGGGTGCTAGTCTGAGTGGTGTGTGTATTACTATGCCAGACTCCATGCTGTAAACAATGTAATCAGGGTGCTAGTCTGAGTGGTGTGTATATTACTATGCCAGACTCCATGCTGTAAACAATGTAATCAGGGTGCTAGTCTGACTGGTGTGTATATTACTATGCCAGACTCCATGCTCTAACCAATGTAATCAGGGTGCTAGTCTGACTGGTGTGTATATTACTATGCCAGACTCCATGCTCTAACCAATGTAATCAGGGTGCTAGTCTGACTGGTGTGTGTATTACTATGCCAGACTCCATGCTGTAACCAATGTAATAAGGGTGCTAGTCTGACTGGTGTGTATATTACTATGCCAGACTCCATGCTCTAACCAATGTAATCAGGGTGCTAGTCTGAGTGGTGTGTATATTACTATGCCAGACTCCATGCTGTATCCAATGTAATCAGGGTGCTAGTCTGAGTGGTGTGTGTATTACTATGCCAGACTCCATGCTCTAACCAATGTAATAAGGGTGCTAGTCTGAGTGGTGTGTATATTACTATGCCAGACTCCATGCTCTAACCAATGTAATAAGGGGGCTAGTCTGAGTGGTGTGCATATTACAATGCCAGACTCCACGCTCTAACCAATGTAATAAGGGGGCTAGTCTGAGTGGTGTGTATATTACTATGCCAGACTCCATGCTCTAACCAATGTAATCAGGGTGCTAGTCTGACTGGTGTGTATATTACTATGCCAGACTCCATGCTCTAACCAATGTAATAAGGGGGCTAGTCTGACTGGTGTGTATATTACTATGCCAGACTCCATGCTGTAACCAATGTAATAAGGGGGCTAGTATGACTGGTGTGTATATTACTATGCCAGACTCCATGCTCTAACCAATGTAATAAGGGGTCTAGTCTGAGTGGTGTGTATATTACTATGCCAGACTCCATGCTGTAACCAATGTAATCAGGGTGCTAGTCTGACTGGTGTGTATATTACTATGCCAGACTCCATGCTGTAACCAATGTAATGAGGGTGCTAGTCTGAGTGGTGTGTATATTACTATGCCAGACTCCATGCTGTAACCAATGTAATCAGGGTGCTAGTCTGACTGGTGTGTATATTACTATGCCAGGCTCCATGCTGTAACCAATGTAATCAGGGTGCTAGTCTGAGTGGTGTGTATATTACTATGCCAGACTCCGTGCTGTAACCAATGTAATCAGGGTGCTAGTCTGACTGGTGTGTATATTACTATGCCAGGCTCCATGCTGTAACCAATGTAATCAGGGTGCTAGTCTGACTGGTGTGTATATTACTATGCCAGACTCCATGCTGTAACCAATGTAATCAGGGTGCTAGTCTGAGTGGTGTGTATATTACTATGCCAGACTCCGTGCTGTAACCAATGTAATCAGGGTGCTAGTCTGACTGGTGTGTATATTACTATGCCAGACTCCATGCTGTAACCAATGTAATCAGGGCGCTAGCCTGACTGGTGTGTATATTACTATGCCAGACTCCATGCTCTAACCAATGTAATCAGGGCGCTAGTCTGAGTGGTGTGTATATTACTATGCCAGACTCCATGCTGTAACCAATGTAATCAGGGCGCTAGTCTGAGTGGTGTGTATATTACTATGCCAGACTCCATGCTGTAACCAATGTAATAAGGGGGCTAGTCTGAGTGGTGTGTATATTACTATGCCAGACTCCATGCTGTAACCAATGTAATCAGGGTGCTAGCCTGACTGGTGTGTATATTACTATGCCAGACTCCATGCTCTAACCAATGTAATAAGGGGGCTAGTCTGAGTGGTGTGTATATTACTATGCCAGACTCCATGCTGTAACCAATGTAATCAGGGCGCTAGTCTGAGTGGTGTGTATATTACTATGCCAGACTCCATGCTGTAACCAATGTAATCAGGGCGCTAGTCTGAGTGGTGTGTATATTACTATGCCAGACTCCATGCTGTAACCAATGTAATCAGGGCGCTAGTCTGAGTGGTGTGTATATTACTATGCCAGACTCCATGCTGTAACCAATGTAATCAGGGTGCTAGTCTGACTGGTGTGTATATTACTATGCCAGACTCCATGCTGTAACCAATGTAATCAGGGTGCTAGTCTGACTGGTGTGTATATTACTATGCCAGACTCCATGCTCTAACCAATGTAATAAGGGTGCTAGTCTGACTGGTGTGTGTATTACTATGCCAGACTCCATGCTGTAACCAATGTAATAAGGGTGCTAGTCTGACTGTTGTGTATATTACTATGCCAGACTCCATGCTCTAACCATTGTAATAAGGGGGCTAGTCTGAGTGGTGTGTATATTACTATGCCAGACTCCATGCTCTAACCAATGTAATCAGGGGGCTAGTCTGACTGGTGTGTATATTACTATGCCAGACTCCATGCTGTAACCAATGTAATAAGGGTGCTAGTCTGACTGTTGTGTATATTACTATGCCAGACTCCATGCTCTAACCATTGTAATAAGGGGGCTAGTCTGAGTGGTGTGTATATTACTATGCCAGACTCCATGCTGTAACCAATGTAATAAGGGGGCTAGTCTGAGTGGTGTGTATATTACTATGCCAGACTACATGCTGTAACCAATGTAATAAGGGTGCTAGCCTGACTTGTGTGTATATTACTATGCCAGACTCCATGCTCTAACCAATGTAATAAGGGGGCTAGTCTGAGTGGTGTGTATATTACTATGCCAGACTACATGCTGTAACCAATGTAATAAGGGTGCTAGCCTGACTGGTGTGTATATTACTATGCCAGACTCCATGCTGTAACCAATGTAATAAGGCAGCTAGTCTGAGTGGTGTGTATATTACTATGCCAGACTCCATGCTCTAACCAATGTAATACGGGTGCTAGCCTGAATGGTGTGTATATTACTATGCCAGACTCCATGCTCTTTGGAATTGCAGTTGTGCAATTGTATTTCTTTTTTTGTATAGAATAATAGAGGCCACAGGATGTTTAGCAGTTTGTGAACAAGGGTCAGGTCAACCACAACTGTGTGAATGGTTCCGACGTTACTTGATGTTACTGATGTTGTCGCTGACTTGCGGATATATGTCATGGGAAGTGGGCGCCTTTATACACGGATGAACATCTTGGTATAGAGCTGCGGATGCCATGTGTTTACATACATTAGCATATTTTCACAAGCTGGTGGGTGCATGCAAACACAAACATGCGATCCAAGCTGAATAAAGCCCAAAGCCCACAACACAACAACTACTCACCTATAATGGACAGGCCCAAAAACAAGAAGCACTCAGATAGGAGGCAGATATAAAAATAGTGCTGCAAAGAATTAAACAAAGACATTGTGAAAACCTGCCATGCATAGGGCCAGATGTACTAAGCTCTGAAAAGTGATAAACTGGAGAGTGATAAACCACCAGCCAATCAGCTCCCAACTGTCATTTTTCAAGCGCAGCCAGTAACATGACAGTTAGGAGCTGAGTGGCTGGTCATTTATCACTCTCCAGTTTATCACTTTCCAGAGCTTAGTACATTTCCCCATAGTCCTTGTACAAACACATAGCATTTTTTCTTTCTAATAAATATATAAGATAATCAAATTCCTGTATAAGAAAACCACATGTAAATACATGTCCCACAATATGGCACGGGTGATTTAGCGGAACATCCTTTTATAGTGTAGCAGAATCCGATGCAGAGTACATGCGCTAGCGTACCACCATATAAAGCAGAGCATAGACCCTTCTTTCTCCTCCATCATCATGGATCCTATTGAGGCAGAGTGGACAAGAATCACAAGTGAAATAAGAGCCTCAGCACCAACAAGACAAAGCAATGCAGAACCAGGACCAGGTGCCAGCACTGCCCCTCCCCAGGACAGCACTGTGGTTGAAGAAAGCCCAAAGACCACAGCCAGGCCACTAATCCACAGGTGTGTAAAAGAAAAAAATGGGTTCCTAACTACAGAGCCGTAACTAGACTTTTTGGTGTCCTGTGCCAGAGGGAGCATTGGCAACCCCCCCCCCCCCGGGAGATGTTGGGGATAAAAGAAGAGGAAGCTACAAGTAAGAATGATAAAAAACAGGAAAATTGACAGGCCCAAACAGCGCCCCCTGCCCTGCGGTGCCCTGTGCCATGGCATTGGTCGCACTACCCTAGTTATTATTATTACCAGACATTTATATAGTGCACACATATTCCGCAGCACAGATAGAATATTTGGCCATTCACATACGCACACACATAGGGTTAATTAACCAAACAGTTAATTTTTGGTGAGTGGGAAGAAAAAGAATATACAAACGCCACACAGTTAGGGCCGTGGTAGGAATTGAACCCATGACCTCAGTGCTGTGAGGCAGAAACGCTAACCACTACACCATCTGTGCTGCCCCGTTATGGCCCTGCCTCACTATTAACATCATCGCAGTCACTGAAGTGCGGCGATGGGAAGTTCTTAATGTGCGATTCTTTAATTTCCTTTGGCTGACAACATAAACTTATAATAGCAAATCTTGATATTTTGGTTAAGAAATAATTCAGAGATAATGTAACATTTTTGCAGTAAGTACTAGTCAGTAATTTTGTAACAATATAATAAAAATAAATAAAATAAATAAATATTAGCTACTTGCCACATGTCCAATAAGTATGTCAGCAGGAGAGCAGGCAGGTGACACCCTACTCAATGCTGCTCCAAGCCACGCTCCCCAGATGGGACCGAATGTGACAAATCTGGTTACATGCCCATTACACACCATCTATCTCTCTTATGTATGAATGCCCTTTGTCTGTGCAGGTGACACCCAGTAATGCCCATTACACACCGTCAATCTCTCTTATGTATGAACGCCCTGTTTCTGTGCAGGTGACACCCAGTAATGCCCATTACACACCGCCTATCTCTGTTATGTGTGAATGTCTGTTTCTGTGCAGGTAACACCCAGTAATGCCCCTTACAAACCGTCTATCTCTCTTATGTATGAACGCCCAGTTTCTGTGCAGTTGACACCCAGTAACACCCATTACACACCGTCTATCTCTCCTATGAGTGAACACCCTGTTTCTGTGCAGGTGACACCCAGTAATGCCCATTACACACCGTTTCTCTCTTAAATATGAATGCCCTGTTTCGGTGCAGGTGACACCCAGTAACACCCATTACACACCGTCTATCTCTCTTATGTATGAACGCCCTGTTTCTGTGAAGGTGACACCCAGTAATGCCCATTACACACCGTCTATCTCTCTTATGTGTGAATGCCCTATTTCTGTGCAGGTAACACCCAGTAATGCCCATTACACACCGTCTATCTCTCTTATGTATGAACGCACTGCTTCTGGCAGGTGACACCCAGTAATGCCCATTACACACCGTCTATCTCTCTTATGTATGAATGCCCTGTTTCTGTGCAGGTGACACACAGTAATGCCCACTCAGCAGTCACAGAGAAAAGAATGAGATGTGAATGAGTTAGAATCACGTGTATGTACATAAGATGTGTATGCAGCCTGCAATACATGCGCAGTTTTCCAAAATATCTCTGGATATGACCCCATGTGGCCTCATACACACAAACAGTACAGTAATAATACACTAGTAACAGTACACCAAGGGGTCATTTATCAAGCTTGGGAGAGAGAGAAAGTACCAACCAAACAACTCCTAACTGCCATGTTGTATGCTGTGTTTCAAAAATGACAGTAAGGAGCTGATTATTTTGTACTTTATCTCCTATGAGTAAGCTGACATAGCGAAACGCGGGTCAGGACAGCACCATCAGTATGCCGCATGTATTTTAAATGTGTGTTTCCACCTAACCCGGCCGTACTCTTGTTGTTGTTATGAATTCTATGTAAATTGAGTGTGACAAGTGCGGCACATTACTCAGAGATATGTAAAGATAATGAAATATTGTATGGTGTGAATAATAAGCACAGATCAATATCTGGGATATCTGTACTGCACATATCTGATGGGAAATATGCTGGTGATACTGCAATCAATGCCCGAATAAGGGGCTATAAGTATGTTTACTGACAGCTTTCTAACAGAATCAGTGGAGATGTAAAAGTCCTACAGTTATTACTTAGCTGATTACCAGTTGATACAATTTGAGTGTCAGTTTGGAATGTTACTTAAAGATACATATAGAGCCCAAAAAACAGACCAAATATAAATGCAATCAATTATGGTGATATAATAATAACCTACAACGTATGAATCCCCTGGAGAGAGATATTAGAATATATACACCTAACCCCTGGTGAGAGAAAGTACGCAGTCACACAATAGTGTATGAATAAATGATATGGAAGCCGGCCTAAATGACGTGTGATACAAACACACTTATATCACACATTATTTATCTTAAATGCCGTTTGTGTGTATATGAGAATTAGATATACCATGATTATTTTGTCTCATATGGAAAATGAACAGGCTCCTGTTCGGGGAGTAATATATGAAACCAATCACCAAATATTAGTGGATTAACAGCATAATTACATTGTGAATAGCATTTGGAGGTACAGAACATATTGGATTTTATGTATCAACAAGGAATCTCAGATAATACATATCAGCCAGGAGTACATTCGTGAATCTTATTATAATATAAAAACCAATAAATATTTTGCTGTTTTATTTCTTATGATTCAATAAAAGTCTTATTTTATAATTTCTTAGGGTCACTATTGGATACAACATGGAATGTGTTTAGTATGTCAGTGCCCCTGTATAAGAATACTTTGTCTTGTTGCTTTAATTGTGATTATCTTTATTCCTGGGTGCTCCTCCCCTATAGTAACTATCTACTGAAATGGAATACTAAAATTGTGGAAAGACATTAGATAAGGGTCTGTGCAGATACCACTTTTCTGAAATAAAAACTATTTACTTTATCTCTCCCCAAGCTTTGATATATCTCCCCCATGTATCATGATGATCTTCTGCTGGTTTGTAATAGAACTTCTGGGAAATCTCATCATCAAAGGACAATTACAAAGAGCACCACCCAGTGCATGGGAGGGGTACCTGCAGATATTTATACTCGGTACACCTATATGCACCAGATGGGGCTCTGTTCATCTTCTTTGTAACACCCCAAACTTGTCACCTCGGGAAACAGAAAAAAATGTGTTAGTGTAGTATATGAATAAAAGTGTGGAAATATACTGTGAATAGATTATGTATTTTGCAAAACCAATACACTAAAGTTTTAAAGTACAGGCTAACTTCCCAGAATCACACCTGTGTCTGTATCTAATGGGCTATTACATAAAGCATAATGTAGCAACAGATTTTATTATTCCAGAACATAAAGTTCTCTTGCAGAATTAGTGATGTATCTCACTGGTGGTAGAATGGTATTAACTAAGAGCCATCCTTTCCTATTAGATAAAACATAGATTACAGAAAGACAAACAAGTTGGACAGTCCTTATATATCATATATCTCCAGAAATGAGGACTCTGCAAATGACCCAGTGCTCTGATCCCCAGAGCCCAATAGACCCATTATTCCCTAAAACAATGACTTACCTGGTAAATGGGAAGAGAGTGAGTATGATGTCCTCTCAGAGCCATGACAGAATAACACAGATGAGTGTTTTCAGCCAATTTCCACCTCTGCCCCAACATGAAGAAATATATCATCCTCCATAAGTATTACTGGATTTGGTGCAAGTTCCTGCCGGGGGTCTGGTGTCTCCTCACGCTGTAACCCAGAACTACCAGTGGAAAAATGGGATGACGTGGAGCTGATAACAGAAAGGATGGACTTACTGCTGTGTGATGTGTCTGTTGCTGTGTTAGACACTTCTTTGCTGGAACTGGACATCTCTTGAACACATGAGAGCTCTGGTTCCACAGGAGAAGTATCTTTAGCATCATCCATATTATTGTAGCTCCTTTCTGATTTCCAGCTCTCCTCCATGGACATCAAGACTTCAGTGGCTTTGCTTCTCTTATTACAGTCTATGGCTAAAAGATGACTAAACATCCTCCGTATTCCAGCAGGCAGCTTGTTCCATGGTGAGGGAGGGTCATCAGATGGAGTGTGGGTTTGCCATTCAGCAAATCTACTGTACTCTCTGTCTTTGGGTAGTGCCACCTGCCAGGGAAACTCTCCTGTGAGCAAGCAGTAAAGGACTACACCAAAAGCCCACACATCGAGGGTGGAGTCTACAAGCAAACTATCCTTGTCATCAAGTTGGCACATCTCTGGGGCCATGTAGGAGACACTACCCGACCTGGTATGAATGACTCTTCCCTTGACACGTGCAAGACCAAAGTCAGTTATCTTAATACAATGGCATTCCTGATCAAACACCAAAACATTCTCTGGTTTGATGTCCAGATGCACCAGTCCTTCACTTTCTATAAATTCCAGTGCACTGGAGATCTGTACTGCACATCTCTTCACTGCATCTTCTGGAAGTCCAGTCTGAAAGTAGTAAATACACTGTTTAGCATCATATTAATGTCTTACAATATATAAATGTTTCTAAAGCACCAAGTTAATTTAAAATCAGTACAAGGACCTCTACTTACATGGGGCAGAATGAGAGAGAACAAATCACCCACTGGTGCCAGTTCCTGGGAAAACGCAAAGTGGTCACGAGTCTTGAATGCAATCCCACCGATGCCAATGATATTGGGATGAGATGAGAGTAGAAAGGACATACTAAACTCCATGAGGAATCTTCTCTCAGTTGTCCTTTCTTTGTCCATGACCTTTAGTGCCATCCTGATATCTGATGATAAAGAATCATAATTAGATTTGTATACAAATTTGGCCAAGTAAAAGATGTGAGGGCACAAAGATGAGTCTGAGTGGAAGAAGGCACAGCTAAAACAAGATAAATGAGTGTGGCACAGTACAATCAAACAACAAACCAAACATTACTTGGACAAAGTGAAACGAACTATTGTGAGTTCACAGTTTCCATACTACTAGATCCTGTGGACTACATAACCAGGACTTTCATCACTGAACTCACTGTCTGATGGCTACATAAACCCGGTGCCTCCCTTGCTACTATTTATGCTGGCTCTGTGCTTTACATATAATCCTAATGCATATATATGTGTGTTAATGTCAGTTTACCTCTATAATAATGTACTTTTTACCTTAGCTCTTTTTCGAAGTCTTAAATCATCTAGCTCTAACCACTGTCTATTTTAATATTTAATTTCTGCTCCCACCAAATCTCCACTCTTACTTACATTTCTGGAAATCTGCTCTCTTACATTCTTTCTTCATTCCTACTTTCAACTTTTTCTTCCCCTATTTAAATCATCCATTACCATCCATTACCATGTTTTCTTCAACTTCCACCTTCACTCAGTGTCTACCTAATCTTTTGTTCTGCCCCTTGCTTCCACCTTTATCCTTTCCCCCTTGTCTCTTCCATTTCCTCTTCCCCTTATCTCCTCACCTTTTTTACCTTCCTCCCCATCTTCTCCCGTTACTCCACTTTCATTCTTTTATACTCCACCGGGATCCTACTACCTCCTGCTAATCCCTCCTCCCACCCCCCTCTCCATGTCACTTCACCCCACATCCATCCACATATCATTAAGCTCCCTTCCTGCCCACCGTCTGCTGGCTCCCCTTCTAGCACTGGAGACAGCACCATCGCTACACTCTATTCATCTCAGTCCCCCAGATCAATCTTACCTCCACGCTACAGCAACCCTGATAATCTCATTCAAATCTCTACAACAAACTTTGTGTCTATCCTTTGCCCTCTGAAATGCCAGGTCTGTCTGTAATAAACTAGTCCCAACCCATTACCCTTTCATCTCCAACTCCCTGAATCTCCTAGCCATTACAGAAACCTGGATTTTACCCTCTGCCACCACTTCTCCTGCAGCTCTCTCCCATGGGGGCTTCAGCTTTTCCCACACCCCATGATCTGGGGGTCACCATGGTGGTGGTGTTGGGCTCCTTCTATCACCTAGTTACTCATACCAACCCATTCCCTCTGAACCATCCCTTACATTCTCTACATTTGAAGCCCATGCTTTACGCCTCTTCCACCCAGTACACCTCCAAGTAGCTGTCATTTACCGTCCCCCTGGCCCTCCCTCCAAGTTCCTTGACAACTTTGCTTCCTGGCTCCCTCACTTTCTCTCCTCAGACCTTCCCTCCATTATCCTAGGTGACTTCAATATTCCAATTGATATCCCCACAGAATCCTCTGCCTCCAAACTCCTCACCTTCACGTCTTCACTTGGTCTCTCCCAATGGACCTCCTCACCCTCCCATGTGAGTGGTCATTTGCTTGATCTGGTATTCACTCACCGATGTGATATTTCTGATTACTCCAATTCCCCTCTCCCACTTTCTGACCATCACATTCTCTCTTTTAACCTGTCCCTCTCTCCTTCCCCTCCTTTACCTCCAAAAGCCACCATCACTAAGCATAACATTGATGCTATCAACAGTTTCTTTTTCATCCCTGCTTGACTCACTTCTCTCCCCTATCCTCTCTCTCTCCTGCCCTGACCAAGCCACTTCCCTACACAATGCCTCCCTTACTTCTGCTCTGACTCTGTTGCTCCAGCAATCACTACTCACATTCGTAGATCTACTCCTCAACCCTACCATTCCAAATGTACCAGATACCTGCAAAAGTGTTCACGAACTACCGAGCGACAGTGGAGAAGATCACACTTTAAGGCAGATTTTCTCTGTTTCAAATTTATGCTATCATCCTATACTGCTGCTCTCTCCCTCTCTAAACAGTCATATTTCAAGATCCTCATCTCCTCTTGGTCCTCTAATCCCCAGTGTCTATTCACCACTTGTAACTCCCTCCTTCGCCCACCACCTCCTCCCCTCCCCTCCTTGCTCTCTGGCCTTGACTTTGCTACCTACTTTACATCTAAAATTGATTCCATTCCTCAGGACATCATATCCAACCAGTCCCCAAGCTCTCCACCTCCTCCTTTCCCAGATAACCCCTCCCCATTAACTTTACTATCTCTAACATCCTTCTCCCCTGTATCTGGAGAGGAAGTCATGGCCCTCATCCAGTCCTCCCCTCCTTCCACCTCCCCCCTTGATCCGATCCCCTCCCGCCTCTTCTGCTTCCTCTCTCTTTCTGCCTGCTGCCATCTTGCCCACCTCATTAACCTCTCCCTCTCATCAGGCACTGTTCCTTCTGCATTCAAGCATGCCCTTGTCTCCCCCATTCTTAAAAACCTACCCCATCTCTGGAACTCTCTCCCTCTCCCCATCAGACTCTCCATCTCTTTGCAATCCTTCAAACGGGCTCTCAAGACCCATTACTTCATCAAAGCCTTCCAGCTATCATTCTAACTCCCTGCTACATGCTCATTCCTCCCCATCTACCCCATCTGTATCACCCCTGTTTGTCTTCCCATCCCTTATAAAATATAAGCTCTTACGAGTAGGGCTCTCTACCCTCTTGTGCTTCTCCCTACTTTAGTTTCATCTACTTCTTACTCACCACTAGGGCACCTAACACTTGGTTGCTTATGTTCTGTTGCTTATCTGGGTGTTATGGTCACTAATGTAGCAATATATATTATCCATGTCCTGGTCCTGTATTGAATTGTTCTGTAAGTCGCTTGTCTACAACTTGTTTATGTAATTTGTAAGGCTCTGCGGAACATTTGTGGCACCATATGAATAAATGATAATAATAATAATAGTAGTGAGGAGGCATTAATTTGAGTAGTGTACATGGGAGTTGGGTAAGTATGATGGGACATTTGTGTGGGTAGTACACATATGGGTAGGGTAGGTGAGAGTGAGAAGAGTATATGTAAGTGGACATTAGTGTGAGTAGTATAGATTGGAGTGTGTAGGTTTGAGGGGGCATTAGTGTCAATGGTATAGGTGGGAATAAGGTAGGTGTGAGGGGGCATTAGTGTGATTAGTGTATGTGAGAGTAGGCATTAGTGTGAGTTTATAGGTTGGAGTATAGCAGATGTGAGGAGGCATTAGTGTGAGTACTATAGCTGAAAGTAGGGTAGATGTGAAGGACCAAGTGTGTGGATAGTATAGGTTGGGGTAGGGTAGGTGTGAGGGGGCAATAGTGTGAGTAGTATAGGTGGGAGTAGGGTTTCAGAGAATGTTTAAAGGTTTGATGGCTGTAGGAGACTCTAATTGTGCATAGTATATAATGTTGTATAATAACTAATAGACCATCCTGGGAAATGATCACATAGGGAAAGATACTGAATTACTGACCACACTGACCTGTTTTTCTGTCCTTTACCATGAAAACTGAGGCATAACCTCCTCCTCCTAGCTCCTTCATGACTTGGTAGATGTCTTGTAGTTGTACCTCCTGGAGGCCCTTGGAAGCAAAGGAGACCATTTCCTCCAGGACAAGCTTCACATCACGTGTACTGGTGGCCATTGTATCCTGGGGATAGTCAGAGACACTAATATATTTTATTTATTAATTTATTTATTAACAGTTTCTTATATAGCGCAACAAATTCCGTTTTGCTTTACAATTTGAATTAACATTATACTGGGTTGTAAAAGACATACATACATAAAATACCCTTATAAATGTAAGAGGGCCCTGCTCGCAAGCTTACAGTCTTTAGGGAAATAGGTGTTGATACACAAGGATAGGTGCTACATATTGCAAATTGGTCCAGCCCGATTGCAGATGTTCTTGGTGGGCTGTATAATCCAATGACACTGGAAAGTTGGCCTAGAGTTAGGAGGAAGTTAAATTGAAGACAGAAGATGTGATACGTGTTTACTATAAGAAGAGAGTTAGATAGGGCGCTATAAAAAGGTTAGGTGGGCGGTCCTGGAATCTGATAAGCTTGTCTGAAGAGGTGAGTTTTCAGAGAACGCTTGAATGTTTGAAAACTAGTGGAAAATCTTATTGTGCATGGGAGGGCATTCCACAGGGTGGGTGCAGCCCGAAAAAACTCCTGTAACCGTGTATGGGAACAAGTAATGCACGGAGATGAGAGACGCAGATCTTGTGCAGAGCGGAGACGTCGGGATGGAAGATATTTTGAGATAAGTGAAGAGATGTATGTTGGTGTGGTTTGGTTAAAAGCTTTATGTGTGAGTGTAAGTATTTTAAATTGAATACGGTAGAAGACCGGCAGCCAATGGAGGGACTGACAGAGTGGATCAGCAGACACTGAACGTTTGGTGAGAAAGATCAACCTCGCAGCTGCATTCAAAATAGATTGTAGTGGGGAGAGCCTGTTTTTGGGAAGACCAATAAGGAGACTATTGCAATAGTCATTGCGGGAAATTATGAATGCGTGTATTAGAGTTTTTGCAGTGTCTTGTGTAAGATATGGTCGAATTTTGGCTATGATTTTTAGATGTATGTAACAGGATTTAGAGACAGATTGAATATGGGGAACAAAAGACAGTTCAGAGTCAAGGATGACACCTAGGCAGCGAGCTTGTGGGGTGGGGTTGATTGTCGAGTTGTCAACAGTAATAGAGATATCAGGTTGGTAACTACTATTGGCCGGTGGAAATATAATTAATTCTGTTTTAGTAATATTAAGTTTGAGGTGGCGAGATGCCATCCAAGATGAAATGGCAGAGAGACATTCAGTGACACGGACCAGAACAGATGGTGACAAATCTGGGGAGGATAGGTAGATTTCAGTATCATCCGCATACAGATGATATTGAAAACCAAAAGAGCTGATTAGTTTGCCAAGAGAGGTGGTATATATTGAGAAAAGCAGAGGACCTAATACTGAACCTTGTGGTACTCCAACTGATAGAGGTAACGAAGTGGAGGTAGAATCAGAAAAGCGAACAGTGAAAGAGCGATTAGTTAGGTAGGATGAGAACCAAGAAAGGGCTGTGTCTTGAAGACCTAGGGATTGTAGTGTTTGTATGAGAAGAGAGTGGTCAACAATGTCAAAGGCAGCAGAGAGATCTAGAAGAATTAGAAGTGAATAATGGCCTTTAGCCTTGGCAGTGACCAGATCATTAACGACCTTAGTCAGTGCTGTCTCTGTGGAGTGTTGGGAACGAAAGCCTGACTGAAATGGATCCAATAAGTTGTGGGTGTTAAGAAAGTGTGTGAGGCGAGTGTAGGCAAGTCTCTCCAGTTGCTTGGAGGGGCAAGGGAGCTGGGAGATAGGACGGTAATTTGAGAGAGAGTTAGGGTCAGAATTTTGGTTTTTCAAAATGGGAGTGATCACTGCATGCTTGTACACTGATGGGAGTGATCACTGCATGCTTGTACACTGATGGGAGTGATCACTGCATGTTTGAACAGTGATGGAAATATACCAGTAGAGAAAGAGAGATTACAGATTTTAGTTAAGTGTGGAATGAGCACAGGAGACAGAGCTTTACTGATTTGTGAGGGTATAGGATCAAGAGGAGAGGTAGTAGAGTAGGAGGATGAGAAGAGTGTAGCTACTTCATCTTCATTAGTGGGGTCAAATGATGAGAACGTGCCACTGGGTTCAGGTAGGGGATTGAACAAGATGGCCCCAATCTATTGGCCCAGAGACCTGGTGACAAGGTGTAAAATGATCTCATTCTCCTCACACACTTACACTTCTAGTGTCTCAGGTGCTGTATAGCTCAGTTTTACCCACAGATTGTCTAATTCTAAGTATTTATTGGCAGATACATAGTATTCATCATTTCCCAATATACCTCTATGATATCACCAATACAATGAGTAGTATCACTAGTAAATTAGTATATAGTATACAGATTACAGATCTGAGTGATATATTCAACATTTGAACAGACAACTCATGGAAATATAATCAGTTCTACACTGTATCTAAGAATCTTACCTCGGGGGAGTGTGCACTTTAGTCCTGAGTGTGGTTGGTGGGATCTCAGCTCACGTTGGGATCTGCTGGAAGGTTCTCACAAAATGATGCTGGTAACATCCAATCTATTCTGCAATAAGACAGTCAGTCTGAGTCTCTGGGAGCAGAGGGGAGACATCTGGTTTATGTGAGGGAGGTGGGGTGGGGCAAGTAGGTGCTGGAGCCTCCTGATTGGTTGGCTGATAATTTGCATATGTTGTGTAAATAACTGCATTGTTCTTTATGATTTGCATTTGCACAGATTGCTATAAGAATGTGTGAGAGACTCCCAGCTGTGCTACAGCCCAGGTGCATGACAAAGGGTCATAGTAACCCAAACACTGTATCTCCCCAACTCACTGCCACTCTGGTGTGTTCTAGGGACAATTTTAATATATCTACTATAAAACAGTAACATTGTCATTCGTAATTTTTGGTTTTTCCAATTTTTTTATTTTATTTATGAAGACATTGACAATTAGAAACATTTGAACAATCATGAACCAGCTCAATATGCAGTTTAAACTCAAATAGTACACATAAGAAGATGTACAGTTATACTTAAGAAAATTGACCAACTAACAAACAAAGCTAACTCATACAAATAAAGAATAACATACATGGTTTACAGTATGAGGGATAATGTAAAAAGCATTGACAGACAGGTACAATTATAACGTATAAGAAAAAGGAATTTAAATGTAAAAATAAAAGAAACAAAGAGAAAAATAAAAGATAGAATACAAAACAATATGATGTTCTCCAAAACACGTTGTTTGCTCCCCGACAGACCCCTCAACAACCTTTTAACAAATCAAATGTCCTTAAACATACTCAATTTTTTTTAACAATGCAAATTTAAAAAAAATTGTCTATAGAGCTGCAATGTGGTTGTCTCAAATAACTCATAATGTTAATGTGAGTAGAGGTAACCAGTGTCTCAATGTAAATACACCACTTTTTTATAAATTTAAGTGATTCCTGTTTCTATATCAGGCCGGTAGCTCTGCGGTCAAAATACAAAATCTGGAGTAGGATAGATTTTAGTGTACCAAGGAAAGGAGGAGTAGCCTCTGTCCAGGATTGATCTTCTTGGAAATTGACAATATAAGCGTAAGCAAAGGAATAAGCATTTTACCCATAGGACCCAAGATTTAATTTTCACAATTGGAACAAAGCATTGCTAGGGGATCATGAGTGGTGGTGGGTGATGAAAACAGGAATGAAAGTTTTTTATCCCAGAATTTACCAACTTTTCTACATTCCCAAAATGTATGAAAAATATAGCCTGTGGACAATGAAATTTTTTGTAAAACCCTGTCTCGTAAACCACCATGTGCCTCCTCTGCCCCTGAGACAAGATAGCCCTAATGTATAGATTTGAAGTGCAATTCCTGGAGCTTTGGCAAATGCAGAATTTTCATTATTTTTTCAAAATGTGATGTTAGTTGCTGATGAGATAATGTAATGCCCAAATAATGTTGACATGTAGAAGCTGGTTTGCTCCCTGGTTTGTTGGTTGAATGACGTATCATATCTAATGATAAATATCAAGTTTTATAGAGCTGAATGCCAAGAAACTGAAGTAGGACCGTTAATTTATCTGTAACAGAGGAGGAGCTGCAGCAGCTGGAAGAGACTGAATGTAGTGTCTGGCTTGTAAGTACATGTTAGATTGGGTGTGTGGAAGATGATATTTTTTCCGCAGTGCTGAAATGGACATCAAGGCCCCCCTGGGTCAAAGACAATCAGAAAAGCCTAAATGCCTTTATGTCGCCATTCCAAAAATAAATAGTTTTGAAGGCCAGGGACAAATAATGGGTTGCTCCAGAAAGTGGTCAAAGGTGTAGATAAATAATTTCAGCTGAAACATTTATTGATCACCAGCCAAGAGTGGTAAGTGTCCATAAACAGCATATTCAATAAAACCCCTGAAGCATTATTGGATTTTGGTAGATGTAGACGAGCAGACTGCGAGTATGAGTGGAAGAGTTAGCTCAATCAGTTTGTTTGTATAAATCTCCCTATCCAACAACAAATCTAATATATATATATATATATATATATATATATATATATATATATAACTATTTTGGTAAATGTCTGGAGATCTGGAACCCCCAGTGTTGAAAGTATCTTCAGATTAAAGACCTCAAATTGTTTTGAAAACCTCTAGAACATTCTTCCTTCCAGAGACTCAGGCACCATCAGTTTTCTTGAGATCCCCTATAGTCAATGGTCCCCTATCACCTCTCAGGAGAGCGTATAGCAATCTACCAAATTTATTGTCTAATCTATAGAATGTATGAATGTGAGCTAAATGATTTGAATCAGTCTGTACATATAGCCCAGAAAGCAGATGCTGAAAAAGGGTTTTCTATATATATTTGGAACATACAAGTTGCAAAACACATAACGAGACCCCTCGAAACTGGGGCATCGACTATAGGAGAGAGTCCATCAGGGTCTATAACTTGGGAATGTGGCAGAATTAGTGGGGTTTCCAGTAAAAGGGAAAGATCACAAAGTACTTTTTGTGAGCAATTTCTTCCACTTTATCTACAAATTTATGTCACCTACACTCCAAGAAGAAAGTTAAACACTAGTCATGGACTACTATAAGTACAACAAATGCAACAGGGATCCAATGACCCTAGACTTAAATATAGCGTATAGATCAGCTGGAGGCCCGACCCAGGGCCGACAGAATTCCTTAACTAAAACACTATCAGGAGAGTAAACTATCAAAGCAGCATCTACAGTAGTATAAGAGGAAAATAACTAAGCATACACAAAGAAATGGAAAACAGGGAAACTTTGATCTCGCAGTAACTAAATACAGACTAGAGAATTGAAATAAATGGTAAAAACTCCCAGAACAATGGAACTTGTGGCTTTAAGGGAACGTCGCCTCCAAATACTGTTCAAAACAACTGAACTCCTAACGGCCATGACAGGAACAATAATGGATAATACAATAATAGGCATAATAACGGTGCTCATACATCAGTAAGGGCTACATTTACATAAGGAACTTCTATAGTTAGGACCAGCTTAGTGTATTATTATATTGCTGGTCATTTACTGGTTTTATTTAGTAAAGTTGTCTTTTTAATGAGAAGTTTGAGAGAAGATAAAACAAATAGTATCAGCACCATTGTGCTCGGCTTCTGGTTTGCCAATAGGAGATTAGTTATATTTCAACTTGAAATTAAAATATTTATTTAGTTTAACTGTATGTTAGGGACAAATTACTCTGGGTTTCTACTTCATCAACTCTTTTATAAACCAAGTATTTGACCTGAATTAATGGTTTTCCCCTTCTCATTAAATAATAACCTGGTCTCTAGTCCGGGTCTCACTCCGGAGTCAGTCTGATTATATTCAGCCTTTCCCATGTACAGGTGAGTGACCAGACAATGGAGGGTTTGTGCTTTGTATTTATGGACAGCAGATCAGGAGAATAGTAACGTCTGTTACACCCCTCCCAGCTGTAGTATCTCCTCATTAGCACCTGAATAACAGGACAATGGGCCCTCACATTCCCAGGGCTGACTCTGCAATGCCGGGTTTGATATAACAGACTGGTCACTCACCTTCCATTACAGTATTTATACCTATTGTATATAGTGTTTATTTATACCCAAGTGGGTGAATAGAAAATCCTGTTATTCCCAACCAGCTGCTGTATCTCCTAATTACAATATTAATTACAGGACAATATAATTTATTCTCCATGCAGATTGGACCATTATGGACGTGAACCTGGCATAGGTGCCAATACTGCTTATATCATGTGGAATTGGTCTGGTCTTTTTTTATGGTTGCTCGTTGCTTGGTTTTTGCCTTATTATGGTTGCAGGTTACTTGTCTTTTGGTTTATATCTTAGGAAGCTGAGGAACCTGATGAGTGAAAATTACTTTATGTGGTATTATTTATGTCAGGTATGGTTTAAGGACATGATTCAGCGATTGTTGTTTTTGCCGGCAATGTAAATACACCTGCAATTACAAATCCACACTCTAAACTGGCCCAACCTATACCACGGACCTGCAAGCTGCCGTCGGAATGCCTCATGTTGTGTGCCCTCATAGTATGCATGTTACCCAATGTTAAAAGTCATTTTGATTAATAATATCTACAGCGGGTAAAATATATATATGTAATGGGGCTATTGTAAAGACAGCTTTACCGGATGTCAGCAACAACCAATGTAATCCACACATGCAAAGAAATGAAACCATAGATGTCCATAAATTAAGTTAAGTGTAATAATGTGAAATTACACTTGGAAAATGTATTAAACACACTTACTGACATTTATTTAAAACTTTGTACAAAAGCCTTGGTTGGTAATGACAGCTATAAGACACTTCCTGTATGGAGAATCTAGTCGCATGCATTGCTCAGTTGGGATTTTGGCCCATTCTTCCACACAAACAGTCTTCAAATCTTGAAGGTTCCGTGGTCTCTTCTATAAACTCTGATATTTAGTTCTTTCCATAGATTTTCAATTGGATTCAAGTCAGGTGATTGGCTGGGCCATTCTAGCAGCTTTATTTTCTTTCTCTGAAACTAATAAAGAGTGTCCTTGGCTGTGTGTTTGGCATCATTGTCTTGCTGTAATGTCCACTCTCGTTTCATCTTCAGCATCCTTGTAGATGGCAGCAGATTTTTTATCAAGAATGTCTCGGTACATTTTTCCAGTCATCCTTCCTTCAATCATATGAAGTATGCTAGTACCATATGCTGAAAAACAGCCCACACCATGATGTTCCCACCTCCAAACTTCACTGTTGGTATGGTGTTTTTGGGGTGATGTGCAGTGACATTTCTCCTCCAAACATGGTGTATTATGGCATCCAAAGAGTTCAATTATGGTCTTATCTGACCAGGCTATATTCTACCAGCATTTCACAGGCTTGTCCAAATTTTGTGCAGCAAACTTTAAATGAGCTTCAACATGCTTTTTGTTCAGTAATGGAGTCTTGCGTGGGGAACGTGCATACAGGCCATGGCGGTTGAGTGCATTACTTATTGTTTTCTTTGAAATAATTGTACCTGCTAATTCCAGGTCTTTCTGAAGCTCTCCACAAGTGGTCCTTGGCTCTTGGACAACTCTTCTGATTATTCTTTTAACTCCTCTGTCAGAAATCTTGCACAGGCACCTGGTCATGGTCGGTTTATGGTCATAAGATGTTCTTTCCACTTTCAGATTATGACCCCAACAGTGCTCACTGGAACATTCAGAAGTTTATAAATCCTTCTATAACCAATGTCATCAGTATGTTTTGCAAAAATAAGGTTGCGAAGGTCTTGAGAAAGCTCTTTGCTTGTACCCATCATGAAATGTTTCTTGTGTGACACCTTGGTAAAGAGACATCTTTTTATAGGCCATCAGTTGGTACTGAACCAGCTTATATTAATTTGCACTGACAAGGGGCAGGATTGCTTTCTAATTACTGATAGATTTCAGCTGCTGTCTTGACTCTCCATGCCTTTTTGCACCTCTCTTTGTTCATGTGTTTAATACTTTTTCCCTGTGTCAGTTCACATTATTACAGCAGTGCGATCATTGAGATCCTGACAGCGGAGGTGAGTAAACTATCCCTAACACTCTGCCCCCCTAACACTAACCCTCCCTTAGGGGTGCCTAACCCTAACCTCCCCACACTAGTGCCTAAACCTAAACCCCCCTCCCTGCACCCCAGACCTAACCCTCCAGTGCTGAAACCTAACCCCCCATTCTCCTAGCCTAACCCTAACCTTCACCAGGGGGTGGCTTACCATAAGGCCCCCCAGGGGTCCCTAAACCTCTGTAGGGTAGGTCCCTAACATACTAGGGTGCAAATCCAGAGCGCAGGACACCCCCAAACTAGCCTAGCTAAGCCACCCCAAGACACTGCTCTAATAAGAAAAATGAAGTTTAAAAGAAATTGTTAAGAGCAGCTGCAGCTGCATATAAAGAATAAAACTAAAAAACTGAAATACATATATAAAAAACCGACAGTGAAGCGATAAAATGTGTTGAAGGAAAACTGTGTTATACTGCGGTGCCCTGAAGCAGATCAACCACAGCAATCCAGGGGGACCCACACCCCAAAATGTACCAAAGCTGCACTACACAGTGTATATATTTGCAGGACTTACTGTACTTATATTGTGCCTCTGACTGGTGTGTATATTACTATGTCAGACTCCATGCTGTAACCAATGTAATAAGGGGGCTAGTCTGACTGGTGTGTATAATACTATGCCAGACTCCATGCTGTAACCAATCTAATCAGGGTGCTAGTCTGAGTGGTGTGTATATTACTATGCCAGACTCCATGCTCTAACCTATGTAATAAGGGTGCTAGTCTGACTGGTGTGTATATTACTATGCCAGACTCCATGCTGTAACCAATGTAATCAGGGTGCTAGTCTGAGTGGTGTGTATATTACTATGTCAGACTCCACGCTCTAACCTATGTAATAAGGGTGCTAGTCTGAGTGGTGTGTATATTACTATGCCAGACTCCATGCTCTAATCTATGTAATAAGGGTGCTAGTCTGAGTGGTGTGTATATTACTATGCCAGGCTCCATGCTGTAACCAATGTAATCAGGGTGCTAGTCTGACTGGTGTGTATATTACTATGCCAGACTCCATGCTGTAACCAATGTAATCAGGGTGCTAGTCTGACTGGTGTGTATATTACTATGCCAGACTCCATGCTGTAACCAATGTAATAAGGGAGCTAGTCTGACTGGTGTGTGTATTACTATGCCAGACTCCATGCTCTAACCAATGTAATCAGGGTGCTAGTCTGACTGGTGTGTATATTACTATGCCAGACTCCATGCTGTAACCAATGTAATAAGGGAGCTAGTCTGACTGGTGTGTGTATTACTATGCCAGACTCCATGCTCTAACCAATGTAATCAGGGTGCTAGTCTGAGTGGTGTGTATATTACTATGTCAGACTCCATGATGTAACCGATGTAATAAGGGTGCTAGTCTGACTGGTGTGTATATTACTATGCCAGACTCCATGCTGTAACCGATGTAATAAGGGAGCTAGTCTGACTGGTGTGTGTATTACTATGCCAGACTCCATGCTGTAACCGATGTAATCAGGGTGCTAGTCTGACTGGTGTGTATATTACTATGCCAGACTCCATGCTGTAACCAATGTAATCAGGGTGCTAGTCTGACTGGTGTGTGTATTACTATGCCAGACTCCATGCTCTAACCAATGTAATAAGGGGGCTAGCCTGAATGGTGTGTATATTACTATGCCAGAATCCATGCTCTAACCAATGTAATAAGGGGGCTAGTCTGAGTGGTGTGTATATTACTATGCCAGACTCCATGCTGTAACCAATGTAATAAGGGGGCTAGTCTGACTGGTGTGTATATTACTATGCCAGACTCCATGCTCTAACCTATGTAATCAGGGTGCTAGTCTGAGTGGTGTGTATATTACTATGCCAGACTCCATGCTCTAACCTATGTAATAAGGGGGCTAGTCTGACTGGTGTGTATATTACTATGCCAGACTCCATGCTGTAACCAATGTAATCAGGGTGCTAGTCTGACTGGTGTGTGTATTACTATGCCAGACTCCATGCTCTAACCAATGTAATAAGGGGGCTAGCCTGAATGGTGTGTATATTACTATGCCAGACTCCATGCTCTAACCAATGGAATAAGGGGGCTAGTCTGAGTGGTGTGTATATTACTATGCCAGACTCCATGCTGTAACCAATGTAATAAGGGGGCTAGTCTGACTGGTGTGTGTATTACTATGCCAGACTCCATGCTCTAACCTATGTAATAAGGGTGCTAGTCTGACTGGTGTGTGTATTACTATGCCAGACTCCATGCTGTAACCAATGTAATCAGGGTGCTAGTCTGAGTGGTGTGTGTATTACTATGCCAGACTCCATGCTGTAACCAATGTAATCAGGGTGCTAGTCTGAGTGGTGTGTATATTACTATGCCAGACTCCATGCTGTAACCAATGTAATCAGGGTGCTAGTCTGAGTGGTGTGTGTATTACTATGCCAGACTCCATGCTGTAACCAATGTAATCAGGGTGCTAGTGTGACTGGTGTGTATATTACTATGCCAGACTCCATGCTGTAACCAATGTAATCAGGGTGCTAGTCTGACTGGTGTGTATATTACTATGCCAGACTCCATGCTGTAACCAATGTAATAAGGGTGCTAGTCTGAGTGGTGTGTATATTACTATGCCAGACTCCATGCTCTAACCAATGTAATAAGGGTCTAGTCTGAGTGGTGTGTATATTACTATGCCAGACTCCATGCTGTAACCTATGTAATCAGGGGCCAGTCTGAGTGGTGTGTATATTACTATGCCAGACTCCATGCTGTAACCAATGTAATCAGGGTGCTAGTCTGAGTGGTGTGTGTATATTACTATGCCAGACTCCATGCTGTAACCAATGTAATCAGGGTGCTAGTCTGAGTGGTGTGTATATTACTATGCCAGGCTCCATGCTGTAACCAATGTAATCAGGGTGCTAGTCTGACTGGTGTGCATATTACTATGCCAGACTCCATGCTCTAACCAATGTAATAAGGGGGCTAGTCTGACTGGTGTGTATATTACTATGCCAGACTCCATGCTGTAACCAATGTAATAAGGGGGCTAGTCTGACTGGTGTGTATATAACTATGCCAGACTCCATGCTCTAACCAATGTAATAAGGGGGCTAGCCTGACTGGTGTGTATATTACTATTCCAGACTCCATGCTCTAACCAATGTAATAAGGGGGCTAGCCTGACTGGTGTGTATATTACTATTCCAGACTCCATGCTCTAACCAATGTAATAAGGGGGCTAGTCTGACTGGTGTGTATATTACTATGCCAGACTCCATGCTCTAACCAATGTAATAAGGGTGCTAGTCTGAGTGGTGTGTATATTACTATGCCAGACTCCACGCTCTAACCAATGTAATAAGAGTCTAGTCTGACTGGTGTGTATATTACTATTCCAGACTCCATGCTCTAACCAATGTAATAAGGGTGCTAGTCTGAGTGGTGTGTATATTACTATGCCAGACTCCACGCTCTAACCAATGTAATAAGAGTCTAGTCTGACTGGTGTGTATATTACTATGCCAGACTCCACGCTCTAACCAATGTAATAAGGGTCTAGTCTGACTGGTGTGCATATTACTATGCCAGACTCCATGCAGTAACCAATGTAATAAGGGTGCTAGTCTGACTGGTGTGCATATTACTATGCCAGACTCCATGCTCTAACCAATGTAATAAGGGGGCTAGTCTGACTGGTGTGCATATTACTATTCCAGACTCCATGCTCTAACCAATGTAATAAGGGGGCTAGCCTGACTGGTATGCATATTACTATGCCAGACTCCATGCGCAAACCAATGTAATAAGGGTGCTAGTCTGACTGGTGTGCATATTACTATGCCAGACTCCATGCTCTAACCAATGTAATAAGGGGGCTAGTCAGACTGGTGTGTATATTACTGTGCCAGACTCCACGCTCTAACCAATGTAATAAGGGTCTAGTCTGACTGGTGTGTTTACTACTATGCCAGACTCCATGCTCTAACCAATGTAATAAGGGGGCTAGCCTGACTGGTGTGCATATTACTATTCCAGACTCCACGCTCTAACCAATGTAATAAGTGGGCTAGTCTGACTGGTGTGTATATTACTATGCCAGACTCCACGCTCTAACCAATGTAATAAGGGTCTAGTCTGACTGGTGTGTTTACTACTATGCCAGACTCCATGCTCTAAACAATGTAATAAGTGGGCTAGCCTGACTGGTGTGTATATTACTATTCCAGACTCCATGCTCTAACCAATGTAATAAGGGGGCTAGCCTGACTGGTGTGTATATTACTATTCCAGACTCCATGCTCTAACCAATGTAATAAGGGGGCTAGTCTGAGTGGTGTGTATATTACTATGCCAGACTGCACGCTCTAACCAATGTAATAAGGGTCTAGTCTGACTGGTGTGTATATTACTATGCCAGACTCCACGCTCTAACCAATGTAATAAGGGTCTAGTCTGACTGGTGTGCATATTACTATGCCAGACTCCATGCTGTAACCAATGTAATAAGGGTGCTAGTCTGACTGGTGTGCATATTACTATGCCAGACTCCAGGCTCTAACCAATGTAATAAGGGGGCTAGTCTGACTGGTGTGCATATTACTATTCCAGACTCCATGCTCTAACCAATGTAATAAGGGGGCTAGCCTGACTGGTGTGCATATTACTATGCCAGACTCCAGGCTCTAACCAATGTAATAAGGGGGCTAGTCTGACTGGTGTGTATATTACTGTGCCAGACTCCACGCTCTAACCAATGTTATAAGGGGGCTAGTCTGACTGGTGTGTATATTACTGTGCCAGACTCCACGCTCTAACCAATGTAATAAGGGGACTAGCCTGACTGGTGTGTGTATATTACTATGCCAGACTCCATGCTCTTTGGATTTGCAGTTGTGCACTTGTATTTCTTTTTGTTTATAGAATAATAGAGGCCACAGGAAGTTTAGCAGTTTGTGAACAAAGGTCAGGTCAACCACAACTGTGTGAATGGTTCCGACGTTACTTGATGTTACTGATGTTGTCGCTGACTTGCGGATATATGTCATGGGAAGTGGGTGCCTTAATACACGGATGAACGTCTTGGTATAGAGCTGCGGATGCCATGTGATTACATTCATTAGCATATTTTCACAAGCTGGTGGGGGCATGCGAACACAACTGTGCGATCCAAGCTGAATAAGGCGCAAAGCCCACAACACAACAACTACTCACCTTTAATGGACAGGCCCAAAAACAAGAATCACTCAGATAGGAGGCAGATATAAAAATAGTGCTGGAAAGAATTAAACAAAGACATTGTGAAAACCTGCCATGCATAGGGCCAGATGTACTAAGCTCTGAAAAGTGATAAACTGGAGAGTGATAAACCACCAGCCAATCAGCTCCCAACTGTCATTTTTCAAGCACAGCTGGTAACATGACAGTTAGGAGGTGAGAGGCTGGTCATTTATCACTCTCCAGTTTATCACTTTACAGAGCTTAGTACATTTCACCCCTATAGTCCTTGTGCAAACACATAGCATTTTTTCTTTCTAATAAATATATAAGATAATCAAATTCCTGTATAAGAAAACCACATGTAAATACATGTCCCACAATATGGCACGGGTGATTTAGCGGAACATCCTTTTATAGTGTAGCACAATCCGATGCAGCGTACATGCGCTAGCGTACCACCATATAAAGCAGAGCATAGACCCTTCTTTCTCGTCCATCATCATGGATCCTATTGAGGCAGAGCTGACAAGAATCACAAGTGAAATAAGAGCCTCAGCACAAACAAGACAAAGCAATGCAGAACCAGGACCAGGTGCCAGCACTGCCCCTCCCCAGGACAGCACTGTGGTTGAAGAAAGCCCAAAGACCACAGCCAGGCCACTAATCCACAAGTGTGTAAAAGAAAAAAAATGGGTGCCTGACTACAGAGCCGTAACTACACTTTTTGGTGCCCTGTGCCAGAGAGAGCATTGGCGCCCACCCCCTCTGCATTTTTTAAATAGGGACATAGGATAATGCACCTGAAAACAGACCTAGACCAGTTGGGGAAGGGCCAGGGAAGATATAGGAGAGTCCGGGAGATGCTGGAGATGAAAGAAGAGGAAGCTCCAAGTAAGAATGATAAAAAACAGGAAAATTGACAGGTCTAAACAGCGCCCCCTGCCCTGCGGTGCCCTGTGCCATGGCACTGGTCACACCACCCTAGTTATTATTATTACCAGACATTTATATAGCGCACACATATTCCGCAGCACCTTACAGAGAGAATATTTGGCCATTAACATCAGTCCCTGCCCTAGAGGAGCTTACACTCTATATTCCCTACCACATGCGCACACACATAGGTTAATTGGTTCTCCACAAAAATTAACCCTATCAGTATATTTTTGGAGTGTGGGAAGAAATCAGAGTACCCAGAGGAAACCCACGCAAGTACAGGGAGAATATACAAACTCCACACAGTTAGGGCCATGGTGGGAATTGAACCCATGACCTCAGTGCTGTGAGGCAGTAATGCTAACCATTACACCGTCTGTGCTGCCCAATGCTAACCATTACACCGTCTGTGCTGCCCAATGCTAACCATTACACCGTCTGTGCTGCCCCATTATGGCCCTGCCTCACTATTAACATCATCGCAGTCACTGAAGTGCGGCGATGGGAAGTTCTTAATGTGCGATTCTTTAATTTCCTATGGCTGACAACATAAACTTTTAATAGCAAATCTTGATATTTTGGTTAAGAAATATTTCAGAGATAATGTAACATTTTTGCAGTAAGTTCTAGACAGTAATTTTGTAACAATATAATAAAAAATAAATAAAATAAATAAACATTAGCTAGTTGCCACATGTCCAATAAGTATGTCAGCAGGAGTGGAGGCAGGTGACACCCTACTCCATGCTGCTCCAAGCCACGCTCCTCAGATGGGAACGAATGTGACAAATCTGGTTACATGCCCATTACACACCGTCTGTCTCTCTTATGTATGAACGCCCTGTTTCTGTGCAGGTGACACCAGTAACACCCATTACACACCGTCTATCTCTCATGTATGAATGCCCTCTTTCTGTGCAGGCGACACCCAGTAATGCCCATTACACACCATCCATCTCTCTTATGTATGAACGCCCTGCTTCTGTGCAGGTGACACCCAGTAATGCCCATTGCAAACCGTCTATCTCTCTGATGTATGAACGCCCTGTTTCTGTGCAGGAAACACCCAGAAATGCCCATTACACACCGTCTATCTCTCTTATGTATGAATGCCCTGTTTCTGTGCAGGTAACACGCAGTAATGCCCATTACACACCGTCTATCTCTCTTATGTATGAACGCCCTGTTTCTGTGCAGGTGACACCCAGTAATACCCATTACACACCGTCTATCTCTCTTATGTATGAATGCCTTGTTTCTGTGCAGGTGACACCCAGTAATGCCGATTACACACCGTCTATCTCTCTTATGTATGAACGCCCGGTTTCTGTGCAGGTAAGACCAGTAATGCCCATTACAGACCATCTATCTCTCTTATGTATGAACGCCCTGTTTCTGTGCAGGTGACACCCAGTAATGCCCATTACACACCTTCTATCTCTTATGTATGAATGCCCTGTTTCTGTGCAGGTGACACCCAGTAATGCCCATTACACACCGTCTATCTCTCTTATGTATGAACGCCCTGTTTCTGTGCCGGTGACACCCAGTAATGCCCATTACACACCGTCTATCTCTATTATGTATGAACGCCCTGTTTCTGTGCAGGTGACACCCAGTAATGCCCATTACACACTGTCTATCTCTCTTATGTATGAACGCCCTGTTTCTGTACAGGTGACATCCAGTAACACCCATTACACACCGTCTATCTGTCTTATGTATGAACACCCTGTTTCTGTGCAGGTCATCTATCTCTCTTATGTATGAACACCCTGTTTCTGTGCAGGTGACACCCAGTAACACCCATTACACACCGTCTAACTCTCTTATGTATTAAAGCCCTGTTTCTGTGGAGGTGACACCCAGTAATGCCCATTACACACCCTCTATCTCTCTTATGTATGAATGCCCTGTTTCTGTGCAGGTGACACCAGTAACGCCCATTACACACCGTCTATCTCTATTATGTATGAATGCCCTGTTTCTGTGCAGGCGACACCCAGTAACGCCCATTACACACCATCCATCTCTCTTATGTATGAACGCCCTGTTTCTGTGCAGGTGACACCCAGTAATGCCCATTACAAACTGTCTATCTCTCTTATGTATGAGTGCTCTGTTTCTGTGCAGGTGACACCCAGTAATGCCCATTACACACCATCTATCTCTTATGTATGAATGCCCTGTTGCTGTGCAGGTGACACCCAGTAACGCCCATTGCACTCCATCTATCTCTTATGTATGAATACCCTGTTGCTGTGCAGGTGACACCCAGTAATGCCCATTACACACCGTCTATCTCTCTTATGTATGAACGCCCTGTTTCTGTGCAGGTGACACCCAGTAATGCCCATTACACACCGTCTATCACTCTTATGTATGAACGCCCTGTTTCTGTGCAGGTGACACCCAGTAATGCCCATTACACACTGTCTATCTCTCTTATGTATGAACACCCTGTTTCTGTGCAGGTGACACTCAGTAATGCCCATTACACACCATCTATCTCTCTTATGTATGAACACCCTGTTTCTGTACAGGTGACATCCAGTAACACCCATTACACACTGTCTATCTCTCTTATGTATGAACACCCTGTTTCTGTGCAGGTGACACTCAGTAATGCCCATTACACACCATCTATCTCTCTTATGTATGAACACCCTGTTTCTGTGCAGCTGACACCCAGTAACACCCATTACACACCGTCTAACTCTCTTATGTATTAACACCCTGTTTCTGTGCAGGTTACACCCAGTAATGCGCATTACACACCCTCTATCTCTCTTATGTATGAATGCCCTGTTTCTGTGCAGGTGACACCAGTAACACCCATTACACACCGTCTATCTCTCTTATGTATGAATGCCCTGTTTCTGTGCAGGCGAAACCCAGTAACGCCCATTACACACCGTCCATCTCTCTTATGTATGAGTGCTCTGTTTCTGTGCAGAGGACACCCAGTAATGCCAATTACACACCGTCTATCTCTCTTGTGTATGAATGCCCTGTTCTGTGCAGGTAACACCAAGTAACGCCCATTACACACCGTCTATCTCTCTTATGTATGAACGCACTGTTTCTGTGCAGGTGACACCCAGTAATGCCCATTACACACCGTCTATCTCTCTTATGTATGAATGCCCTGTTTCTGTGCAGGTGACACACAGTAATGCCCACTCAGCAGTCACAGAGAAAAGAATGAGATGTGAATGAGTTAGAATCACGTGTATGTACATAAGATGTGTATGCAGCCTGCAATACATGCGCAGTTTTCCAAAATATCTCTGGATATTACCCCATGTGGCCTCATAGAAACAAACAATACAGTAATAATACACTAGTAACAGTACACCAAGGGGTCATTTATCGACCCTGGGAGAGAGATAAAGTACCAACCAAACAACTCCTAACTGCCATGTTGTACGCTGTGTTTCAAAAATGACAGTAAGGAGCTGATTGTGTGGTACTTTATCTCCTATGAGTAAGCTAACATAGCGAAACGCGTGTCTGGACAGCACCATCAGTATGCCTCATGTATTTTAAATGTGTGTTTCCACCTAACCCGGCCGTACTCTTGTTGTTGTTATGAATTCTATGTAAATTGAGTGTGACAAGTGCGGCACATTACTCAGAGATATGTAAAGATAATGAAATATTGTATGGTGTGAATGATAAGCACAGGTCAATATATGGGATACCTGTACTGCACATAACTGATGGGAAATATGCTGGTGATACTGCAATCAATGCCCGAATAAGGGGCTATAAGTATGTATACTGACAGCTTTCTAATAGAATCAGTGGAGATTTAAAAGTCCTACAGTTATAACTTAGCTGATTACCAGTGGATACAATTCGAGTGTGTCAGTTTGCAATGTTACTTAAAGATACATATAGATCCCAAAAAACAGACCAAATATAAATGCAATCAATTATGGTGATATAATAATAACCTACAACGTATGAACAGAGGACCTGATTCAGAGCCGCTCGCTCTGAATCAATCAGGGCCGGTCTTTTTTTTTTTTTTTTAGAACGGCCTCCTGGCCACTCGCATAGCTGTGGGTGACCACCCACAGCTATAGCGAGCAGCCATGATGATGGTCGCGATGGTCAAGACCATCAGGCTTGCGACGAGACCCTTGTGGTAGGGTCTCGTGGCCGCAAGCCCCAGAGAGATTTTGGCTCTAACAGAGCCAGACTCTCTCCACTGACATCACTAGTGATGTCAGTGGGGCCGGCCCCAAATGGTTGGTGTTCTCATGGGAACGCCTCCATTTGGGCAGCCACCCCTCCAGCCCGCCCACCAAAGGGGGCGTGCTGTAACTCAACATCGACAGCACGCCCCCTTTGGTGTGAGACCCGGAGCGACAGATTGGCCGTCGCTATCCGGGAATCGCGCATGCGCACGATGGAGCCGGCTCCGTCGTGCGCATGCGCTCTGGGCCACCATCGACCCGGTTGCGAGGGCTCAGCGCTTGCGACCGGGTCACAATCAGGCCCAGAAACCACTTGAGGGAGGTATTAAAATATATACACCTAACCCCTGGTGGGAGAAAGTACGCAGTCACACAATAGTGTATGAATAAATAATATGGAAGCCGGCCTAAATGACGTGTGATACAAACACATTATTTATCTTAAATGCTATTTGTGTGTATATGAGAATTAGTTATACCATGATTATTACGTCTCATATGGAAAATGTACAGGCTCCTGATCGGGGAGTAATATATGAAACCAATCATCAAATTTTAGTTTATTAACAGCATAATTACATTGTGAAGTGCATTTGGAGGTAGAGAACATATTGGATTTTATGTATCAACAAGGACTGTAAATAATAATTATCAGCCAGGAGTACATTCATGAATTTTATTATAATATAAAAACCAATAAATATTTTGCTGTTTTATTTCTTATGATTCAATAAAAGTCATATTTTATAATTTCTTAGGGTCACTATTGGATACAACATGGAATGTGTTTAGTCTGTGAGTGCCCCTGTACAGGAATACTTTGTCTTTTTGCTTTAATTGTGATTATCTTAATTCCTGGGTGCTCATCCCCTATAGCAACTATCTATTGTAGTGGAATACTAAACTTGGGGAAAGACAATATTGAGATAAGGGTCTTTGCGGATACCACTTTTCTGGAAAAAAAAAAACGATTTACTTTATCTCTCCCCAAGCTTTGATAAATCTCCCCCATGTATCATCATGATGATCTACTGGTTTGTATGGAGCTTCTTGGAAATCTCATCATCAAAGGACAATTACAAAGAGCACCACCCAGTGCATGAGAGGGGTACCGGCAGATATTTATACTCGGTACACCTATATGCACCAGATGGGGCTCTGTTCATCTTTTTTGTAACACCCCAAACTTGTCACCTCGGGAAACAGAAAAAAATGTGTTAGTGTAGTATATGAATAAAAGTGTGGAAATATACTGTGAATAGATTATGTATTTTGGAAATTCAATACACTAAAGTATTAAAGTACAGGCTAACTTCCCAGAATCACACCTGTGTCTGTATCTCATGGGCTATTACATAAAGCATAATGTAGCAACAGATTTTATTATTCCAGAACATAAAGTTCTCTTGCAGAATTAGTGATGTATCTCACTGGTGGTAGAATGGTATTTACTAAGAGCCATCCTTTCCTATTAGATAAAACTTAGATTACAGAAAGACAAACAAGTTGGACAGCCCTTATATATCATATATCTCCAGAAATGAGGACTCTGCAAATGACCCAGTGCTCTGATCCCCAGAGCCCAATAGACCCGTTATTCCCTAAAACAATGACTTACCTGGTAAATGGGAAGAGAATGAGTATGATGTCCTCTCAGAGCCATGACAGTATAATACAGATGAGTGTTTTCAGCCAATTTCCACCTCTGCCCCAACAAGAAGGAATATATCATCCTCCATAATTATCACTGGATTTGGTGCATGTTCCTGCCGGGGGTCTGGTGTCTCCTCATGCTGTAACCCAGCACTACCAGTGGAAAAATGGGATGACGTGGAGCTGATAACAGAAAGGACGGACTTACTGCTGTGTGATGTGTCTGTTGCTGAGTTAGACACTTCTTTGCTGGAACTGGACATCTCTTGAACACATGAGAGCTCTGGTTCCACAGGACAAGTGTCTTTAGCATCATCCATATTATTATAGCTCCTTTCTGCTTTCCAGCTCTCCTCCATGGACATCAATACATCAGTGGCTTTGCTTCTCTGATTACAGTCTATGGCTAAAAGATGACTAAACATCCTCCATATTCCAGCAGGCAGCTTGTTCCATGGTGAGGGAGGGTCATCAGATGGAGTGTGGGTTTGCCGTTCAGCAAATCTACTATACTCTCTGTCTCTGGGTAGTGCCACCTGCCAGGGAAACTCTCCTGTGAGCAAGCAGTAAAGGACTACACCAAAAGCCCACACATCAAGGGAGGAGTCTACAAGCAAACTATCCTTGTCAGCAAGTTGGCACATCTCCGGGGCCATGTAGGAGACACTACCAGACCTGGTATGAATGACTCTGCCCTTGACATGTGCAAGACCAAAGTCAGTTACCTTAATACAATGGCATTCCTGATCAAACACCAAAATATTCTCTGGTTTGATGTCCAGATGCACCAGTCCTTTGCTTTCTATAAATTCCAGTGCACTGGAGATCTGCACTGCACATCTCTTCACTGCATCTTCTGGAAGCCCAGTCTGAATGTAGTAAATACACTGTTTAGCATCATATTAATGTATATTAATTCATAATTGTTTCTATAGCACCAAGTTAATGTAAAATCAGTACAAGGTCCTCTACTTACATGGGGCAGAATGAGAGAGAACAAATCACCCACTGGTGCCAGTTCCTGGGAAAACACAAAGTGGTCACGAGTCTTGAATGCAATCCCACCGATGCCAATGATATTGGGATGAGACGAGAGGAGAAAGGACATACTGAACTCCATGAGGAATCTTCTCTCAGTTGTCTTTTTTTTGTCCATGACCTTTAGTGCCAACCTGATATCTGTGATGATAAAGAATCATAATTAACTTTGTATACAAATTAGGCCAAGTAGATGTCAGGGCACAAAGATTTGTCTGATTGGAAGAAGGCACAGCTAAAAGAAGATAAATGAGTGTGGCATAGAGTGGAGATTGGGATAGTAGTGAGGGGGCATTAATGTGAGTAGTATACATGGGAGATGGTAAGTATGATGGGGCATTTATGTGGGGAGGTTAGGTGAGAGGAGTATATGTAAGTGGATATTAGTGTGAGTAGTATAGATGGGAGTGTGTAGGTTTGAGATGGCAGTGTGAGGAGGCATTAGTATGAGTACTATAGTTGAAATTAGGGTAAATGTGAAGGACCAAGAGTGTGGATAGTATAGGTTGGGTAGGGTAGGTGTGACGGGGCAATAGTGTGAGTAGTATAGGTGGGTGTAGGGTAGGTGTGAGGGGGCAATAGTGTGAGTAGTATAGGTGGGAGTAGGGTTTCAGATAATGTTTAAAGGTTTGATGGCTGTAGAAGACTCTAATTGTGCATAGCTTATAATGTTGTATAATAATTGATAGACCATCCTGGGAAATGATCACATAGGGGAAGATACTGAATTACTGACCACACTGACCTGTTTTTCTGTCCTTTACCATGAAAACTGAGGCATAACCTCCTCCTCCCAGCTCCTTCATGACTTGATAGATGTCCTGTAGTTTGATCTCCTGGAGGCCCTTGGAAGCAAAGAAGACCATTTCCTCCAGGACAAGCTTCACGTCACGTGTACCGGTGGCCATTGTATCCTGGGGAAAGTCAGAGACACTGATCTATTATCATTAGTCATTTAGTTATGGCCCCAATCTATTGGCCCAGAGACCTGGTGACAAGGTGTAAAATGGTCTCATTCTCCTCACACACTTATACTTCTAGTGTCTCAGGTGCTGTATAGCTCAGTTTTACCCACAGATTGTCTAATTCTAAGTATTTATTGGCAGATACATAGTATTTATCATTTTACAATATACAGCTATGATATCACCAATACAATATATAGTATCACTAGTAAATCAGTATATAGTATACAGATTACAGATCTGAGTGATATAATCAACATTTGAACAGACAACTCACAGAAATGTAATCAGTTCTACACTGTCTATAGGATCTCACCTCAGGGGAGTGTGCACTTCAGTCCTGAGTGTGGTTGGTGGGATCTCAGCTCACGTTGGGATCTGCTAGAAGGTTCTCACAAAATGATGCTGGTAATGTCCAATCAATTCTGCAATAAGAGTCAGTCTGAGTCTCTGGGAGCAGAGGGGAGACATCTGGTTAATTTGAGGGAGGTGGGGTGGGGCAGGTAGGTGCTAAAGCCTCCTAATTGGCTGGCTGATAATTTGCATATGTTGTGTAAATAACTCTGGATTGTTCTTTAGGATTTGAATTTGCACAGATTGCTATAAGAATGTGTGAGAGACTCCCAGCTGTGCTACAGCCCAGGTGCATGACAAAGGGTGATAGTAACCCAAACACTGTATCTACCCAACTCACTGTCACTCAGGTGTATTCTAGGTACAGTTTTATTATATTTGCTATAAAACAGTAACATTGTCATTCATAATTTTTGTTTTTCCAATTTTTTTATTTTATTTATGAAGACATTGACAATTAGAAACATTTGAACAATCATGAACCAGCTCAATATGCAGTTTAAAATCAAACAGTACACACAAGTAAATGTATGGTTATACTTAAGAAAATTGACCAACTAAGCAAACAAATCTAACTCATACAAAAAAAGAATAACATACATGGTTTACAGTATGAGGGATAATGTAAAAAGCATCGACAGACAGGTGCAATTATAACATATACAGTAAGAAAAAGGAATTTAAATGAAAAAGTAAAAGAAAAAAAGAGAAAAAGAAAAAAGATAGAATACAAAACAATTTGATGCTCTCCAAAACACGTTGTTTGCTCCCCGACAGACCCCTCAACAATCTTTTAACAAATCAAATGTCCTTAAACATACTCAATTTTTTTTAAAAATTCAAATTTAAAAAAATGTGTCCTTAGAGCTACAATGTGGTTGTCTCAAATATCTCATAATGTTAATGTGAGTAGAGGTAACCAGTGTCTCAATGTAAATACACCACTTTTTATTAAAAGAAAAGTGATTCCTGTCTCTTTATCAGGCTGGGTAACTCTACAGTTAAAATACAAAATCTGGAGTAGGATAGATTTTAGTCTACCAAGGAAAGGAGGAGCAGCCTCTGTCCAGGATTGATCTTTTTGCAATTGACAATATAAGTGTAAGCAAAGGAACAAACATTTTACGCTTAGGACCCAAGACTTAATTTTCACAATTGCAACAAAGTATTGCTAGGGGATCATGAGTGGAGGTGGGTGATGAAAACGGGAATGAAAGTTTTTTATCCCAGAATTTACCAACTTTTCTACATTCCCAAAATTTAGGAAAAATATAGCTTATGGACAATGACATTTTTTGTAAAATCCTGTCTCGTCCACCATCATGTGCCTCCTCTGCCCCTGAGACAAGATAGCCCTAATGTATAGTTTTGAAGTGCAATTCCTGGAGCTTTGTCAAATGCAGAATTTTCATTATTTTTTCAAAATGTGACGTTTGTTGCTGATGAGATAATGTAATGCCCAAATAATGTTCACATTTTGAAGCTGGTTTGCTCCTCGGTTTTTTGGCTGAATGACGTATCAAATCTAATGATAAATATCAAGTTTTATAGAAACTGAAGTAGGGCACAGCAACTGGAAGAGACTGGATGTACTGACTGGCTTGTAAGTACATGTTAGATTGGGTGTGTGGGAGATGATATTTTTTCTGCAGTGCCGAAATAGACATCAAGGCCCCCCTCGGTCAAAGACAATCAGAAAAGCCTAAATGCCTTTATGTCGCCATTCCAAAAATAAATAGTTTTGAAGGCCAGGGACAAATAATGGGTTGCTCCAGAAAGTGGTCAAAGGTGTAGATAAATAATTTCAGCTGAAACATTTATTGATCACCAGCCAAGAGTGGTAAGTGTCCATAAACAGCATATTAGATAAAACCCCTGAAGCATTATTGTATTTTGTTAGATGTAGAAAAGCCGACGGGGAGTAGGAGTAGAAGAGTTAGCTCAATCAGTTTGTTTGTATAAATCTCCCTATCCAACAACCAATCCAATATATATCTATATTGAACTATTTTGGTAAATGTCTGGAGACCTGGAACCCCCAGTATTGAAAGTATCTTCGGAGTAAAGACCTCAAATTGTTTTCCTTCCCTCCAGAAACTCAGGTGCCATCAGTTTTCTTGAGAAGCCCTATACTCAAAGGTCCCCTATCACCTCTCAGGAGTGCTTATAGCAATCTACCAGATTTATTGTCTAATCTATAGAATGTATGAATGCGAGCTAAATGATTTGAATCAGTCTGTACATATAGCCCAGAAAGCAGATGCTGAAAAAAGGGTTTTCTATATATATATGGAACATACAAGTTGCAAAACACATAACGAGACCCCTCAAAACTGGGGCATCTACTATAGAAGAGAGTCCATCAAGGTCTATAACATTGGAATGTGGCAGAATTAGGGGGGTTTCCAGTAATAGGGAAACATCACAAAGTACTTTTTGTGAGAAATTTCTTCCACTTTATCCACAAATTAATGTCACCTACACTCCAAGAAGAAAGTTAAAGACTAGCCATGGACTACAATAAGTACAAACATATGCAACAGGGATCCAATGACCCTAGACTTAAATATAGCGTAGAGATCAGCTGGAGGCCCGACCCAAGGCCGACAGAATTCCTTAACTAAAACACTATCAGGAGAGTAAACTATCAACCAGCATCTACAGTAGTATAAGAGGAAAAGAACTAAACATACACAAAGAAAAGGAAAACAGGGAGACTTTGATCTCGCAGTAACTAAATACAGACTAGAGAATTGAAATAAATGGTAAAAACTCCCAGAACATTGGAACTTGTGGCTTTAAGGGAACGTCGCCTCCAAATACTCTTCAAAACAACTGAACTCCTAACAGCCACGACAGGAACATTAATGGATAATACAATAATAGGCATAATAACGGTGCTCATACATCAGTAAGGGCAACATTTACATAATGAACTTTTATAGTTAGGACCAGCTTAGTGTATTATTATATTGCTGGTCATTTACTGGTTTTATTTAGTAAAGTTGTCTTTTTAATGAGAAGTTTGAGAGAAGATAAAACAAATAGTATCAGCACCATTGTGCTCGGCTTCTGGTTTGTCAATTAGAGATTAGTTATATTTCAACTTGAAATTAAAATATTTATTTAGTTTAACTGTATGTTAGGGACAAATTACTCTGGATTTCTATTTCCTCATATCTTTTATAAACCATGTATATGACCTGAATTAATGGTTTTCCCCTTCTCATTAAATAATGTCCGGGTCTCACTCCGGAGTCAGTCTGATTATATTCAGCCTTTCCCATGTACAGGTGAGTGACCAGACAATGGAGGGTTTGTGCTTTGTATTTATGGACAGCAGATCAGGTGAATAGAAAAGTCTGTTACACCCCTCCCAGCTGTAGTATCTCCTCATTAGCACATGAATAACAGGACAATGGGCCCTCACATTCCCAGGGCTGACTCTGCAATGCCGGGTGTGATATAACAGCCTGGTCACTCACCTCCCATTACAGTATTTATACCTATTGTATATAGTGTTTATTTATACCCAAGTGGGTGAATAGAAAATCCTGTTACTCCCAAACAGCTGCTGTATCTCCTAATTAGCACATTAATTGCTGGACAATATAATTTATTCTCCATACAGATTGGACCATTATGGACGTGAACCTGGCATAGGTGCCAAACTGCTTATATCATGTGGAATTGGTCTGGTCTTTTTTTTATGGTTGCTCGTTGCTTGGTGTTTGCCTTATTATGGTTGCAGGTTACTTGTCTTTTGGTTTATATCTTAGGAAGCTGAGGAGCCTGATGAGTGAAAATTACTTTATGTGGTATAGTTTATGTCAGGTATGGTTTAAGGACATGATTCAGCGATTGTTGTTATTGCCGGCAATGTAAATACACCTGCAATTTCAAATCCACACTCTAAACAGGGCCAACCTATACCACGGACCTGCAAGCTGCCGTCGGAGTACCCCATGTTGTGTACCCTCATAGTATGCATGTTACCCAATGCTGAAAGTCATTTTGATTAATAATAACTACAGCAGGTAAAATATATATGTGTAATGGGGATATTGTAATGACATTTTCACCGAATGTCAGCAACAACCAATGTAATCCACATATGCAAAGAAATTAAACCATAGATGTCTATAAATTAAGGTATGTGTAATAATGTGAAATTACACAGGGAAAATGTATTGAACACACTTACTGACATTTATTTAATAATTTGTACAAAAGCCTTGGTTGGTAATGACAGCTTCAAGACGCCTCCTGTATGGAGACACTAGTCACATGCATTGCTCAGGTGGGATTTTGGCCCATTCTTCCGCACAAACAGTCTTCAAATCTTGAAGGTTCCGTGGTCTCTTCTATAAACTCTGATCTTTAGTTCTTTCCATAGATTTTCAATTGGATACAAGTCAGGTGATTGGCTGGGCCATTCTAGCAGCTTTATTTTCTCTCTCTGAAACTAATAGAGAGTGTCCTTGGCTGTGTGTTTGGGATCATTGTCTTGCTGTAATGTCCACCTTCATTTAATCTTCAGCATCCTGGTAGATGGCAGCAGATTGTTTATCAAGAATGTCTTAGTACATTTTCCATTCATCCTTCCTTCAATCATATGAAGTATGCTGGTACCATATGCTGAAAAACAGCCCCACACCATGATGTTCCCACCTCCAAACGTGGTGAGCGTGCATACAGGCCATAGCGGTTGAGTGCATTACTTATTATTTTCTTTTAAATAATTGTACCTGCTAATTCCAGGTCTTTCTGAAGCTCTCCACAAGTGTTCCTTGGCTCTTGGACAACTCTTCTGATTATTCTTTTAACTCCTCTGTCAGAAATCTTGTGCAGGCACCTGGTCGTGGTCGGTTTATGGTCATAAGATGTTCTTTCCACTTCCAGATTATGACCCCAACAGTGCTCACTGGCACATTCAGAAGTTTATAAATCCTTCTATAACCAATGCCATAAGTATGTTTTGCAACAATAAGGTTGCAAAGGTCTTGAGAGAGCTCTTTGCTTTTACACATCATGAGATGTTTCTTGTGAGACGCCTTGGTAATGAGACACTTTTTAATTGGCCATCAGTTGGGACTGAACCAGCTTATATTAATTTGCACTGACAAGGGGCAGGATTGCTTTCTAATTACTCATAGATTTCAGCTGGTGTCTTGGCTCTCCATGCCTTTTTGCACCTCTCTTTGTTCATGTGTTCAATACTTTTTCCCTGTGTCATTTAACATTATTACAGCAGAATGATATTTGAGATCCTGACAGCGGAGGTGAGTAAACTATCCCTAACCCTCTCCCCCCCTAACACTAACCCTCCCTTAGGGGTGCCTAACTCTAACCTCCCCATACCCGCTCCCCAGACCTAACCCTCCAGGGGTGGTGCCTAGCCCTTACCTCCCAGTGCCTAAACCTAACCCCCCTTTCCCCTAGCCTAATCCTAACCTTCACCAGGGGGGTGGCTTACCATAAGGCCCCCCACGGGTACCTAAACATAACCCCCTCATCCCCAGCTAAGTGCATACTTACCCCCGGCAGAGGACAATTGGGCTGGCATCCTGTTGGCATTCTGGCATCGGGATTAACATAGGCATCTGTATTTTGATGCCTATGTTAAATCCCTTGCTGGGATTACACTGTCAGGATTGAAACTGGCGGCCATCAGTTTCATAGAAGATCGTGTGCCTGTAGGACAGCAGCAGTATGTGCACACCAGACTCAGAGAGAGTAACAAGGAGAAATTGCAAACTTTATTGCTACAAATGACTGTTTCTTTATGTTAATTATCAGCTACAGTGAAGGTGTTATCAAAGTTGTTAGTGTTGTATAATACATTGTGTCCAGGTAAACTGTCAATCTCTGCAAGTGAGTTCAGAGAGGAGTACAGTGTGATCTATAGTACAGGAGACAAGTAACTGGAACTGTTAAAAAGAGCAGTGCAGGATCTTGCATAAATAGTATACCCTTCAACAAATCCACCAAGCTTCTCTTTAAATCCCGGGCAACAATTAGTGCACTATAATAAAACCTATAGTGCTGAACTTTGAGTCTCTGGGACATTTAAATAGTAAAAACATAGGAAGTTTTCTAAAACAGTGAAAGTATAAATGTATTAGCAAAGTTATAATAACATATAGAGGGAGTTGAACCAAATTCATAGAATGTAATAATACTTTGAGTAGTTTGCTAGGAATTATAAGGAATTGCATGTTATTTCTAATTGTGAAAACTAGCAGCTAGGAATTACTTACCTTCTCAAAAGTTTACAGGTTCCTGCATTGGAGATCGTTGAGTTCCCGAAAAAAAAATCAAATTATTGTTAAAGTGTGTCCTAATTTGAATTAAAATGTATTATTAGATGTATATTGAATGCAATTTGTATGGTTTGTGAAATTTATCATCTAATTTAAAGTAGGGGTGAGCGGGTTCAGATTTCTGAAATCCGAACCCCCCCGAGCCCCCCCGATCCGAGGCCGATCCGAGTCAGGCTCGACTTTTCCCGCCTGACTCGGATCTGAAATCGAGGCAAAACGTCATCATCCCGCCTTCCGAGTCTCGCGGGTTTTGGATCCTATATAAGGTACCCGCGTCGGCGCCATTTTCTCACTCGGCTGTGGACAGTGAAGAGGGAGGGTGGGAGTTAGGGCTGGCTGGGCTGTGTAGTGTAGTGCAGAGTAGTGTTGTGCTGTGCTGTGCTGCTGTTGTCCACTACTTTAAAGTCCATAGGGGCTGGCTGTGTTGTGCTGTGCTTCTGTTGTTAATAGGGGCTGTGTCCACTACTTCAAAGTCCATAGGGGCTGGCTGGACTGTGTTGTGCAGTCAGTTCTCCATAGGGGCTGTGTCCACTCCAAAGTCCTGTGCAGTGTCCCAGTCCTAAAGGGGTGCTGTAGTGTTGTCCAGGGGGTGCTCTGTCCATCAAGGGTGCTCCCCCCAAGTGCTAAAAAAATAATATTTTTTGTGTGTTTGTGAATTGTGTGCGCAGTAGCCGCACGTGCATCAACAAAGTAGTGCCAAGCGTGCGCCTGTGTCATGAGTAAAGGGCCGGCTGGCTTGACCATTAAAGGGTGCTGTAACCCCCAAAGTACACTCCAGTCCAAACCAAAAAAAAAATTATTTTCTGTGTTTGTGAATTGGGTGCGCAGTAGCCGCATGTGCATCAACAAAGTAGTGCCAAGCGTGCGCCTGTGTCATAAGTAAAGGGCCGGCTGGCTTGACCATTAAAGGGTGCTGTAACCCCCAAAGTACACTCCAGTCCAAACCAAAAAAAAAATTATTTTCTGTGTTTGTGAATTGTGTGCGCAGTAGCCGCACATGCATCAACAAAGTAGTGCCAAGCATGCGCCTGTGTCATAAGTAAAGGGCCGGCTGGCTTGACCGTTAAAGGGTGCTGTAACCCCCAAAGTACTCTCCAGTCCAAACCAAAAAAAAAATTATTTTCTGTGTTTGTGAATTGTGTGCGCAGCAGCCGCACGTGCATCAACAAAGTAGTGTCAAGCATGCGCCTGTGTCATATGTAAAGGGCTGGCTGGCTTGACCGTTAAAGGGTGCTGTAACCCCCAAAGTACACTCCAAACCAAAAATAAAAATATTTTCTGTGTTTGTGACTTGTGTGCACTGTGGCTGCACGTGCATCAACAAAGGAGCAGCGCCAAGCGTGCGCCTGTGTCCCATAAGTAAAGAGCCGGCTGGCTCATTTCTTAAAGGGTGGTGTAACCCACTAAGTGCACTACTCTCCAGCAAAAATAAAAAAAATATTTTCTGTGTTTGTGTGCACTTTAGCCACACGTATATATCAATATAACATAAATGGAGGACCAAACTTTCTCCGATAAAAATAAAATAGGGAAAGATCAAGAACCACTTCCTCCTAGTGCTATTGCTGCTGCTGGGAGTTGTTCATCATCCCAGAGAGGAAGTAGGAACATCACTACTTTTACTAAACAATTGACCCTCCAACAGTCCCTAGCGATGAGGATGAAGTACGACAGCAGTCATCCTGAAGCAAAATGTATAACTGAGGCCTTGACTGCTATGTTGTTGTTAGACGTGCGTCCGGTATCCGCCATTAGTGCAGTGGGATTTAGACAATTGATGAAGGTAGTGTGTCCCCGGTTCCAAATCCCGTCTAGATTCCACCTGCATCCTCAAAGCAGCAGCGACAAGCGTGCATCTGTCTGTTAAAGGGTGGTGACACCCTCAAAGTGTGCTACACAAACAATAAAAATATTGTTCTTTTTTTTTCTGTCTTTGTGAATTGTGTGGGCTGTAGCCGCACTTGCATCCTCAAAGCAGCAGCGACAAGCGTGCGTCTGTCTGTTAAAGGGTGGTGTAACCCTCAAAGTGCTCCAAAAAATAAAAAACTATTTTTTTAATGTGTTTGTGACTTGTGTGCGATGTAGCTGCACATGCATCAACATAGTAGCAGCACCAAGCGTGCGCCTGTGTCATAAGTCAAGGGCTGGTTTGGACATCTGGTCCGGGCTGAAGGATGTGCCAACAATTTCTGACAAGTCTACTGTCACTGCATATGATACTGTCCTCAAAGCAGCAGCAACAAGCGTGCGTCTGTCTGTTAAAGGGTGGTGACACCCTCAAAGTGTGCTACACAAACAATAAAAATATTCTTCTTCTTTTTTCAATCTTTGTGAATTGTGTGGGCTGTAGCCGCACTTGCATCCTCAAAGCAGCAGCGACAAGCGTGCGTCTGTCTGTTAAAGGGTGGTGTAACCCTCAAAGTGCTCCAAAAAATAAAAAACTATTTTTTTAATGTGTTTGTGACTTGTGTGCGATGTAGCTGCACATGCATCAACATAGTAGCAGCGCCAAGCGTGCGCCTGTGTCATAAGTCAAGGGCTGGTTTGGACATCTGGTCCGGGCTGAAGGATGTGCCAACAATTTCTGACAAGTCTACTGTCACTGCATATGATACTGTCCTCAAAGCAGCAGCAACAAGCGTGCGTCTGTCTGTTAAAGGGTGGTGACACCCTCAAAGTGTGCTACACAAACAATAAAAATATTCTTCTTCTTTTTTCAATCTTTGTGAATTGTGTGGGCTGTAGCCGCACTTGCATCCTCAAAGCAGCAGCGACAAGCGTGCGTCTGTCTGTTAAAGGGTGGTGACACCCTCAAAGTGTGCTACACAAACAATAAAAAATATTCTTCTTCTTTTTTCTATCTTTGTGAATTGTGTGGGCTGTAGCCGCACTTGAATCCTCAAAGCAGCAGCGACAAGCGTGCGTCTGTCTGTTAAAGGGTGGTGTAACCCTCAAAGTGCGCTCCACAAACAATAAAAATATTCTTTTTTTTTTTTCTGTCTTTGTGAATTGTGTGGGCTGTAGCCGCACTTGAATCCTCAAAGCAGCAGCGACAAGCGTGCGTCTGTCTGTTAAAGGATTACATCGGTGACAGCATCCAAGTAGGTATGTCAGACAGTCCGTACCTGTACTGGCAGGAAAAAGAAGCAATTTGGAGGTCCCTGTACAAACTGGCTCTATTTTACCTGAGTTGCCCCCCCTCCAGTGTGTACTCCGAAAGAGTGTTTAGTGCAGCCGGGAACCTTGTCAGCGAAAGGCGTAGGAGGTTGCTTCCACAAAATGTGGAGAAGATGATGTTCATAAAATTAATTATCAACTCTTCCAGGGAGACCAGCCTCCAGAACGTACAGAGGGACCTGTGGTTCCAGCGGGGATGAATTAATACTCTGTGAGGATGAGGATGTACACACTGAAGAGGGTGAGGAATCGGTGGATGAGGAGGATGAGGATGACATCTTGCCTCCGTAGAGCCAGTTTGTGCAGGGACAGATTAATTGCCAGCTTGTTTTGTGGGGGCCCAAACGAACCAATCATTTCAGCCACAGTCGTGTGGCAGACCCTGGCGCTGAAATGATTGGTTTGTTAAAGTGTGCATGTTCTGTTTATACAACATAAGGGTCGGTGGGAGGGCCCAAGGACAATTCCATCTTGCACCTCTTTTTTTTCTTTGCATTATGTACAGTTTGGGGCCTAGTTTTTCAAACTGCCATCCTGTCTGCCACTGCAGTTTCACGCCTAGATGGGTCACGTGTTTGTGCCGCCAACTCGTGTCGCTTAGCATAGTCATCCAGCTAGCTCGGTGCAACCTTTTGGACATAAAAACACTATTGTGAGGTGTGAGGTGTTCAGAATAGACTGGAAATGAGTGGAAATTAAGGTTATTGAGGTTAATAAAAGCATAGGAGCAGAAAAACCTACAAATTCTGTGATTTTAGCTGTTTTTATGCATTTTTTCAAAAAAATACAGATCCAAAACACAAAACCCAGAACCCAAAACACGGAAGGGTGGTTTTGGCAAAACCAATCCAGATCCAAAACATGAAGAAAGATCCAGATCCAAAACACGAAAAGTGGGCGGTGCACACCCCTAATTTAAAGTAATCTTTAGAAAAGGAAATAATTGAAGTGTCAATTGCCATCAACTTAGCTTGGAATTGGTCGCTTTGGTTCCTACTAAGAAAAAGAAGACAGTGGTATACTACACATATACTAAACCACCATCCAGGGCCCACACTTACAGTCTAGGTCTCACATAAATGCATGCTTAGCAACACTACACTTTATTAGATATTAATTAAAGGAAACTCTGTTAAATTAGGTCTATCCAGAAAGCCTGGTCTAGTGTGATTTGGAAACATTGACTTACATTTTTTGTTAAAAATGTTTTATAATTGTGAATCACACTTAAGCTGAATACACACACGGTACGATCTGTTCCACCAATGACTTGAAAGATATCATTCAAAGGAGCTTATTCAGACCCGTTCGCAATGCAGCGCACTTTCGCAGCGACAGGGGCCGGGTATACAAATTTCTGGGATCGCACGGCCAGGCTTAAGGATGCCCTAAATGTCTTAGAGAGAGATGGCAGAGTGACCGCACGCCGGTGTAATGACACTTTTCTTTCTTAGCACAAGTCATCTCCAGGAAGTGTTTGATTAATCCGTAACATCGAGAGCCATCGGAGCTGTGCGCAGCCCTTGAGGTAGACCCTACAACCCGCCGCAAGCACTGCATTCACTGCAGTTTGATATACAACCAGGAGACATGTACAATGACTCTTCCATGCTAATTTTGCACGCCCAAAAAAACGCCATTTTGATGGTCAGACACATCTGCGTTTGTTCATCCACTCCCCCGTTTTCCTGGACCTTCCCCAGTTACCACTCAGAAAAGGCACTATCACTCAAAGTAGCGTTCAGTGTTTGTGCTACAAGCGCATGATTCCCGATCGCAGTGACTGGTTCGTGCACGTGCACTGTGACTTATACGCATACACAGCTTGCAACAATCGCCTGGCTGCGAGTGATCACTGCTTAGCGAAGGGTCTGAAACAGACCCAAAGATCTTTCAAAGATTATTCAAAGATATCTCTCAGTGAGTCCTCCTGCCACATTTTTGAACAGGCAAAGTTGACGATATCGTCCAAATTGGCCTGCATGCATGGACGATGAAAGAGATCTTTATATGTGCATTGTTGGTCGATATTATTTGCAGGTAAAGTATAATATGTTTATATTATACTAAACAATGTAGGTGGTCCTGTGTCTGACCTCAGGTTGTTGGTTTCCTGTGACCACAAAAAGTTTTTATTTCATACTAGTTTTAAACACATATAAATCATATATGCAATAACAATATAACATTAGGGTCATATTTTATATATATTTTTTATACTTTGGCTTGTGGCCGGTGTGGACATAATAAACCTTATGGTGCACTGTAATAGTGTATGTCCATTACAGTGGGCAAAATCTGCAGCCCTGAATGTTTTGATGGTTTAACACTCCACACAAACTCACCTGAGATATTGCTGGCAAACATTTTCCTGGATAGTCACACTGGTGTCCCCCATCCACTTCTTCATCCTATGGAAGCAAATGTGCTGTGTCACAGGGCACATGGCTCCATATAGTTATGTTGTGGAAAATGCAGCACATTGCAATAATCTCAGCCACCATTTCCAGCACATACATAAGTGCACCACCAGACTGATCCAAACACCAAAACCATGCTATCATCAAGCCGAAGCATCTCTCCACCACCTGGCTGGTCACTGCACGTTCAGCATTATAATTGGTTTGTGCTCCAGGGTTTGGGGAAGTAAATGAAGTGAGGAGCCATGGCCGACAAGGGTAGGCACTATCTCCTACAAACATCAAAAACAGCAGGTCAGCCATTTGTCAGCACAATCAAGATATAGTATTAAAAATGTACACAACAATACTTACTGTACTGTATCTGCAGCATTTATATTACTGTATCATATAGTCTTGCCAGTGATTTATGTGACAAGCTTATGTTTTACACTCTGCTAGTTACGACTACTCTGTGCCGATCTGCATTAGTTTGCCTGTGCCAAGAGTAGATACCTTTTACCATGTGACAGGTCATATGGTTGAATCCTGAATTTTATCTTACTGCAGAAGTCTGTGTATGAGATGCTGACACCAGCTGTGCGAGTCCCAGTACCCTACAATGATTATATCTTCTTACCTCTCGCAATGTTTATTCTCTGAGTTTATTTCTACCACAAGGAAAGTGATCTACTATGCAGAACCACAGCTGTATTATATAGACAATCATTCCAGTCTGTATTAATACAAGTTGACAGTTCCAGAAATCTCATTGTCTGTGAATTAAGAGATGAACTTGGTTTAGCTATCTGAATAGTTACACACTACTTACGTGTAATGAGGGTCAGAATACTTACCCAGCAACCACGCATCTCCACCTTCCCTCTGTGCTATTTCCTGCCAGATCACTAATGAGTCATGTGACCTTCCTAGGAAGTTGCTATCAGGGAAATAATCTGGAGGGAGACACCACATACAGTCATCTCATTCAGCCACTGGTAATGTTTCCTATTCTGGAAGATGTACTGTAAACTTCTGAGAGGAACAAGGGCTGTATGGGTGCCTTCCATGACCATATAACATGTGAAAAGCCAGTGATTGCCATAAACTGTTGCTTTGCCACAACTAGGGACTCTTCATTCAAAGGCATGTTTATAAATAGTTTTAGCCGCAAACATGAATGCTGAGGCTACACACCTCAGGGTCCTGCTAAAAGACAGCTGGGAGGTACCAGCCACTACACCAACCACTGTTTGAAAGGATCCTGAAGCACAAAAGTGTAACACTGACAGCACCTGTGTGAGTGGTGGAATTTCTGTTGGATTGTAAATTTGTCCTTCTAGATAACTCTCCACTATATTGAGAGTATATAGGATGACATGAGGTGGGAGGCGGAAACGATGCAAAACCTCATTATCAAGCATTCCAAATAGGGTAACGCAGCCGGCCAATATTTATGCTCTGCAAATGCATATGGATCGCAAACCGGCCGCTACGATCTGAAAGCGATTGCAGTGAGCATGCAGACCAACAGCATAGCCATTGACATGATGTGACTGTTTAGGGGTGGTCGGCGGAATGCAAGTGTGCCTTTGCATTTGAACGCAGTTACAGGTTCGTTCATAAATAAGCCCCTGCAAATGTATACACTAACAGAATAATAGAGGCTATAGAAAATGGGCCCCAAACTGCCTACCCTGAACACATATAATATATATATATAATTGGAGGTGCTACCTGTGGATACAACTGATATATGCACAAAAAGGAATACAAGTGCACAACTCCAAATTAACTGGTTATATATAAATAAAGAAATAAATTTTTGCAGTAAAAAGAGGTTTTTGGCATAATCTTGGCCAAGGTTATGGGCCTACCCACCATATCCGGGTAACCTCTGTAGGGTAGGACCCTAACATACTAGGGATCAAATCCAGAGCGCAGGACACCCCCAAACTAGCCTAGCTAAGCCACCCCATGGCACAGCTCTAATAAGAAAAATGAAGTTTAAAAGAAATTGTTAAGAGCAGCTGCAGCTACATATAAAGAATAAAAATAAAAAGTGAAATACATATATAAAAAACAGACAGTGAAGCGATAAAATGTGTTGAAGGAAAACTGTGTTATACTGCGGTGCCCTGAAGCAGATCAACCACAGCAATCCAGGGGGACCCACACCCCAAAATGTACCAAAGCTGCAGTACACAATGTATATATTAGCAGGACTTACTGTACTTATATTGTGCCTCTGACTGGTGTTTATATTACTATGCCTGGCTCCATGCTCTTTGGAATTGCAGTTGTGCACTTGTATTTCTTTTTGTGTATAGAATAATAGAGTCCACTGGATGTGTAACAGTTTGTGAGGTAGGGTCAGGTCAACCACAACTGTGTGAATGGTTCCGACGTTACTTGATGTTACCGATGTTTTCGCTGACTTGCAGATGCATGTCATGGGAAGTGGGTGCCTTTATACATGGATGAACATCTTGGTATAGAGCTGCGGATGCCATGTGTTTACATACATTAGCATATTTTCACAAGCTGGTGGGGGCATGCGAACACAAACATGCGATCCAAACTGAATAAGGGGCAAAGCCCACAACACAACAACTACTCACCTTTAATGGACAGGCCCAAAAACAAGAAGCACTCAAATAGGAGGCAGATATAAAAATAGTGCTGGAAAGAATTAAACAAAGACATTGTGAAAACCTGCCATACATACTGCCAGATGTACTAAGCTCTGAAAAGTGATAAACCACCAGCCAATCAGCTCCCAATTGTCATTTTTCAAGCACAGTCGGTAACATGACAGTTAGGAGCTGAGTGGCTGGTCATTTATCACTCTCCAGTTTATCACTTTACAGAGCTTAGTACATTTCCCCCCCATAGTCCTTGTGCAAACACATAGCATTTTTTCTTTATAATTTATATATATAAGATAAGCAAATTCCTGTATAAGAAAACCACATGTAAATACTTGTCCCACAACATGGCACGGGTGATTTAGCGGAACGTCCTTTTATAGTGTAGCACAATCCGATGCAGTGTACATGCGCTAGCGTACCACCATATAAATAGATAGAGAACACTTTTTCGTAAAACTTAATTTGACAGTTACCACGCCTCCAGCCCCTCCCCTGTCACTCCCACTTTTCCTCCCCTATTTGATATCGCTTCATATAAAATTTATATGGCTTAATATAAATTTTATGTGGCGCAATATCTTTTTGATAGGGTTTTGTTATAAAAATTGAAATCAAATGTATATAAATGCGATAGGGCTTGATATAAAATGTTATCGGGTTCAATGCTTAAATAGGCAGTATTGTTGTTAAACCTTCGTGATAGCTATAAAAGTAATTACATCTTTATCTAGCAGACAGCCATGCCTACGAACAAAAGAAACAGTGCGTCGCACCACTAATCGAAAAAAGCGGATGAAAAAGGCGTATTACACGGTATTGAACCCCGGCAGTTATATCGGCCTTGATAAGTATTATAAGGCCAATAAAGATGCGTTTAAAAGAATGGAAATTTAAAAATGGATGCAAAAACAAGACGCGTATACATTACATAAACCGGCTAGGAAAACCTATAAAAGGAACATGATCTGCGTATCCGATATAAATCAGCAATGGCAATGCGATTTGGTATCGCTGATAGACCTTGCGGAGTACAACGATGGTTTTAAGTAGATATTAACTATTATCGATATATTCAGTAAGAGAGCCTGGGCTGTAAGCCTAACGTCTAAGAGCGCAGCAACTGTCGCTAGCGCTTTTGAAAAAATATTTAAGCAGGGCTACGTGCCAAAGAAGCTGCAAACCAACCAAAAACTGTTAGAAAAATACGATATACATAATTTTACGGCCAACAATGACGTAAAGGCGGCGGTTATAGAAATATTCAACAGGACTTTAAAAACACGGATGTGGCGCTATTTCACAACGCAGAATACCTACAGATATATAGATGTTTTACAGGACTTCATATACAGCTATAATAACACTTATCATAGAACAATTAAGTGTACGCCATGTGATGTGAACGCCTCTAACGCTTTGAGCATTTTTAAGATGACGTACGGTGAATACTTTAAAGCTAATAAAATACAGCCTCGATTAGCCGTAGGTGAGCACGTACGCATCTCCAAATATAAGGATATATTTCAGAAAGGCTATGAACAGAATTATTCTGAGGAAATATTCGTCATACAGGCTGTGAACACTAAAGGACTTAGGCTGCTTTATACGTTGGCGGATCTGAACGGTGAAGTTATAACTGGCAGTTTTTACCCCGAAGAACTTAAAAGCATTCCCAAAAACTATAACAGAACTTACAAGGTGGTCGGAAATACGCGCTGGTCAAGTGGCGCGGTTACCCCGCAAAATTTAACAGCTGGGTCGCAGCGTCTGAGATAAAAGATATATAAAGCGTATCATGCTCTAAACAAGGTGAGAGATGGATGACATCGTTCTACATAACATTGCCCAGTAATGCGTCTGTGGACACTTTCCCTCAAAATCAGATTTCTAACTATACAACATAATTTGCAAAGCCGATACACTTAATCGGCGAATGCAAAGTTGCTCTTACAGAAATACAATACCCGCACACATAGAATACAATCGATATACGCAATTGTGTGTTGAAAATAACAAGGTGAGATGGACCGAACACGGATTTCACGAGGGTGTGCATTAAACCCGGTTTTTATGAAACAATCCAGGCGCTGGTCGAAGCATTCAACGCTGAAATTGAGCATCATAAACTGGATGGAGGGTTAAAATTATGGTATGACCTCCTTGAACGCGCCGTATCCTTCGACAATAAGGCAATGTACCAGATCACAGCCAGTGTTAAGCTGGAGAGAATACTGGGTTTACAGCCTAAAATTAAGTTTTTAAAACTGTGCACCGACATCAACGGTGGACAATATACGTTGTACATGTACACAGACATTATCGAACACCAGAGGGTTGGTGATAGTTATGTACCATTGCTACGGACTGTTGAAATTAAGGGGCGTAACAACGAAATGGTCACAATTCGATACAAGAAGCCAGATTACGTACCTTTGTGCAAAGAGCATTTTGACACGATTACCGTAGAGATAAAGAACGACCAGAATGAGAACATAGCATTCAAGTTTGGGAAAGTGATCGTAAAACTACACTTTAGACGATGCAAGAACGATTTTTATCAACCGGGCAGAATGGTCACTGTTAAAAATTATGGCGATCCGGCGCTGTACGCGCAATATTATTAAGCGCAAGCCGGTAACGGATTACCCGGTTTTCACGGCAGCGCTTACATGTACGGCTGTGGTTTAGGCAGTATTTTTCGAAGTCTTTTCATAAAAGCGGTGCCTCTTTTCCGGAGAGGTCTAGAGTTAGCTAAACCGCATGTGAAGACCGCGGCGCGCAATATCGCGAAAGACGTTATTGGAAAAGCCACAACAGTGGTGGTGAATAAAATACACGAGGCGAACCAATCCAAACAAGATGGTTCAGGAATAATATATACAAGAAAAGGCGTGTCTAAAAGAAAACGGAAGCGCACGATAGCGTTTCCTCCTTGGGGCATCCCTTTTTTAAATAAAAGCAGGAGACGCCGCAGCTTAAAGAAGAAGAAGAGAGAACCGAAGCGCGGTGCTGGTGATATTTTTTAAACAACATGTCTTTCATACACACTGAGTCCATCGAATGTGCAAAATCAGAGCTGGATCTTTTTGACGTGCCCCCGACACAAACTAGCATAGAGAAAAGTCTATACGTCAAAGTTCAGCCTTTAGCGGTGTTATCCGACAAAGCGCAGCTTGAGTTTTATATAGCAGCCAGTGGCGAACACTACTACGATCTGAACAACACCCTGCTGTATGTGACGTGCAAGTTCGTACCAACCGATAACACGGCGATAGCCCAAGGGGCACGGGTCACCCTTATTAATTACCCCATAGCAACTTTATTCAGTGAGGTGGATGTCACTTTGGGCGACAGGCTCATATCACAATCCAACAATCTTTATGCATATCGCGCATACATTGAGACTATATTGAATTATAGCTCCGACACTTTGTCAACAAAGCACACCACAGGATTATTTTACAAAGATTTGGCTGGAGAACATAACAACAGGGTGCTGGACGGACCTAACACGGGTTTCAGAAAACGAGCAGGAGCGACAGCGCAGAGTCGCACGGTTGAATTGCTAGGACCGCTTCACTGCGACCTTTTCCACCAGCATAAACTAATTTTAAACGCCGTTGACCTGAAGATTAAACTCACCAGAAACAAAGACTCATTCTGCTTAATGTCTGCTGAAGCAGATGCCTTTAAAATACAGATCGTCGCGGCGTCCCTATTTGTGAAAAGAGTGCAGGTCTCACCGGCCGTGCGCATTGGTCACGCACAGGGCCTGCTAAACGGCAACGCAAAATATGCGATTGACTGCGTCGGAATAAAAATCTACAGCGTACCCGCAGGCAGTGGAGTGTTTAATCTAGAAAATCTATTTTTAGGTCAAGTGCCAAAAACGGCCATAGTCGGGTTTGTGGACAACGAAGCATTTTCAGGAGCCCTTGATCGGAACCTCCTTTGTTTTGAACATAAAAATGTGAACTTTGCATCCCTTTATCTGGATGGAACGCCGCACCCGGTAAAACCATTTCAACCAGACTTTGAACATGGTAATGCTGTAAGAGAGTATATGTCGCTCATACAGATCACAAATAAGCAGAAATCCGATGCTGGAATACTGGTCGACCACGAAGAGTACCTCAACGGCTACACGGTATTTGCTTTTGATCTGTCGCCGGATCAGGAGTGTGGAGAGCACCTTTCCCTGATAAGGACGGGCAATCCACGCGCCGAATTCCGCTTTGCGGAAGCGTTGGATCGTACAGTCAAAGTGATCATTTATGCTCTATTTGATAATATCATTGAGATTAATCAAAGGCGTGATGTGCTGTATGATTACCTATAAGTGAAAGAAACTATTTCAATATTTTATCGAATCTTTTAACGAATATCATTACGTGGTAAAAAAGAGAAGATGAACACACTACAGATAAATTGTATTCTCTACACAGAACCAAACACACGCCGTTATTTTAAAGGAACCTACGCGTGCGATATGTTGCCTACCGATAAACTGGCGCATTACCCCTGCGCGTTTGCAATCAACACGCATAGTAGCGGTCAGCCTGGCGAACACTGGTTGGACATTTATTTTAATGAAGCAGGACTTTGTTATTTCTTTGATTCTTACGGACTCGCGCCAGACAGCATTATTTTCCCAAAGAATATCAAAGTTTTTACATTTTAATTCAAAAAGCATTTGTCACCAAAACCGCCGGTTACAAGGCTTTTCAAGTGCTGTATGCGGTCAAAATTGTATTTACTTTAAATTTTTAATGTGTAAAAACTACAAATATGAGGAAATTCTGTCCCGATTTAGTAATGATACAAAATGTAATGACCGTGTAGTTGCAATGTTTGTAAGGCGGCTGCCGAAAAGGCATTGTTTGAGCCGCTATATGGATAAATGTATACAGAAATGTGTAACTTGTAATCAACCCTGCGTTTGAAACAATTTATGTAAAATGCTTCATAACTATAATAAACAACAGTTTTAAACATTATGTTGTTGCGTGTTCTTCCATAAACAGCGATTAGAAACAAAGAACAAAACAATCCGTTCTAAATCATAAACATATTTTATTGTAACATAAAAGTATATTTACAGATACATCATCATTTTTATTATCATAGCAGTTGTAATCAGAGTGATGTTTGAAGCAATTATGTATAATGATTCATCGTTATAATAAACAAACAATTTTTCAACTTTATTACAATACTTGCATTTAAAAACAATATACAATACAAACAGATTATAGACTCAGCCACGTGGCATCCTTAAACATTTCTAAAGATCTTTTTCTAGGCATTAAGTAACCGTGTGTCGTTGTTAATCCGGGGGTGCTTAAAACATTTAAACGTCTTTTCTTATGCACTTGTAGCGATGGTGGGGTTGGTAAATACCCATCATCAACGGTATGTGTTTCTGCCTTTAAATGGTCTAGCTGCAGCATATTGGATGTGTTGCCGACCACGATGGACGGTATATTAAATTCCGCCATGGCCTGCATAACCTCGGCCCAACCATTCGGCATTTTACGGCACGACACGCTGTGGCTTTGCGTGATGCTTCTTATTAAATCCAGCATGTTGGAGCCCTGTACAGCGTTACCTTTATATAGAAACTTGCCTTTAGCGTTCCAGTTTGTGATGTGTTTAGATCCGGCCATTTTATTTAAAAGTATCTCGCTGTTTTTCCTATACCGGTCATTAACACCATCCAAAACTTCTTGATAAACGGTGTCAGAACCGGTTACCTAGTCAGAGTTAGTCGTTTGAGGAACAGTTGGCGTTTTGGGCGTTAAGAGAGTTAAAGTTGACATCTCTCTATCAGACTGCTTACTTAACACCAGATATTTCTGCAATGCGGATATGTAACGCTTAGACTTATTATACTCCGATAAAGCATTACTCTGTAGTATGCTTATGATCTCTGCATCTAGGCCTTGCACAGCTGTTTTACGTATATCATCATTACCCGGTTTGTTGCGCAAGCGCTCTATCTGCTGCTGAGGCACCAGATACATCTACTCAGCGTATTCCATCAACAATTAGTCAGAAGCCCCGTTATTAATGGTATAGCAAATCCAAGCAGCGACCCAATAAATCCGCCGGACTGTTTCACCAATCGCTTCTTTTTACGAATGGTGCATTTCTTATTACATAGCGATTTTATAAGGTTGTGCTTCTTTTTAAGGTAATTCAACTGTCATTGTGACAATGGTATTTTACCTTTTAGAGTGTTGAGCGCAATCTCACAAATGGCCGTCACCAAATCGTTTGAAGCCGTGGATAAAATAGCATTTCTTTGAGTCAGTGGCGCCTTTATTAACGCTTTTAAAAGCACCCAATTACGACGCAAGTGCGCTGACATGCTCGCTGATGGTGTTGCTATGGCAAATGACTAAAAGTTGAAGAATTACAGCTTTTTAGAAGCATGCTTTTTAAAGACGTACGCTACCGGCGTAACCGGCGGGAATAACCCGCTTCATAAACGGTACTCATCAAGTGTGTTGTTTCTTAAATCAACCAGTAAACACCCATAAGGAGCTCTGGTCGCGTCTTCAAAAGCCTCTAAAAAGAACATTGATTTACCGGGATACATCTGCCTAGCCAGCATTGTCACTTGCAATTTATCCCTAGGATTTTTAAAAAGAACCATATATTTTGTATTTAACTGTAAAGTTCTGCTCTTTTTACCCTGAGAAAACACATTTTGCACAAGGTAAATGATGCTGAAATTTCTATGGTGTACATACTTTGTGAAAGCTTTCTCAATCTCCGAATTATTACTAGCCAACTCCATCAGATCATCAACCACTGCTAAATTAACCTTATCGGGAGGGAAAAGTTGGTCATCGTTAAAAGTCTCAGGTAGCCCCTCTATAAAATGCATACCGGGGTAATTGCGCAGAAGATGATCGTACATTGACTGCCAGCAAGCATAAAACCAAACAATATTATCGGGAACGTGCGAGATGTGCGTAGCGGAATTATGCAGCAGCATTTTTACAAAATAACTTTTACCCGAGTTGGAAGGGCCTGCTAAAATACATGAAAAGTGGTGTTGCAGCCTGATATCCATCTTAAAACCCAAACGGTAGCATTGTGAAGTTATCTGTAAGCTTCCGTTTAGTGTAAACGCACTTTTGCTTTTTCTGCAGCACTCGCGTTTCAATCTGCCAATACCTTTTAAAATGCACTATACCGGGCTGGCGAATCACAATTTTTTTCTGGTCGTCGCATTCGGGGTTTAAAGGATAATCTAAGACCAGGTCTTTCAGGCTGTCAAAGTTGACATGATGCGCATTATCAACTTTAAGCGTGATTCCTTTAACTTTTAAACTAATCTTTCCGTTATTTAAATGATATCCATATGACTTGGGTCCCGCTGAGACAAACTCTGTTATATGCGCACCAGCCGGGATTTCGCTAGTCAGTTCGCCTAGATAATCACCCAATGGCGGATTCCAATCACCAGGCCTGCTGACAAAAATGACAGAGTCTGTATCGTGGTAAAGACAGAGCTCTTGCAACCTATCCAGCAGTTTGTACAGTTCAATACAGGCATACGCCGGTGTTATTGCGGCTATAAAAATATTACAAATATGTGAGCTGGTGTAATGATCTTTGGCGTATTTCCAATTCACCATCACCGCGTCGTCATCTATGAAGTCTAAAGAAGACCTCTCATAGTGGGGCAAAAACGCGTATTCAAAAAGTTTGTCGGGGTCTGAGACAATTGCGGTGTTGGGTAAGTTACAGCATTGCGCAAATTTGCCCATAAGGCTATTAAGGAAGAGTTTTGACAACTGACACTTGGCCGGATTAATATGAATATGATCTGGCCGTAAAGACACCCCTTCATTTTTTTGATAGGCGTCTATATATGCTTGGCGTTTCTCAGAGTCTGTACACCATTCGGGATAACCAGACGCCTCTTGTTTGTCCCTGAGATATAATTTAATGTACCCTGAAAACAAATCATCGGATTGGTTATCAAAATGTCACACCTCATAGATTTTACACACTTTGTAACCCTTGTCAACGGCTAAATTTAACTCTACGGTACACCACGTACCAACGAGGGCTCGTTCCTCATCATTATGTTCACACGTCTCTGCCTGCCCAAACACGCAGCATGTTCAACATAAGGAAACATTAGTTTACCAATCATTTTAACAGGAAGAACCGGAAAGAAAAGCCCACGCGGAGGGTACATTTTTACTTTGGCGATGCCAAAATATGATGTGATATCACCAAAATCTTTATAAATGATCCAGGGATGTTTTACAGGATATGATTTGGTTTTGTTGACAAATGGGCACAGACTGGGAAAATCATAGTAGTGTATGCGCTCGTCCTGTTGCGTTTGGTGATACAGCTTTATGGCGTTTGTACGTCCGCCGTAAAGTGCAGCGCGCAGGTCCAAGGGTTCAGGCAAATCCCTGTCCTTAAGAAATGCCTGTAGACACGCATCCTCTTGTAACATTTTTTTCCACTCGCATTCCCAAATAACACGCAAGTGAAACCCGCACAGTTTAAGAAAGTTCATTCTCACCAACTGGCCGTAGGTCGTTTGAGTCACTTTGTTTTCATCGGTGTTGTAACAAGCGCTACATCCATGATAAAAACAACCTTGGAACTCAAACGCCGTTTGTACACCATTGATAACGGCGTATCCGTCCAGGTAGTATCTACCGAATTTCTTCTCACCCCCTTGTAACACGTGTCTTATGTCTATGCCCTCTGTATGCACTATGTACATTAACCACTGTATGGCCGGTTTTGAGTAGCGCTTCTGAGTCTTATGATAGTTATCGCCCGGTACAAGCGCCACCGTGTTTTCCTTTTAAAATCTACATCGGTACATGGCCATACATACCGACGCTAATGTGGTAAGTTGAAATGGGTCAACGTGCCTCTTAACAATTACGGGACCCTTTTTTTATATACAATTATGTCCTCTGATGTCATTGCTAAAATGGCATCTTGGAAGGTCTTACAAGCCATGTCATCCCCCGACACTTGTGACCGGAGGTGGTGTACAAACTGCAGCAGTCGCAGTACAATTTTTCAAGACACGGTGTTTTGGAAGACAACTCTAGAGCCTTGTGCTCTTCTAAACAATTGGTTGACCTGCAAAACACCCTACACACAGGACATCTTAGCGCCGTTTTTCCTGTATCAACACACTCCTGTCTGAGGCAGGCCTTACAAAAGAAGAGGCAATCGTGATTATTTTTGTGGTGGTACGCTGTGTGGCAAAACTTGCAGAAGAATCGGGCACCCACAAATGCTTTTATGTCTAATATACCGTAGTAATGGTCGTCGTGCCATAAGATAAACAGTATGTTGTCTTTGTATAGACTGTCTGTACAATAATAATACAGTCCGTTCTGTAGTACAGTATCTTAATTGTTGCTTTTAAGTGATTTTCAAAACAAGCAACGTCGCTAAAGCTGATCGGCTTATAAAGGGGCAGATTCAAAGTTTTATGAAGCTCAAGAGCACGATCGTGTATAACAATATCCGTGGAATTATCATTGTCCAGAAGTTTGCAGAGACTAGCTGCCAGACACAAATTGTTACCGCTGTTATTGAAATCGTATAACAAATGCCTGTGTTTCTCAATAATAAGACTGTGTGGTCTTCTCCACAGGTGTTGGCCCGTCAGGGCTCCGCCTACACGATTCTTGAAAACAGAGATCACAAATTTCAACTCTGTATCAATTAAAACCTCAGAATTACTTTGCAGCGTGTTTGTTATCTGATTAAAAAAACTTACGGCATCTAATGTATCGTGCGGCCTGCGATGTGAATAAATTGCATTGTGTAAGTTTCCACCCTCCAACCTTAACTGCACACAGTCATTAGGGTTGACATTAACCATGTAACTGTCGAGCATGGTCTGTATTGCATCATGTATTGCCCTCATAGCATCTACAAACGATGTAACCCTATCCAAATTCACAAACCGGAAATAGTGGTGGATTTCAGACGCCCTGAAATTGGGGTGGTTTCGTTCGTATCGGTCGATGGATTTTAAAAACACAGGGTGCGTCTCCTCATTATTACCAGGAGATTCCGGACTGCCAAGTACGGGTGATGCTACGGCATAGTCCATCCGCGACACTGCATTGTCATTCTGGCCACTAAATCTAAACATGCCATGCCGTCCTAGTCTAAGCTGTTTCTGTCTTGCATTTATTAAAGTCTGAATAGTGCGCTATACTTTTAAACGTCTGTATGTATTTTTACAGCGCTGCGCTCTACGCGCTGCATGGCGGTTCAATCCACGACCTGTAATAATTAGTCATTTCTTTTTTTTACCGAATGCATGGGCCTGTATGAATGCATTAGTTTCCCTACCTAGTCTACCCTGTTCTGTTACACCGCCCATATAATGGTTAATAAAATCATAAAGCACATGCTGGTCGCATTGTCCGCTGCGCATTATTTCAGCGTGTCGCATTAACAGCCCCTCCGCTATGTGTTTCACGCATGTGAGTTCTCTGAAAATCATGCCTAACATAGCGTGATATTTTAATTTTGATAGTTTACTCATGCCTTCTGTCATTGCTGGTGTACCTGTAGTGGGTTGTCGACCAACACTCGCACCTGTTGATCCTACGCCCGATGGCCCTGCAAAAGCTTCGTCCAGCGTGTTCTGCGGCACTGGATGATGTCTACCACCGTTGCCTGATGTCCCTGCAACAGCATCATCCAGCGCAGCAGAAGGCTGCTCATTCACAGACACACCGACCCCGATGCTCGGGGCACCTGAAACACCACCTTCCTCATGCATGTCTATCGATTCTACATCTGAAGCCCAGAACACCTGGGCATCTTGAATCAGATCATCATCATCACATATCAAAATGGGCTCTACCTGTGTATCTGGGATATTAATTGTTTCAGATTGGGTGTCTGATATTGTAATAGGACAGACCCGTGCAGATTGCAATATTATAGCTTTATGATTCTTTGTATGCCTGCTCTTTCTTTTTGAGGTGATATTGCTGACCTCTGTGGTAGTGTTAATGCTGGCGCAGGGCACTTGTTCATCACACCTGTTGACCCTCTTAACCTTTGCACAATCTGTGTCGGCATTAACAGTAAGACATGGTGCCTGTTCATCATCATTATCATCCTGACCTGTGATCCTGTATTTCTTACAACCATTACAACATTCTGGTACACTTTGCAACGGCGTCAATCACCTTCTTTTAGGGGCTGATTCGTCAGTATAACTCAGTCTCCTCTTTAATCATTTTTGATTAAATGGCTCATTCACCCACTGCGTTGTGCAAGGCATACCTCTTACCCGCCTGTTTGGTTTGATTTTATTGTATAGATGGTTTATTATCAATGGTGTAGAACCGGCTAGACTATAATGGCTGTTCAGTGGCGCCGGTGTGCATTGGTTCCCTTTGTCAGCATCGGACAATTGCGGCGTTGTTATTCCATCCGCTGTTGTACAGGCCTCTGGTTCTCCAGGTGATTCATCATATGTTATTGCGCAGCAATAATCCACCCGATCCATATTATATAGTGCAACTACATCGAACGCTAAAATAAAAAAAAAATTAAAAATAATAAAAAAGCAGTTAGATGTGCAGCAGTGATATACATTTTGCTCTGGAGAAAAATGATCATTTTAGATGCATGTAATGAACGTATAGCGTCGATTAATTAACTTACTCTCGATAGAATGCTCTCGGGGCAGTTCTGACGCCGGCGCCAGTGGTGAACATGCTGGTGCATCGTGTATAAGATTTTCAATGGCTGATTGCCCACATGGTATGGTAGGACTGTCTGTGGAATACTGATGCATAATTTAAAAACATATCGCATGATCTACTTACAGGCAATTTGTATTGTCGTTAAAATACCCATGGATACTTACAGCTGATCTGTGACTGTGGCGACGATGCATACCCCATGTAAGGATTCTGGAACATTCCGATATCATCCCCAAATGCGCATTCTGCGCCGTATGGGTCGGCACTTCTCAGATCTTGACCGGCCATTCCTGTGTAAGATTAATTCTGATTAATTATGCACAAATAAACATTTGTAAAATAAATTTTAATTATGCGGCAACCGCTGAAGGCATATTCACAGGCTTTAACATTTTATATAAATAAATAAATAACTTTATGTAGGCTCGTTAAACAATATATGATCACTTACGGGTTAGAGGCCGATATACATGATCTTCCTCATCTTGCGAAAGGCATGTGATCATATTGTCATCAGAAATCTCAAAGATGTTCTGGTTTGCTGACTGTTAACAGATTATATTAATATGCAAATCGTTTATATTTTTTTACCATTAGCGCATATTTTTACATGATAAAACTGTATTGTACATACCTCCATTATTATTTTTTATAAAGGTGTGCCTTGGAATAACCATTATGCTGAAAGACATATTAAAAATGTGTATTTAATTACACATGTTTATACCGTATTTGCTGAACACCATATTTACAAAATGCTTATAATCACAAAAATTTGTGTCAATTTTATTTTAATTATGCTAAAACACAGCACCCTGTAATTGTGACAATCTATTTTAAATAATGCTATAAAACGTTAATTCGCCATTAGCAAAATAAATCATTAGCTAATAAAACAATGTACAAACATAAAAGCGCCACCATATATATATTTAATTAGAGATAGCTAACACACATGCAAATTAATATTCAACAATGCCAACATGTAAATAAATAAAAAATAAATAAATAAATAAAAGTAAACCACACTAAAAGAAAGTCATGTCAGCTAACATAATGACATTCCAACTGCTAATTCACGCATTTTAAACAAAATCACACATATATATGACAACGAGGCATTACTCTAATACTTGCAATACCAAAAGGAAACACTAGCTTAAAATTATGCTATGATACAATTTATAATCACAGCATTAAAAAGTATAGTAAATATTTGTGTATATATATATATATATGGAAATAGTAGTTCTTGGATCGCGCACAGTGTATTTAACCTGATTGTGACATTAAAGTGCAGGTGTCATATATATGAAAAGTTAATCGACCACTTGAATCCTTCAAATAAGAGGAGGCAGCAGTCTCTTCCATAGGTCTGTATGGCAATCAGATGAAATAGTGATCTGGAAAATGGGGTGGAAAGGACAAGCGCCAAATAGTGTGATAAATTAAAAAATAATTGTGCCCGTGCTCAAATAATAATGTGCGTACCAAAAGATAAATCTTTAAGGCTTATCTGTAAATCTTGTCAGTCGATTGAGTATACAATGCTGGACCCGGGTTACTGGTGCCAGATAGGACCTTAGTAGGGAAAGGCTCTTGACAGAGCCAGGTGAAGAAGAAAAATAATATAGTGTAGTAATTTCAGAATACTGAGTCTCGTAATAAATGGTTATGCGTACGCGATAGATTCTTGTGTAGATGCATATAGTGTTAACCTTTGGTAACTTTATCCAGGTTTCTTCCTTATTTTTCAGCCCCAAATGTACCCACATAAAGTGGTGATGGTCTGCTCACTCCCCTTGATATGCGGTCTGTCACCCTTGTCAATATACGAGCCAGAGAGGAGGACTTCATATATTATTTCATCTACTTATTATACAATCCAGGAACCACTTCTCCTTTGTTGCAGCACAGGACACAGCCAGACACAGTCTCTCTCCCAACCCAGTGTGTGTGCAATCAGGACAGCCCTGGGCTGTCAGGCCTGTCAGGGCTGTCCTGATTGCATACACACTGGGTTGGGAGAGAGACTGTGTCTGGCTGTGTCCTGTGCTGCAACAAAGGAGAAGTGGTTCCTGGATTGTATAATAACTAGATGAAATAATATATGAAGTCCTCCTCTCTGGCTCGTATATTGACAAGGGTGACAGACCGCATATCAAGGGGAGTGAGCAGACCATCACCACTTTATGTGGGTACTTTTGGGGCTGAAAAATAAGGAAGAAACCTGGATAAAGTTACCAAAGGTTAACACTATATGCATCTACACAAGAATCTATCGGGTACGCATAACCATTTATTACGAGACTCAGTATTCTGAAATTACTACACTATATTATTTTTCTTCTTCACCTGGCTCTGTCAAGAGCCTTTCCCTACTAAGGTCCTATCTGGCACCAGTAACCCGAGTCCAGCTTTGTATACTCAATCGACTGACAAGATTTACAGATAAGCCTTAAAGATTTATCTTTTGGTACGCACATTATTATTTGAGCACGGGCACAATTATTTTTTAATTTATCACACTATTTGGCGCTTGTCCTTTCCACCCCATTTTCCATATATATATATATATATATATATATATATATATATATATATATATATAGATGATCTCGACGTCCGGCACTCCCACAAATAGTGTAGTAAATAGTTACTTGCCTCGGTGCCCTCTCCCCAGGAAGAACACTCTGCCCGAAAAATAGATATATAACAGCGGCACTCGCAGGAACTTCACAACAAATGAGACAGACAGGTCAGTGATATTCCGACGTTTCAATCTCTTTAATGAGATTTTCCTAAGGGACCAATTAGACAACAAGACAAGGACACATATATATATATATATATATATATGCAAACATAAACACTCACCCAGGTGCTACGAAGCGTGCAGCAGGTTGAAGGCGCCGGACGTGAAGTGACATCACCAGACGGCGCTGGCCGCCAGTCCTTCCACGCCCCGCCCACATGACGCACAGTGTGCAACAGCCCATCACCAAGGTAACGGAAAATAAACAAGTCGCCCATTCATTGATCACAAGTATCGAGCGACATAAAAACAAAATAATAAACTAATTAAACAAAAGGAAATATGTAAAAATAAAACAAACAGATGTAAAGTCCAATAAACTAATATATAAAAAAAACTCCAAAACCAAAGTGATGCCTATTTGAACAAGCCAGACTGAAAAAAGTATTAATGAAAAAATTGGCAATAAAGAACATCAGCGACATGAAAGAGGTTATATCAAAACCAGCAACATATTAGGTCACCTTATAATTGTAATAGAATACAATGGCTAGTTAATATCAATGAATGCGGTGCTACTTAAATTTCAGATAGAGTAAAGACACTAAGCAATCAGTTAGCCCATAGTACAAGACAAAACACAAAAAAAATATTAATGATAATAAATGTAGAAAAATATGAACAACAACAATAATAGCTTAATAATCACAGAAAGCAAGTAAGTGAGAGGCTTTAATTTAAGCCAAATGGTGCCACACAGTTTAATCGATCAATCCATTTAGCTTCACACTGTAGAAGAAATTTTTCTCTATTGCCTCCTCGTGTTAAGGGTGGAACATGGTCTATAATCTTATAGCATAGAGTGGCCAAAGAATGGTTGTTAATTCGGAAATGGCGGGCTACAGGTTGATCAATTTCACGTCCACTCAATGTCAATCTAATCGCAGAGCAGTGCTGTGCCATGCATTCTCGAAATTGGCACACCGTCTTGTCGACGTACAGTAATCCGCAGGGGCATCGGATGGAATATATGATAAAAGAACTGGTACATGTTAAAACATGTTTAATTAAAATCCTTCTACCAGAGTATGGATGTACAATATAGTTCCCTGTTTCCATATATCGGCATGTCGTGCATCCCAGGCACTTGTAGCAGCCTGGTTTCCTAGAGAGGAAATTTGTGGTGAGGGCAGGCTGAATAAATCCAGTGATGTCATTTTTCACCAGGCAGTCCTTTAAGTTTCTAGCCCTATGGTAACCTGACATTACTCTGGAGTTTTTTAATACACTTAATGATGGATCACTAGTAATCAGTGGCCAGTTTTTTTTTGACAGCTGAATTAATCTGGGGACTCAAGGTGGAAAATGTATTCACAAAGATCATATTATTTTTATTTTCTTTATTTTTATCAGTGGAGCTCCTAATTGTAACTTCTCTAGGGATCGATAGAGCCTTACTCATAGCTTTATTGAGATCTTTAAGGCGGTATCCCCGTTGATGGAATTTGTCCAACATAAGTTTCATCTGTCTGATAGCTTCAGATTCATCACTGACAATGCGTCGTATACGCAAAAATTGGGAATATGGAAGTCCGTGCTTAAGAGCAACAGGATGATGGCTTTTTCCATGGAGTAGAGTGTTTTTATCGGTGATCTTTGTAAACAGATTTGTATTAAGAGAACATCCATCCCAGCTAATATTGACATCTAGATAATGTATTTGATGGGGATTATATTCCCATGTAAATTTGATAGTAGGATGTTGTTGGTTAATGTACTGCATAGAATTGTTAAATTCATCAGCTGATCCCGACCAGAAAATGAATACATCGTCGATATAGCGTGTATAAAAGATGAAATGTTTTGAAAAAGCTGGATTACATAGGAATAGCTGTTTCTCAATGTTGAACATGAAGATATTTGCTAGAGATGGAGAGACAATTGAGCCCATGCTGCATCCTTGTAATTGCAAGAAGAATTTTCCATCAAAAAAGAAATAGTTTCTACTCAGTGTTAACCTGAGTAGATCTGAAAAGAGGCCAATATTTGGGCCAGAGTACAGCGGATTCTCATTTAGATAGGAGGACATTGTAGTTAAACCTTCAAGGTGTGGAATACTTGTGTATAAATTCACGACATCGATGGTACACAACAACATATTCAATGGTAAATTGTTGAGCTCTTGTAGTTTAAGAAGCAGAGAAGTAGTATCTTTCAAGAAAACAGCTTCTTGTTGTATGAGTGGTTGAAGGTAAAAGTCCAAGTATTTGGAAATAGGCTGGAATAAGGATTCACGAGACGAAATTATAAGTCTGCCCGGGGGAGAGGCAAGATTTTTATGGACTTTGGGAAGAGAATACACTAGTGGGGTAACAGGATACTCAGTTACCAATCCAGATTTAATTTTATCAGAAATATAGTTCAAATCCACGGCTTCCTGCATTGATCAATCCATGAACTAAGTCCCCATTATTTATTTACTTATTTATACATCATTGTGAGTGTTTAAACATGGTGAGTGCTGGGTTTTCTGTTTTTATTTATTTAAGCAATGTGGTCACAGACCACTTGCACCCCAGTCCTGGGAATGGCAAGTGCAGGTCTGCACCCCAAATCTAGGAGTGGCGAGTGCAGTGGATTTCTGACTTTGTTTATGCGGTTAATTTTTATTAACCTTTTGTGATCATAGCTTTCTCATGCACCCCATGTGCAAACTCATTTATATTAACCTGTGTCAACTGTCTTTTTGGTAGTGTGATAGAAGCTATGTCAGGTGACTGCCTTACCTTTAAAAGCCATTAGCTGGCAGGTGAGCTTTAAACCAGGTAAAAAATTTTCAGTCTAAACTATGTGATAGCAGCTAACAGGTTTTCATCAGTGTGAAAGATAGTGTAGGACCTGCAGAAAGTGGGGTCCCGTGATGTGGGCTGCGGGCTTAAATGCATTGATCAATCCATGAACTAAATCCCCATTATTTATTTACTTATTTATACATCATATATATATGTTTAAATTACACACCATAATCAAAACCAACATGTACATACATCATGACATGTATACCAATCACTGGTAATAAGTGCAATACCAAAAAAGGCCACAAAATGCCGCTAAAGTCATACGTAATACTTCAACAACACAAACATCATAAGTATATAAGAAAATGGTGGCATTATGAATGCGATATGATTGTAATAACAGGTTAATAAACCATGGTATATTAATTTTCTACACAAAACCAATCATATTTACATAATTAATAATAATAATAATATCATATTTACACAGCGCATATGAATCACAAAAATTAGTGTAAATTTTATTTTAATTACGCTAAATCACACCACCCTGTAATTGTGATAATCTAGTTTAAATAATGCCATAAAACGTTAATTCACCATTAGCAAAATAAATTGTTAGCTAATAAAACACGCTGTATAATAATATAAAATGCCATCATATATATTATTTAATTACAGAGTCAGCTAACATACATGCTATTGGCTCCACCACCTAAACTCGCCACTAGATGCCTCTTAATTCATACGTAATACACCGCCTATCTTTGAAAATTTAAAATTCCATCCCAATGTTAGCTGTATAGCATGAGTGGAACATTTGATTCATGGAAGAAATTCCAACGTATAATTCACGCAATATAAGTACCACCAACATATCCGTATATATATATATATATATATATATATATATATAGCTTTATTTATGTAATAAAAACACAATTAAAAGAAGGTAATGTTTGTATAAACAAAAAAAACAGAAACAAAAAAAAACGGTTATGCGGTTTAACTTCTGTAAGCCGCACAGCTGCAATGCTCCACAATTATTTTAATTACACATGGTCAACACCCGCTAATCATCATAATTACACAACATACTTTAAAATGAATCACATGCATAGTATCATTTGCTAACACATGCATTACCAAGAGATGCTGTTAGATTAGGAATTACCACGCATATATTTATAACCCGCTTGTTATGAAACTCAAAAATAGCAGTAACCGTTAAAATCACAACTATGACTTTTTAAAAAAAAATGTATCACAACCCTAATAATCTAATAAATGTATATACCTGCATATATTACAATTACCGATATATATATAACAACTTTTAAGAACAATTGAAACATTTTATGAAACACAAAAATATACAAATTTTCTACACAAAATATAAAAATAACTTTTAAAAATACATATATACTTACATATGCCTGTATAAGCTTGCTCTGTCTCAGTCTTCAAAACAGATGTGAATATCAGCAGTCAAACAGCTGCTCTTTTAAAGGAAAAATGTATGAAGCGCCTCCTCTATGGGCATGGTTAACTTGGTCAAAGGGGGGCGTTTACTTATGGCAGTTCAAATTTTAACTGAAATATTAAAAAATCAAAATAAAATTTCTATGAATGATGATATACTAAAATTTTTTAGGTCTTTATAATGCCCGGAGAATTTCCTACCATTTGAGTCTAAACAGGCTATAGTTTTACAAACTTATTCGCCTGATTGCTGATATAGGTATATATATATCCCTTGAAGAAGTCCAGGATATGGACGAAATGCGTTGGAGGGTCCTATTCTCTTTCCATTCATGAACTTGCCATTTTTTATCAGATAAGCTACGATTTTTATTCTTATTTATTCTGATAAATTTATAACTATTTTTTATATACAGTTGTCCATGGTTTTATGTCGTTTATCCTTCATGTGGGAGGATTTTTGTTGTGTCTGATTAAAATAATTTATGTAATTTTAAATGAATTTTTTGCACTTTCATTAATTTGCACCTTAAATTATTTATGCATTGTTGCACATCTCTATGGAATCTTATGGTTATTAATTCAGTCACTGATTCTTGAAGGATCTTTGCAGTAGCACTTTAGTCATACAGACCATTTTCATTTTATAAGTCACATAATATATACCAACAATTTCATATGTATTTGAGGATAATGGTAATTTAATATTGACATCCTTGCATTAACACTTTAATTGCATAAAACCACTTTATATTTTATGAATACTAAGTTTGTTAGTACTTTATAATAAGTTATATAAACACAGTAGGCGCTCTATGCCAGCTCCTTTTATTTTTTATATATATATATTCATTGATTTAAATGCAGTATATTAGACATAGACATGTCTAGTTTAAAAACACGTGCGCAATATTTTACCAATCTGAATTATGTTAATTTATATATATATTTGGATAATGCAATTGAGATTAAAGACAGCCTAACAACACTCTATTTCCATTTAATCATACCTGATGCATGATTCCTGCATTTAACAGTGGGCTGATTTAAACTTTTATTTATCATGTCTGGACATGCCTGATTTAGTGTATGCACAGATTGTATGATGAATATTTCCTCAGAATAATTCTGTTCATGGTCTTTCTGAAATACATCCTTATATTTGGAGATGCGTACGTGCGCACCGGCGGCTAAATGAAGTTGTATTTTATTTGTTTTAAAGTATTTGCCGTACGTTGTCTTAAATCAGCGCAAAGCATTAGAGGCGATCGCATCATGCGGCGTGCGCTTAATCGTTCTATGATATGTGTTATTATAGCCGTATATGAAGGCCTGTAAAACATCTACATTTCTGTAGGTATTCTGTGCCGTTTTTTAATTCTTAAATGTATATACCAATTCAGATTCCCACTTCTCACAGTGCAATAACATTTGTAGGAAAACTTCCTTCCATAGGCATTCCCATGACCTTTCTGACAATTACCCATCTGGCCTTAGGCAGCTGGTACTCCTAATCAGGGCTGCCATCAGAAATCCCGGGGCCCGGGACTAATAAAATTCACAAGCCCCCACTCCCCTACTCATACAGAAATATATATATGTATATACTATATATATATATATATATATATATATATATACTGTGCATGTGTATAATGCTGTGTAGTGTTAAAGTTAAGACAGGCAGCAGGAGGACCATTGTCTATGGCAGGTGCTTCCTACACTTATATTAACTTACCTTACCTTGCTCGCTTCATCCTTCTTCTGTTACTGTGTCACTCTCTATGCTCCGGGATGCTGCTTAGACTCCTCACACCACCCGCCTGCCCGCCGCGGCTCCACTCTCATTCATGATGTCAGGCTGCGCTGGCTTCAGTGATATTAAAATAACTTAATTGAGGGCAGTGAGCGTGCCGGCGATTGGCCAATGCTGTAAAATAGGAGGCATAGTGGGAGGGCGGCTGGGTGAAAAGTGATTCACTTACTTACTCAGTGAGTCAATTAGTCTAATGTGTGGCAGCAGAAAAAGGGGTCCAGCTGGGGGATAGTAGTGGGTGGGACCTGTCACTGTCTGCCACCTTGGGCCAGTGGGGCTGTAGCGGGCGGGTAGTATGTAGTGGATGCCACATGGGCCCCCTAAGTGTCTGGGTCCGGGACTCTTGTGCCGGCAGTCCCCCCCCTGATGGCGGCCCTGCTCCTAATCGATACAAAGCCATTGACCTTTTTGACATCTGTAGGTATTCTGCACTGTTTTTTAATTCTTAAATGTATATACCAAATCAGAAACCCATGGTCTAAACTCTCAATGTTGGGAAAATTCCATTCTATAGTCATTACCATGACCTTTGTGACAATCACCCATCTGACCTTAGGCAGATGGTACTCCTAAAGCACTTTGTTGTGTGTCCCTTTGAACGGGCGCTCAAAAAATAGCTCTATGAAATGAATGGCTATGTATGAATGTTAACTGTTTCTCACATTGCAATGCCATCTGTGAGAATTTACAGCCCCCAAGCACAGGTGAAATAGAACAAGCAATTTAACTTTATTTCAATATTAATCAATTAGAGGTGCTGCTTCTGCACCATCTAAGGGTTATTAAAATGTCCCTATTGCAGTTATGCATTTATCATTTTCTTTCTAATATTTTGATTGTAGGTATAGTGGCCTGCTAGATAAAGATGTATTTACTTTAATATTAACATTATTTCAATATTAATCATTTAGAGGTGCTGCTTCTGCACCATCTAATGGTTATTAAATGTCCCTATTGCAGTTATGCATTTATCATTTTCCTTCTAATATTTTGTTTGTAGGCATAGTGGCCTGCTAGATAAAGATGTATTTACTTTTATAGCTATCACGAAGGTTTAACAACAATACTGCCTGTTTAAGCATTGAACACAGAAAAAAAAGAGATTTGCCCCCCAGCACACTGCAGCAAAAACAATACTTAAATCCTACATGATAATAGCGATTCAGAGGTATTAGTTATATACATTTGCAAATATATGAATAAGCGCCAGGCCAATCGTCAAGGCTCCTCTATACTGGCGTCCCTAGCATTAAGGGGTTCATGTCCGAGAAGCAAGGCACCCCAAAAAAATTCCAACCAAGGGCCATCCCCAGGGCATCACACGAAAAAGGGAAAAAGGTGATAGTGAAGTATAAAGAAAAGATGTGCAAGTATAAATCAATAAGTGTTAATGAAATGAGAAAGAATTAAAATGACATAAATAATATACAAACAAATAGAGAAGTGATAAAGGTATTCTATGTGAATTAAGTGGTGATGCCATGAGAAAGGCCCAGTCAGAACCCCCCCCAGGGGCCCCACTCCCAAACGCTCACCCCAAAATAATTATTGCTACATAATGGTAGCACCCACTCACACCAGAGAGGGTGCTACCATTATACCTCTGAATCGCTATTATCATGTAGGATTTAAGTATTGTTTTTGCTGCAGTGTGCTGGGGGGCAAATCTCTTTTTTTTCTGTGTTCAGTGTAAACCCCGCCCTTTACAAGCACCTGTGTTATGCAATTAAGCTGATCTGAGCAACTACCTTTTTTTTTTGCTGTTTAAGCATTGAACCTGATAACATTTTATATCAAGTCCTATCGCATTTATATACATTTGATTTAAATTTTTATATCAAAACCCTATCAAAAAAAGATATCAGTTTATATGGATTTAATCTGTCTCAATATTAAAACCATATTAAATTATATCAAAAGGGGGAGGAAAAGTGGGAGTGACAGTGGAGGAGTTAGGGGATGGGCTAGGGGCGTGGTAACTATCAAATTAAGTTTGATGAAAAAGTGTTCTCTATCTACTCATATAAAGCAGAGCATAGACCCTTCTTTCTCCTCCATCATCATGGATCCTATTGAGGCAGAGCTGACAAGAATCACAAGTGAAATAAGAGCCTCAGCACAAACAAGACAAAGCAATGCAGAACCAGGACCAGGTGCCAGCACTGACCCTCCCCAGGACAGCACTGTGGTTGAAGAAAGCCCAAAGACCACAGCCAGGCTACTAATCCACAAGTGTGTAAAAGAAAACAAATGGGTGCCTGACTACAGAGCCGTAACTACACTTTTTGGTGCCCTGTGCCAGAGAGAGCATTGGCACCCCCCCCCCCCCCCGGGAGATGCTGGAGATGAAAGAAGAGGAAGCTACAGGTAATAATGATAAAAAACAGGAAAATTGACAGGCCCAAACAGCGCCCCCTGCCCTGCGGTGCCCTGTGCCATGGCACTGGTCGCACCACCCTAGATATTATTATTACCAGACATTTATATAGTGCACACATATTCCGCAGCACAGAGATAATATTTTACCATTCACATGCGCACACAAATAGGGTTCATTTTTGTGGAGAACCAATTAACCTGCCAGTATATTTTTGGAGTGTGGGAAGAAACCGGAGCACCAAGGGGAAACCCACGCAAACACAGGTAGAATATACAAACTCCACACAGTTGGAGCCATGGTGGGAATTGAACCCATGACCTCAGTGCTGTGAGGCAGTAACGCTAACCATTACACCATCTGTGCTGCCCCGTTATGGCCCTGCCTCACTATTAACATCATCGCAGTCACTGAAGTGCGGCGATGGGAAGTTCTTAATGTGCGATTCTTTAATTTCCTATGGCTGACAACATAAACTTATAATAGCAAATCTTGATATTTTGGTTAAGAAATATTTCAGAGATAATGTAACATTTTTGCAGTAAGTACTAGACAGTAATTTTGTAACAATATAATAAAAATAAATAAATATTAGCTACTTGCCACATGACCAATAAGTATGTCAGCAGGAGAGCAGACAGGTGACACCCTACTCCATGCTGCTCCAAGCCACGCTCGCCAGATAGGACCAAATCTGACAAATCTGGTTACATGCCCATTACACACCATCTATCTCTCTTATGTATGAACGCCCTGTTTCTGTGCAGGTGACACCCAGTAACACCCATTACACACCGTCTATCTTTCTTATGTATGGACGCCCTGTTTCTGTGCAGGTGACACCCAGTAACACCCATTACACACCGTCTATCTTTCTTATGTATGGACGCCCTGTTTCTGTGCTGGTGACACCCAATAACGCCCATTACACACCGTCTATCTCTCTTATGTATGAACGCCCTGTTTCTGTGCAGGTGACACCCAGTAACACCCAGTACACACCGTCTATCTCTCTTATGTATGAATGCCCTGTTTCTGTGGAGGTGACACCCAGTAATGCCCATTACACACCGTCTATCTATCTTATGTACGAACACCCTGTTTCTGTGCAGGTGACACCAAGTAACACCCATTACACACCGTATATCTCTCATATGTATGAACGCCCTGTTTCTGTGCAATTGACACCCAGTAATGCCCATTAAACACCATCTATCTCTCTTATGTTTGAATGCCCTGTTTCTGTGCAGGTAACACCCAGTAACGCTCATTACACACCGTCTATCTTTCTTATGTATGGACGCCCTGTTTCTGTGCAGGTGACACCCAGTAACACCCATTACACACAGTCTATCTTTCTTATGTATGGACGCCCTGTTTCTGTGCTGGTGACACCCAATAACGCCCATTACACACCGTCTATCTCTCTTATGTATGAACGCCCTGTTTCTGTGCAGGTGACACCCAGTAATGCCCATTACACACCGTCTATCTTTCTTGTGTATGAACACCCTGTTTCTGTGCAGGTGACACACAGTAACACACATTACACACCGTCTATCTCTCTTATGTATGAATGCCCTGTTTCTGTGCAGGTGACACACAGTAATGCCCATTACACAACGTCTATCTCTCTTATGTATGAACGCCCTGTTTCTGTGCAGGTGACACACAGTAATGCCCATTACACAATGTCTATCTCTCTTATGTATGAACACCCTGTTTCTGTGCAGGTGACACACAGTAACACACATTACACACCGTCTATCTCTCTTATGTATGAACGCCCTGTTTCTGTGCAGGTGACACACAGTAATGCCCACTCAGCAGTCACAGAGAAAAGAATGAGATGTGTATAAGTTAGAATCACTTTTATGTACATAGATGTTTATGCAGCCCACAATACATGCGCAGTCTGCTAAATATCTCTGGATATTACCCCATGTGGCCTCATAGAAACAAACAATACAGTAATAATACACTATTAACAGTACACCAAGGGGGTCATTTATCGACCCTGGGAGAGAGATAAAGTACCAACAAAACAACTCCTAACTGCCATGTTGTATGCTGTGTTTCAAAAATGACAGTAAGGAGCTGATTGTGTGGTACTTTATCTCCTATGAGTAAGCTGACATAGCAAAACGCGTGTCAGGACAGCACCATCAGTATGCCTCATGTATTTTAAATGTGTGTTTCCACCTAACCCCGCCGTACTCTTTTTGTTGTTAGAATTCTATGTAAATTGAGTGTGACAAGTGCGGAACATTACTCAGAGATATGTAAAGATAATGAAATATTGTATGGTGTGAATAATAAGCACAGATCAATATCTGGGATATCTGTACTGCACATAACTGATGGGAAATATGCTGATGATACGGCTATCGATGCCCGAATAAGGGGCTATAAGTATGTATACTGACAGCTTTCTAATAGAATCAGTGGAGATTTAAAAGTCCTACAGTTATAACTTAGCTGATTACCAATTGATACAATTAGAGTGTGTCAGTTTGGAATGTTACTTAAAGATGCATATAGATCCCAAAAAACAGACCAAATATAAATGCAATCAATTATGGTGATATAATAACCTACAACGTATGAACAGAGGACCTGATTCAGAGCCGCTCGCTCTGAATCAATCAGGGCCGGTCTTTTTTTTTTTTTTTTTTTCAGAACAGCCTTCTGGCCACTCGCATAGTCAAGACCATTGCGACCATCAGGCTTGCGATGAGACCCTTGTGGTATGGTCTCGTGGCCGCAAGCCCCAGAGAGATTTCGGATCTAACAGAGCCGGAATCTTTCCACTGACATCACTCGTGCTGTCGATGTCACTCAACATCGACAGCACACCCCTATTGGTGAGAGACCCGGAGCGACAGATTGCCCATTGCTATACGGGTCTCGCGCATGCGCGCGACGGAGCCAGCTCCGTCATGCACATGCGCTCTGGGCCACCAGCGCTTGCGACCGGGTCACAATCAGGCTCAGAAACCACTGGAGGGAGGAATTAAAATATATACACCTAACCCCTGGTGGGAGAAAATACACAATCACACAATAGTGTATGAATAAATGATATGGAAGCCGGCCTAAATGACGTGTGATACAAACACATTTAAATCACACATTATTTATCTTAAATGCTATTTGTGTGTATATGAGAATTAGTTATACCATGATTATTACGTCTCATATGGAAAATGAACAGGCTCCTGATCGGGGAGTAATACATGAAACCATTCACCAAATTTTAGTTTATTAACAGCATAATTACATTGTGAATAGCATTTGGAGGTACAGAACATATTGGATTTTATGTATCAACAAGGACTCTAAATAATACATATCAGCCAGGAGTACATTCATGAATTTTATTATAATATAAAAACCAATAAATATTTTGCTGTTTTATTTCTTATGATTCAATAAAAGTCATATTTTATAATTTCTTAGGGTCACTATTGGATACAACATGGAATGTGTTTAGTCTGTGAGTGCCCCTGTACAGGAATACTTTGTCTTTTTGCTTTAATTGTGATTATCTTAATTCCTGGGTGCCCATCCCCTATAGCAACTATCTATTGTAGTGGAATACTAAACTTGGGGAAAGACAATATTGAGATAAGGGTCTGTGCAGATACCACTTATCTGAAAAAAAAAAAAAAAACTATTTACTTTATCTCTCCCCAAGCTTTAATATATCTCCCACATGTACCATGATGATCTTCTGCTGGTTTCTAATAGAACTTCTGGGAAATCTCATCATCAAAGGACAATTACAAAGAGCACCACCCAGTGCATGGGAGGGGTACCTGCAGATATTTATACTCGTTACACCTACATGCACCAGATGGGGCTCTGTTCATCTTCTTTGTAACACCCCAAACTTGTCACCTCGGGAAACAGAAAAAAATTATGAATAAAAGTGTGGAAATATACTGTGAATAGATTATGTATTTTGGAAAATCAATACACTAAAGCTTTAAAGTACAGGCTAACTTCCCAGAATCACACCTGTCTGTATCTAATGGGCTATTACATAAAGCATAATGTAGCAACAGATTTAATTATTCCAGAACATAAAGTTCTCTTGCAGAATTAGTGATGTATCTCACTGGTGGTAGAATGGTATTAACTAAGAGCCATCCTTTCCTATTAGATAAAACATAGATTACAGAAAGACAAACAAGTTGGACAGCGCTTATATATCATATATCTCCAGAAATGAGGACTCTGCAAATGACCCAGTGCTCTGATCCCCAGAGCCCAATAGACCCGTTATTCCCTAAAACAATGACTTACCTGGTTTAATGGGAAGAGAGTGAGTATGATGTCCTCTCAGAGCCATGACAGAATAATACAGATGAGTGTTTTCAGCCAATTTCCACCTCTGCCCCAACAAGAAGGAATATATCATCCTCCATAATTATCACTGGATTTGGTGCATGTTCCTGCCGGGGGTCTGGTGTCTCCTCACGCTGTAACCCAGCACTACCAGTGGACAAATGGGATGACGTGGAGCTGATAACAGAAAGGACGGACTTACTGCTGTGTGATGTGTCTGTTGCTGAGTTAGACACTTCTTTGCTGGAACTGGACATCTCTTGAACACATGAGAGCTCTGGTTCCACAGGAGAAGTATCTTTAGCATCATCCATATTATTGTAGCTCCTTTCTGCTTTCCAGCTCTCCTCCATGGACATCAATACATCAGTGGCTTTGATTCTCTGATTACAGTCTATGGCTAAAAGATGACTAAACATCCTCCATATTCCAGCAGGCAGCTTGTTCCATGGTGAGGGAGGGTCATCGGATGGAGTGTGGGTTTGCCATTCAGCAAATCTACTGTACTCTCTGTCTCTGGGTAGTGCCACTTGCCAGGGAAACTCTCCTGTGAGCAAGCAGTAAAGGACTACACCAAAAGCCCACACATCGAGGGTGGAGTCTACAAGCAAACTATCCTTGTCAGCAAGTTTGCACATCTCCGGGGCCATGTAGGAGACACTACCGGACCTGGTATGAATGACTCTGCCCTTGACACGTGCAAGACCAAAGTCAGTTACCTTAACACAATGGCATTCCTGATCAAACACCAAAATATTCTCTGGTTTGATGTCCAGATGCACCAGTCCTTTGCTTTCTATAAATTCCAGTGCACTGGAGATCTGCACTGCACATCTCTTCACCGCATCTTCTGGAAGTCCAGTCTGAAAGTAGTAAATACACTGTTTAGCATCATATTAATGTATATTAATTCATGAATGTTTCTAAAGCACCAAGTTAATGTAAAATCAGTACAAGGTCCTCTACTTACATGGGGCAGAATGAGAGAGAACAGATCACCCACTGGTGCCAGTTCCTGGGAAAACACAAAGTGGTCACGAGTCTTGAATGCAATCCCACTGATGCCAATGATATTGGGATGAGATGAGAGGAGAAAGGACATACTAAACTCCATGAGGAAGTTTCTCTCAGTTGTCTTTTTTTTGTCCATGACCTTTAGTGCCATCCTGATATCTGTGATGATACAGAATCATAATTAACTTTGTATACAAATTAGGCCAAGAAGATGTCAGGGCACAAAGATTTGTCTGATTGGAAGAAGGCACAGCTAAAACAAGATACATGAGTATGGCATAGAGTGGAGATTGGGATAGTAGTGAGGGGGCATAAATGTTAGTATACATGGGAGTTGGTAAGTATGATGGGGCATTTGTGTGGGTAGTACACATGTGGGTAGGTTGGGTGAGAGTGAAAGGAGTATATGTAAGTGGACATTAGTGTGAGTAGTATAGAGTGTGTAGGTTTGAGGTGGCATTAGTGTGAATGGTATAGTTGGGAATAAGGCAGGTATGAGGGGGCATTAGTGTGAGGTTATAGGTTGGAGTATAACAGATGTGAGGAGGCATTAGTATGAGTAGTATAGTTGAAAGTAGGGTGTCGATAGTATAGGTGGGGATAGGGTAGGTGTGAGGGGGCAATAGTGTGAGTAGTATAGGTGGGAGTAGGGTTTCAGAGAATGTTTAAAGGTTTGATGGCTGTGGGAGACTCTAATTGTGCATAGTATATAATATTGTATAATAAATAATAGACCATCCTGGGAAATGATCACATAGGGGAAGATACTGAATTACTGACCACACTGACCTGTTTTTCTGTCCTTTACCATGAAAACGGAGGCATAACCTCCTCCTCCCAGCTCCTTCATGACTTGATAGATGTCCTGTAGTTTGATCTCCTGGAGGCCCTTGGAAGCAAAGGAGACCATTTCCTCCAGGACAAGCTTCACGTCATGTGTACCGGTGGCCATTGTATCCTGGGGAAAGTCAGAGACACTGATCTATTATCATTAGTCATTTAGTTATGGCCCCAATCTATTGGCCCAGAGACCTGGTGACAAGGTGTAAAATGGTCTCATTCTCCTCACACACTTACACTTCTAGTGTCTCAGGAGCTGTATAGCTCAGTTTTACCCACAGATTGTCTAATTCTAAGTATTTATTGGCAGATACATAGTATTTATCATTTTACAATATACAGCTATCATATCCCCAATACAATGAATAGTATCACTAGTAAATCAGTATATAGTATACAGATTACAGATCTGTGTAATATAATCAACATTTGAACAGACAACTCACAGAAATGTAATTAGTTCTATACTGTAAATAGGATCTTACCTCAGGGGAGTGTGCACTTCAGTCCTGAGTGTGGTTGGTGGGATATCAGACTACGTTGGGATCTGCTGGAAGGTTCTCACAAAATGATGCTGGTAACGTCAAATCTATTCTGCAATAAGACAGTCAGTCTGAGTCTCTGGGAGCAGAGAGGAGACCTCTGGTTTATTTGAGGGAGGTGGGGTGGGGCAGGTAGGTGCTAAAGCCTCCTGACTGGCTGGCTGTTAATTTGCATATGTTGTGTAAATAACTGTGCATTGTTCTTTAGGATTTGCATTTGCACAGATTGCTATAAGAATGTGTGAGAGACTCCCAGCTGAGCTACAGCCCAGGTGCATGACAAAGGGTGATAGTAACCCAAACACTGTATCTCCCCAACTCACTGTCACTCAGGTGTGTTCTAGGGACAGTTTTATTATATCTGCTAGAAAACAGTAACATTGTCATTCATAATTTTTGTTTTTCCAATTTTTTTATTTTATTTATGAAGACATTGACAATTAGAAACATTTGAACAATCATGAACCAGCTCAATATGCAGTTTAAAATCAAGTAGTACACACAAGTAAATGTATGGTTATACTTAAGAAAATTCACTAACTAAGCAAACAAATCTAACTCATACAAATAAAGAATAACATACATGGTTAACAGTATGAGGGATAATGTAAAAAGCATTGACAGACAGATACAATTATAACATATACAGTAAGAAAAAGGAATTTAAATGAAAAAGTAAAAGAAAAAAAAGAGAAAAAGAAAAAAGATAGAATACAAAACAATATGATGCTCTCCAAAACACGTTGTTTGCTCCCCGACAGACCCCTCAACAACCTTTTAACAAATCAAATGTCCTTAAACATACTGAATTTTTTTTTTTAAATTCAAATTTTAAAAAATGTGTCCTTAGAGCTACAATGTGGTTGTCTCAAATAACTCATAATGTTAATGTGAGTAGAGGTAACCAGTGTCTCAATGTAAATACACCACTTTTTATTAAAAGAAAAGTGATTCCTGTCTCTATATCAGGCCGGGGAGCTCTGCGGTCAAAGTACAAAATCTGGAGTAGGATAGATTTTAGTGTACCAAGGAAATGAGGAGCAGCCTCTGTCCAGGATTGATCTTTTTGCAATTGACAACATAAGTGTAAGCAAAGGATTAAGCATTTTACCCTTAGGACCCTAGACCCATTTTTCACAATTGCAACAAAGCATTGCTAGGGGATCATGAGTGGTGGTGGGTGATGAAAACGGGAATGAAAGATTTTTATCCCAGAATTTACCAACTTTTCTACATTCCCAAAATGTATGAAACATATAGCCTGTGGACAATTAAATTTTTTGTAAAACCCTGTCTCGTCCACCACCATGTGCCTCCTCTGCCCCCGAGACAAGATAGCCCTAATGTATAGTTTTGAAGTGCAATTCCTGGAGCTTTGTCAAATGCAGAATTTTCATTATTTTTTCAAAATGTGACGTTAGTTGTTGATGAGATAATGTAATGCCCAAATAATGTTGACATTTTGAAGCTGGTTTGCTCCTCGGTTTTTTGGCTGAATGACGTATCAAATCTAATGATAAATATCAAGTTTTATAGAAACTGAAGTAGGGCACAGCAACTGGAAGAGACTGGATGTACTGACTGGCTTGTAAGTACATGTTAGATTGGGTGTGTGGGAGATGATATTTTTTCCGCAGTGCAGAAATAGACATCAGGGCCCCTCTGTGTCAAAGACAACCAGAAAAGCCTAAATGCCTTTATGTCGCCATTCCAAAAATAAATTGTTTTCAAGGACAGGGACAAATAATGTGTTGCCCGAGAAAGTGGTCAAAGGTGTAGATAAATAATTTCAGCTGAAACATTTATTGATCACCAGCCAAGAGTGGTAAGTGTCCATAAACAGCATATTAGATAAAACCCCTGAAGCATTATTGTATTTTGGTAGATGTAGAAGAGCAGACGGGGACTATGGGTGGATGAGTTAGCTCAATTAGTTTGTTTGTATAAATCTCCCTATCCAACAACCAATCCAATATATATCTATAGAGAACCATTTTGGTAAATTTCTGGAGATCTGGAACCCCCAGTATTGAGAGTATCTTGGGAGTAAAGACCTCAAATTGTTTTGAAAACCTCTAGAACATTCTTCTCTCCATATTCTCAGGTGCCATCAGTTTTCTTGAGATCCCCTATCACCTCTCAGGAGAGCGTATAGCAATCTACCAGATTTATTGTCTAAAATATAAAATGTATGATTATGAGCTGAATGATTTTCTGCAGACTGGAGAGTAGAGCATGAAACTGAGCTTTATAGAATGATGTTTATTTTGCTGTTTAGCATCAGATCGAATTCCCCACTGAATCACTGCCTTAGACATCAGACACAGGACAAGAGGGTCATGAATATGCTGCCGGTTGGAGAACATAAAGACATCCTGAGTGGATTTGCGCATACTGCAAAACTGGCGAAGGTTCGATAAGTACACTGAAAACTGCCAAATTTTAAAATGGCCCTGAGAGGTTTTGAGTGGTAAAGTGACAAACATAAGAGTATGGTCAGATAGACAGACTGATTCAATATCAGCACTAATTACATTGGGTAACAGAGAATCAGAGATCAATACTTAATCCTAGATAAGGTGCCATAAGCAAATGTATTGTTTGTCGATAGGGGGTAATACTCACCATACATTCGCTAACGGAGCTGCTGTGAAATACATTTTGCCTTGTGCTATCATAGCAGCTTTCAATTAAGGATATAAAAGGCCTAGTTGGATGTGGCTAACAGCCAGCCCCTGTATAGATGTGTCCCTCTGTATCTAGGAGGTGAGTACGTGTAACTGCAATGTAATGATGTGCTGGGCTAGTGTTAGGGACCTGCCGAAAAATGGGGTCCCTTGAAGCTGGGCTGCAGGCTTAACTGCTTTGATCAAATCATGACAAAATCCCCTTTGTTTTATTTGCTGCACACACATAAATTTGTAGTATATTATTGTTAGCGCCGATAGCAAAAGGTTTTCTTTTTTGTAAACATTTATGGCATTAATATTGCCATGCTGCAGGTACCATGTATGATATGGGTAAAACCAAGCGCGGGCATATATCTTTTCTGTGAAATAAATGGATACCTGATTTGAAAGAATGAACCTGGGGACTTTTTAAGACACTGCCCATCCATTTTATAAGCTGATGTATTAAAATCACCACCTACTATAAGATCTGAATCGGTGTGTACATATAGCTCAGAAAGCAGATGCTGAAATAATGTGCTTGCTATATATATTTGTAACATACAAGTTGCAAAACACATACTGAGAACCCTCAAAACTTGGGCATCTACTATAGGAGAGAGTCCATCAGGGTCTATAACATTGGAATGTGGCAGAATTAGAGGGGTTTCCTGTAATAGGGAAACATCACACAGTGCTTTTTGTGAGCATTTTCTTCCACTTTATCCACAAATTTATGTCAATTACATTCCAAGAAGAAAGTCTAAGAATAGCCATGGACTACAATAAGTACAAATAATGCAACAGGGATCCAATGACCCTAGACTTAAATATAGCGTAGAGATCAGCTGGAGGCCCGACCCAAGGCCGACAGAATTCCTTAACTAAAACACTATCAGGAGAGCAAACTACCAAAGCAGCATCTACAGTAGTATAAGAGGAAAAGAACTAAACATACACAAAGAAAAGGAAAACAGGGAGACTTTGATCTCGCAGTAACTAAATACAGACTAGAGAATTGAAATAAATGGAAAACCCCCCAGAACATTGGAACTTGTGGCTTTAAGGGAACGTCACCTCCAAATACTCTTCAAAAAAACTGAACTCCTAACAGCCACGACAGGAACAATAATGGATAATACAATAATAGGCATAATAACGGTGCTCATACATCAGTAAGGGCTACATTTACATAAGAAACTTTTATAGTTAGGACCAGCTTAGTGTGTTATTATATTGCTGGTCATTTACTGGTTTTATTTAGTAAAGTTGTCTTTTTAATGAGAAGTTTGAGAGAAGATAAAACAAATAGTATCAGCACCATTGTGCTCGGCTTCTGGTTTGTCAATTGGAGATCAGTTATATTTCACCTTGAAATTAAAATATTGATTTAGTTTAACTGTATGTTAGGGACAAATTACTCTGGATTTCTACTTCACCAACTCCTTTATAAACAATGTATATGACCTGAATTAATGGTTTTCCCCTTCTCATTAAATAATGTCCGGGTCTCACTCTGGAGTCAGTCTGATTATATTCAACCTTTCCCACGTACAGGTGAGTGACCAGACAATGGAGGGTTTGTGCTTTGTATTTATGGGCAGCAGATCAGGTGAATAGAAAAGTCTGTTACACCCCTCCCAGCTGTAGTATCTCCTCATTAGCACATGAATAACAGGACAATGGTCCCTCACATTCCCAGGGCTGACTCTGCAATGCTGGGTGTGATATAACAGCCTGGTCACTCACCTTCCATTACAGTATTTATACCTATTGTATATAGTGTTTATTTATACACAAGTGGGTGAATAGAAAATCCTGTTACTCCCAACCAGCTGCTGTATCTCCTAATTACCATATTAATTACAGGACAATATAATTTATTCTCCATGCAGATTGGGCCATTATGGATGTGAAGTAAGATCTATTTATTGCACAATGCAGGGGGTGGTATCACATTGTTGGTCATATCCATACATACATTATTATAAAATGTTATTGTGTTTCTATGCTTCAGAATTAAAACAGAAAACAATGCCCATAATCAGTGTATTTTTATTTTACAAAATATGAGGGAAAAACAATGAAGATGGCTTCATGTACCGGAGCTTCTTGTGGAACCCTGAACCTTTATTTACCACATGAAGTAACAGGACGATACGCAGGATCTGTATTCCCTGTAGCTGACATGATTTCTTCTGAAGCAGAACATAACCCTAGCACCAATGGTGGTGAACTACTCTCCCTCCGCTACTAGAATATAATGCTTCACACCCACAGGAAGCTTTGCCAAACTTCCAACAATGACAAAAGTATACACACAAAAGACTGAGTGGTGCTTGATACACACAGCAGGGAGTGTTAATTGTTACTTTATTAAAAGGATACCATAAATATAGCATGTAAATCCATAAACAATGACATTAATAAAACTCCCGGGAGTGGGGATATAAATGCAACACCTGGTTACAATGAATCACAGAAATATAATGCCAATGATAATAAAAATGAAAACAAAAAAAATAATAAAATAAAAAAATCAACAATAAAAAGTTCTCTGATAAATGTGGGCTGATGGCTGTGTAACTAGCAACTAGCAACTACATAATCCAATGTGATAGATATGTGTCCGATCCCAATGCAGATATATTGGTGCATCGTTCCCTGTGTATGGCCAACCTACCGATGCACTATAGGTTGGATATTCAGCGCATCACCTGGATGGGCCGGGTCATTCTAATCATATTTCTGAAGTCTGCGTGGGAGCCAGCAGCCGCTTTGTGCTGAAGCGTGCATCTGTGTGGGACATGAGTTTACCTGCGGCCCACCGGAGCTGTATCAGGTGAGTAGGGGGAAAGCTGGGACAGTGTTGGAGGGGTGTCAGGGGGAAAGCTGGGACAGTGTTGGAGGGGTGTCAGGGGGAAAGCTGGGACAGTGTTGGAGGGGAGGCAGGGGGAAATCTGGGAGAGTGTTGGAGGGGAGGCAGGGGAAAGCTGGGATAGTGTTGGATGGGAGGCAGGGGAAAAGCTGGGACAGTGTTGGAGAGGAGGCAGATGTCCAGAAGCCTGGAGGGAGCCCTGGCCAGCGTGTGACAGGCCCTGTGGGGTGGGCGGGAGGAATGGTAAATGGGAGTTGACAGTAGGAGTCAAGACCAGAGGGAGTGGTAAAAGATGTGCAGGAGCCACAAGTTTGTGCTTTGCCCCCTGTCAGTGGGAGTCGCCTGTGTCCTGGGGTGTGGGGTGCAGATGTGTGAGCTGTGATTTGGGGAGGGGAATGATGTAATCATCGGGAGGCCCAGTCAGAGGGGGCTGATAGTGGGAACCACAGCCAGTGAGGCGGGGTTAATGTGGATGCCCCTGACAGCCACAGCTGTGACCATAATGAGGCACCATCAGAGGGAGCATCAATGAGCATCCTCTATATGAATTTTTTTTTACATACACACACATTATATATATATATATATATATATATATATACACAAATACACACACACACACACACACACACATACAGTATATATTTTATACTCCATAAGACATAGTAAAAGTGAGATGTTGCTGTTGTCTATATTACCAAGTTGGAACAGGTTCTTTGTTGCTTTTTAGTTGATCCGAGAGGTAGGGAGCAGCCATAGGAAGCTGTCACCTCGAGTATCACGTTAAGTTACTATTACTGAAGTTTAATGCAGATATATCATCATTACAATGTACAGTATAATATTACCAATTATACATTTTGTTGGATGTGTAATTTACTTTTATTTTATTGCACTAGGACACGGGATCACTGGATGTCCCTTTCATATAAGCTAAAGGCAAACTAGGAAGCCTGTGGAAATGAATTGGTTAATTCAATAAAAATACCTATTTAAGCAGGATGATAAACAATCACATTAAATATAACTCTACCCATATACTGTAAACAGGAATAAAGCAAGAACAGAAATTCACAGTACAATTTGCACTTTAAGTAAATCCTTTGTTCAGTTCCCTATTTATCTAAATATAATTACTGTATACATGTGAAATATTGTCCTCAATAAAGTTCAGTGCTTACTTTACCAATGGTGCACTTTTTTGTTGCCTGTGTTGTTTTACCTTGAGAGAAATGTTCCCCAAAGTTAGTTATTAAGAATGCAATCCATGACACAGTAATGTCTCCTGAGGGAATGCCAAATTTTACCAATGAGCACTCTCTCACATGAGGTTAGTGTATCTCTCTCTCTCACTATCAGTCCTATAGAAGCTGTAAAGGGCTTTTGGTATGAGTAGGAGGAAGTCCCTGAAGTATACTGCTCACACTCCCTGGTACTAGCAATAAATTCAGTCCTGCAGTGAAACCTAAGTGCGGGGCTATGATGGGTGTTTTATTACAGACCTCTCTCTGGATGTCCTCACCGAGTATCTGTATATGAGAGTCTATCAGTGTACACATAGGGGAGCTTGAATTATCCTTCTCTCACCAGTATCCGCACCTCCTTCCCAGACTGTAACGCAGAGGAGGTCGGCTTCTGTCACTCAGATGTGGCTCTACACCAGCATCATCCACAGTCAGCTTCCCTCTGCAGCCTGGATCATCTCTTCAGCAGGCACCTCAGGGCGCAGGTCAGCTTCCTCACCCCTTCTCTCTCAGGGGAAGATTTAATATAACTTGGAGAGAGATAAAATTGGAGATAAATAGCACCAACCAATCAGCTCCTGTCATTTTTCAAACATAGCCTGTAAAGTGACAGTTAAGAGCTGATTGGTTTGTGCTATTTTTCTCCAATTTTATTAAATCTCCCCCTTAGAGTGCTCCTCCACAGGCCTGCTTCCTTGAGACTGCTCCCTCACTGTCGATTATCTCCGGAGACTCTCTATAACCAACATAACTGTTCCCCTCAACCACCTGCAGCAGGTTCTGAGTCACGTGACTCATCACAGACATACTGTATATTTTGTTTTTATATGGGTATTAAATACATCAGTGATTCCCACCATAGACTTAAACACAATGTGTTGGTGTTGTATCACAGGTGGACATTTTAGAAAATGAATATTCTAAAAGTACACCTTTAATTGGTGGAGACATTAGTATACTTTTTCTAAAAAAAAAAAAAAAAAAAAACCTTCCATATTGCCCACTTCAAAATGGAAAAAAAATATTTTTGAGGAATAAAATAATTTAAATATTTAGAATTGCTGTCTAAGGCTTCTCCGCCCTGGCTTATATTCATCATGGGCATGTGCTGCGGCATTGGGAGAGGGAGGGTGCGGAGAGCGAGAGAGAGAGAGCCGGATGGATGGGGGAAGGAAGTGGCCGATGGATAGGGAGAAGGATGGACAGGAAGAGAGAGACTGATGGACAGGGAGATGGAGATGGATAAACAGAGAGTGCAGTACTCTTTATGTAAATGTAATTAATAATTTGTACTAACCTTTATTTCATTACTTTAACAGTTTCTTCACTCGAGCCACAACAATTCCAATTTTTTTAATTATTGACCTTTTGCCCGTGTGTGTATTATATTATATTTATAAAAATAGAGAAGGACAAAGGGCAAGACAGTAGGACAGAGAGAGACATTGATGGCAGGGCCGGCAACAGAATTCTCGGGGCCCGATGCAGTGATGTCTCTGGGGCCCCACCTTCTCACCATCCCCCCCGAATCCCGCACATCTCTCCCCTGCATGTGTGATATGTGAAGCATGAGAATGATAACTGAAAGATATTCCAGTATTTATATACAGTAATAATACCACACTGTCTCTGGTGATGCCGGCTGACTGCACATGAGCGGCGGCCATTGCCGGGTAGGCTTCTGGAGGAACGCCCTCCCAGCTAATTATGTGAAGTGTAGCTCATAGGCTACAGCGGCTAACGGAAGGTGTCTTTATAATGGGTGCAAGATGTGTGGTGCACATGGGTCTGTGGGGCCCACACCGCACTTACCTCTCTGCAGAATCAGAAGTGCTGCTCCATAGCGCTGGACCGGTGCTGCAGAGCAGCAAAGACTCACTGGGAAAATGGTGGCGGCCACATGTCCCCTGGAAAATAGGCGCAGGCACCATTCTCCCAGGGCCCTGCGCATGTGCAGTAGATTCTATCAAGAAACCAAAATCTACAGCATACTAACAGAGGAGGGGGCCCAAATGGAAGGTGCATGTGTGCTCTCTCCTCTCTTACAATGACCCATAACACAATATTCAGATGGTGTTAGCTCCAGGGCCAGTATTGTTGGTACATTTGGCAGCATTGCATCTCCCATAAAGAATGTGAGAATGGAAGGATTGCCATGGTCCTTTATTAATATATTGGGGGATACTAAATATTTGTGGTTAATCTCTGAAAACAGGGATATAGTCGCAAATATAAAATTATAAATGGGCCCCAAGGAGAGAGAGGTGGACAGGGAGAGAGGATGGTGGATGGGGAGAGCGGCAGGTGTATGGACAGGAAGAGAGGGATGGGCAGATGGACAGGGAGAGAGAGAGAGACAAAAAGAGTGGATGGGGAGAGTGGAGGGCAGATGCGGAGAGAGTGATGGGCAGACAGACAGGGAGAAAGGAGGGCAGACGGGGAGAGAGAGAGGAGAGCGGATGGACAGGGAGAGAGGGATAGGCAAAAAAGGGAGAGAGATGGATGAGGGACAGGATAGAGAGACAAACGGTGATAGACAGAGCGCAGTACTCTTTATGGAAATGTAATACAATTACAAATTTGTACTAATTCTGATTTTTTTTTTACTTTGCAGCCTTCACTCAACCCACAACATTTGTTATTCACCTTCTGGAAAACAACATGCTATGTATTTGCACATTTATTTTTTTAAATATTTTAAAATATATTTACAATAAAAATATCTATTTTTATTAATCTATATAGAAATATATAAAGATATATTTATAGAGTGTCAGATAGACAGGAAGAGAGACAGACAGACAGGGAGAGAGACAGACAGACAGGGAGAGAGACAGACAGACAGGGAGAGAGACAGACAGACGGACATGGAGAGAGAGCTATGGGAGGAAAGGGCGAGAGAGAGACATGGGTGGACAGGGAAAGAAAGAGAGACATGGGCAGACAGGGCAAGATAGAGAGACACAACTGGCCGGGCGAGATAGAGAGAGACACGGGCGGGCCGGGCGAGATAAAGAGAGACATGGGCGGACAGGGCGAGAGAGAGAGATACAGGAGGAAAGGGCGAGAGAGAGATGGGTGGACAGGGCAAGAGTCAGTCAGACAGACAGGGAGAGAGAGAGACATGGGTGGACAGGGAAAGAGAGACATGGGCAGACAGAGCGAGAGAGAGACATGGGTGGATAGGGCAAGAGAGAGAGAAATGGAATCGACAGGGTAAGAGAGAGACATGGGTGGACAGGGTAAGAGAGAGACATGGGTGGACAGGGAAAGAGAGAGACATGGGTGGACCGGGTGAGAGAGACATGAGCGGACAGGAGAGATAGAGAGAGACATGGGCGGACAGGGTGAGAGACAGAGACATGGGTGGATAGGGCAAGAAAGACATGGGTGGATAGGGCAAGAGAGAGAGAAATGGATGGACAGGGTAAGAGAGAGAGACATGGGTGACAGGGAATGAGAGAGACACAGGCAGACTGGGCGAGAGAGACACGAGCGGATGGGTGAGATAGAGACATGGACGGACAGGGCGAGAGATAGAGAGAGACATGGGCGGACAGGGCGAGAGAAAGAGATATAAGAGGAAAGGGCGAGAGAGAGAAACGGGCGGACAGGGAAAGAGAGACACGAGCAGATGGGGAAAGAGAGAGACACGGGCAGACAGGGCGAGAGAGAGAGACACGAGCAGACAGGGCAAGAGTTGCATAGACAGGGAGAGAGAGACACAGACGGGAGAGAGAGAGACATGGGCAGACAGGGTGAGAGAGAGAGAGAGACACGGGAGGACAGGGTGAGAGAGATAGAGAGACACGGGAGGACAGGGTGAGAGAGACAGAGGGAGACACGGGAGGACAGGGTGAGAGAGACAGAGAGAGACACGGGAGGACAGGGTGAGAAAGAGAGAGAGACACGGGAGGACAGGGTGAGAAAGAGAGAGAGACACGGGAGGACAGGGTGAGAGAGAGAGAGACACTGGTGAACAGGGCGAGAGAGAGACACCGGTGAACAGGGCGAGAGAGAGACACCGGTAGACAGGGCGAGAGAGAGAGAGACACCGGTAGACAGGGCGAGAAAGAAAGACACCGGTGGACAAGGCGAGAGAGAGGGAGACACCGGTGGACAAGGCGAGAGAGAGGGAGACACCGGTGGACAAGGCGAGAGAGAGGGAGACACCGGTGGACAAGGCGAGAGAGAGGGAGACACCGGTGAACAAGGCGAGAGAGAGGGAGACACCGGTGGACAAGGCGAGAGAGAGGGAGACACCGGTGGACAAGGCGAGAGAGAGGGAGACACCGGTGGACAAGGCGAGAGAGAGGGAGACACCGGTGGACAAGGCGAGAGAGAGGGAGACACCGGTGGACAAGGCGAGAGAGAGGGAGACACCGGTGGACAAGGCGAGAGAGAGGGAGACACCGGTGGACAAGGCGAGAGAGAGGGAGACACCGGTGGACAAGGCGAGAGAGAGGGAGACACCGGTGGACAGGGCGAGAGAGAGGGAGACACCGGTGGACAGGGCGAGTGAGAGAGAGACACCGGTGGACAGGGCGAGAGAGAGAGAGACACCGGTGGACAGGGCGAGAGAGACACCAGTGGACAGGGCGAGAGAGAGAGAGACTCCGGTGGACAGGGCGAGTGAGAGAGAGACACCGGTGGACAGGGCAAGAGAGAGAGAGACACCGGTGGACAAGGCGAGAGAGAGGGAGACACCGGTGGACAGGGCGAGAGAGAGGGAGACACCGGTGGACAGGGCGAGTGAGAGAGAGACACCGGTGGACAGGGCGAGAGAGAGAGAGACACCGGTGGACAGGGCGAGAGAGACACCAGTGGACAGGGCGAGAGAGAGAGAGACACGGGAGGACAGGGTGAGAGAGATAGAGAGACACGGGAGGACAGGGTGAGAGAGACAGAGGGAGACACGGGAGGACAGGGTGAGAGAGACAGAGAGAGACACGGGAGGACAGGGTGAGAAAGAGAGAGAGACACGGGAGGACAGGGTGAGAAAGAGAGAGAGACACGGGAGGACAGGGTGAGAGAGAGAGAGACACTGGTGAACAGGGCGAGAGAGAGACACCGGTGAACAGGGCGAGAGAGAGACACCGGTAGACAGGGCGAGAGAGAGAGAGACACCGGTAGACAGGGCGAGAAAGAAAGACACCGGTGGACAAGGCGAGAGAGAGGGAGACACCGGTGGACAAGGCGAGAGAGAGGGAGACACCGGTGGACAAGGCGAGAGAGAGGGAGACACCGGTGGACAAGGCGAGAGAGAGGGAGACACCGGTGGACAAGGCGAGAGAGAGGGAGACACCGGTGAACAAGGCGAGAGAGAGGGAGACACCGGTGGACAAGGCGAGAGAGAGGGAGACACCGGTGGACAAGGCGAGAGAGAGGGAGACACCGGTGGACAAGGCGAGAGAGAGGGAGACACCGGTGGACAAGGCGAGAGAGAGGGAGACACCGGTGGACAAGGCGAGAGAGAGGGAGACACCGGTGGACAAGGCGAGAGAGAGGGAGACACCGGTGGACAAGGCGAGAGAGAGGGAGACACCGGTGGACAAGGCGAGAGAGAGGGAGACACCGGTGGACAGGGCGAGAGAGAGGGAGACACCGGTGGACAGGGCGAGTGAGAGAGAGACACCGGTGGACAGGGCGAGAGAGAGAGAGACACCGGTGGACAGGGCGAGAGAGACACCAGTGGACAGGGCGAGAGAGAGAGAGACTCCGGTGGACAGGGCGAGTGAGAGAGAGACACCGGTGGACAGGGCAAGAGAGAGAGAGACACCGGTGGACAGGGTGAGAGAGACACCAGTGGACAGGGCGAGAGAGAGAGACAACCTGTGGACAGGTCAAGAGAGAGGGAGACACCGGTGGACAAGGCGAGAGAGAGGGAGACACCGGTGGACAAGGCGAGAGAGAGGGAGATACCGGTGGACAAGGCGAGAGAGAGGGAGACACCGGTGGACAAGGCGAGAGAGAGGGAGACACCGGTGGACAAGGCGAGAGAGAGGGAGACACCGGTGGACAAGGCGAGAGAGAGGGAGACACCGGTGGACAAGGCGAGAGAGAGGGAGACACCGGTGGACAAGGCGAGAGAGAGGGAGACACCGGTGGACAAGGCGAGAGAGAGGGAGACACCGGTGGACAAGGCGAGAGAGAGGGAGACACCGGTGGACAGGGCGAGAGAGAGGGAGACACGGGTGGACAGGGCGAGAGAGAGGGAGACACCGGTGGACAGGGCGAGAGAGAGAGAGACACCGGTAGACAGGGCGAGAAAGAGAGACACCGGTGGACAGGGCGAGAAAGAGAGACACCGGTGGACAGGGCGAGAGAGAGAGAGAGAGACACCGGTGGACAGGGCGAGAGAGACACCAGTGGACAGGGCGAGAGAGAGAAACATGGGCAGACAGGGCGAGAGAGAGAAACACGGGCAGACAGGGTGAGTGTTACATGTGCCACTGCAGCTCTCTGCCTGATTGGCTCTCAGTTGCTATTCTAGCTACCGCCTCTGGGCCTGATTCAGAGCCGGACGCTCTGAACGAGCGCCCGCTCTGAATCTGGGCGTTTTTTTTCTTTTTTGGTAGCGGCCTCTTGGACCCTCGCATAGCTGTGGGTTACCACCCACAGCTTATACAAGCCTCCATGATGATCGTTGCGATGGTCAAGACCATCGCGACCATCGGGCTTGCCACGAGACCCTTGCGGTAGGGTCTCGTTGCCGCAAGCCCTGGAGTGCTTTTGGCTCTATCAGAGCCAAAAGCACTCCAACTGGGGGCGGCCCCAGATGGTAGGCGTTCCCATGGGAACGCTTCCGTCTGGGCAGCAACGCCCCCGGCATGCCCACCAAATGGGGCGTGCTGTCACTCACCATCGACATCATGCCCCCTTTGGTGCGAGACCCATAACGACGGCTTGGCCATCGTCATTCGGGTCTCGCGCATGTGCACGATGGAGCAGCCGCCATCATGCGCACTTGCCTAACATCGACCCGCTTGCGAGCACTCAGCGCTCATGAGTGGGTCTGAATTAGGACCTCTGGCTGCTATGTGCAGTACCTCACCTGTTGGTAGTCTCGTTACCTGACCTCAGCTTGAGTGACCAATCACAGGAGACCTCTCCCTTCATTAGGGATTCAAGTCTGTTCTTGCCTGCCGGTGATATTACTAAGCTTTGTTCCTAGTGGAGGCTCACGTGGTCGCTGGATGCTGTGCAGTTCCTCGCTTCCTAACCTTTGTTTCTGTGTCCAGTATTCTGCCGTTGTATACCTTTGCTCCCAGTCTCAGTGTACTGTGTCCTGCTTGACTCTGCCCTGTTCATATATCCATCCTAACTCTGTGCCTGTGTCTTGCCAAGACCCTCAGCTTACCTTCTGTCTCCCCTCTGAATTTGTGTCTAGTCCCAGCATGTACCTGCATTCAACTATATCAAGTATTGATTCTGTTACAAGCTCCAACCTGCATTCACCTGTCAGTTCAACAATATCAAGTACTAGTTCTGTTACAAACACCCATCTGCATCCTGAGTAACTGGGCTGCCACTATCAAATCCTTTTCCAGCATTGCAGGTTCTACTGTATTCTTAAAGAATGTAAGCTCTTTCGAGCAGGGCCCTCTACCCTCTTGTGCTTCTCCCTAATGTAATTTAATTTATCTCTTACTAGCCACTAGGGCAACCAACACTTGGCTGCTTATGCGGGCGTTAATGTCACTAATATAGTAATGTTTATCCATGTCCTGTGTTGTATTGTAAGTCAATGGTTACTTTTTTGTCTATGTACTTTGTAAGGTGCTGCGGAACACTTGTGGCACCATATAAATAAATGATAATAATAATAATAATAATAATAATTCCCACCTGCATCCTGAGTAGCTGGCCTGCCATAATTAAATCCATATCCAGCATTGCAGCGTAAACACAATTCCAACCTGCATCCTGAGTAGCTGGCCTGCTACTGTCCAGATCTACATCCTGTCTGTTTCTGTGCTTATCCACCTATGCCAGTTAATTGCAAGTCTTCAGACCATCAAGCTAGTTTCCCAGCAGCAGACTCTAGCACACACCTGCATCTGTTTGCCTCAGCCGTTAACTCCAACATTGCCTGCTGCCATTAACTCCAAGTTTAACTTTTCTGTGGATCCGTGCCTATTTCATTATCCATCAGCGAACTCAAGGGGTCTCTTGCAAATAGTGCAGGTACATCCATAACAGCGAGAGAGAGACACGGGCAGACAGGGCAAGAAGGACACGGGCTGAGAGATAGAGGCGGGCGGACAGAGAGACATGGATGGACAGGGAGTGAGGGAGATACGGATGGTCTGGGAGAGACAGATGACCAGGTATAGAGATGGATGGTCAGGGAAAGAGAGCGCTTAGTACTCTGTATGTAAATTTAATAAGTTGTTCTAATCTTGATTTCTTTATTTCACGTGCTTTCACTCAAGCCACAAAATTTCAAAACTTTTTATAGATATATAAATATATACAGTATTTATAGAAAGAGAGGGACAGAGGGTGAGTCTGTCAGACAGAGGGTGAGACACATATGGACAGGGAGAGGGAGGGAGAAATAGATGTACATGGAGAGACTGACAGCTTGACAAGATGAGAGCGAGAGCTAAATTGTTCTAATCTTAATTTATTTAGTTTACAGTGTCTTCACTGAGGCCACAACTTTTTTACTGTTTTAGTAACATTCAACTTCTGGAAAACTCCTACAAGGTAGGTTTCCTACAATTTGTTAATTATTTATTTCATATATGACATAACAACAGATATAATACATATATATATATATATATATATATATATACATACATACATACACCTAGATATAATTTGTATAGACACACAGGATCCAGTCATAATCCCAACAGTCTGGATGTTGGCACCAGGACTCTCACAGGTGTCCGCATTCTGGTGCCAACATCCCAACGTTAAGTTCTGGGCTTAGGGGGAGAATTAAGCACTAAGGGGAGAGTGTTAGGTTTAGATTGGAGCGGTTAGGTTTAGGCACTAGGGGGGGAAGGGTTTAGGCACTAGGGGGGGAAGGGTTAGGTTTAGGCACTAGGGGAGAGGATTAGGTTTAGGCACTAGGGGGGGAAGGGTTAGGTTTAGGCAGAGAGGAGGTTAGGGCAAGGGGGAGGGTTAAGATACTGACCACCGGGATCACAAGTGCAGGCATCCCATACCTAACCATAGAATACACAGGGAGAGAGATAGTGACAATGAGAGACATTCTAACAGATCGGGAGAAACTATTGGACAGGAGGAGATAGAGAGGGACAGAGAAACAGTGGGACATAGATGGTTGCTGAGAGACATGGATTGGAGAGGAGGCAAATAGGGGGAGTAAGATGGGTGGGGAGAGACCGACAAGCAGGTGAGACAAATGTTCATGGATAAAAAGAGAGGGATGGAGGAAGAGACAGATGGCGGGAGATGTATTGAGTTAGTGTGAAGTACTTGGTACATAATTGTACTGTAATAAATTGTTCCAATTTAAATATTTAGGATTTCTGAACTTGAATTGAAATTCAGGAAAACTTCTACAAGGTAGATTTCCACATATTATTAAAATGTAATTTCAATGTAAAATATAATATTGTGGGGGTGTAACGTGGATGGGCATGGAGTAGGACGCAGGTCCCTCAGTTCTCCAGGCAAAATATACAGCTGTTTGATCCTGTGGCTACCCTGAGGTTCCTTCTTACCTTATCCTGTTGTTGAATGTTCTTCTGATGCCCTCAGGGTAATTCAGCCATGCCCTGGACCTCCATGCTGTGTAGATGGCAGTGCTACCTCCAGTGACCGGGCCACCATTCTCCTATCTGCCACCTCTATCGGTTTTGTTATAACTGTCCAGGATTTTGTAATTTACTTGACTGTTGGTATATTGCCAAATCCTTTACATGTGTTTTTTCCTCTGTTAGTACAGTATGTATTTACTACATCCAGGCACATATCTGTCAATTATTCTTTCTTTCTGTTACCTGTATGAGTTTTCAGGCTTAGGTTTCTATTTGGTTAGTAGTCTATTTAGTTCATCCTTTTTGGAAGTATTTTTGTAGTTATTTTGATCCTGGGGTGGATACATCATGGTCATACATGGAAATAGATGCCCCCATGTTTTGTGTGTTTTGAGAGTTGAGAGGTTAGGTGTAGTCATAGTTTTATTGTATTTTGGTTGTATGTGGGTCCAAATATGTTGTGAGTTTTGGGTATGGTCATATAGTTGGGGGGCTTTATGGTGTTTGATTATATTCTGTTGTCCATGTTTCGGAGTTAATGGCTAGTGTATAATCTGCTGGTCTATTTCTAGTATGCAGACCTGGCAGAATCCTGGCACTGGCATCTCGACAGCCAGCATCAAGAAGGTAAGTAGCGGGGGTAGGGGAAGGCTTAGTATTAAGTGTTACAGTTAGGCACTAAGGGGGGAAGGTGTGGCCGGAGGCCGACCACACGTGATTAAAATGGCTGCCATGGCACTGAAGGGATTAGCCCTCATGCTGCCGCACCATTGTTAAAAGGACCTTTAGGCGATGAGCGCCAAGTACTGCGAGTGTGTATGTGATGTGTTTGAATATGTTATATTCAATGTGCTGTGTGCAGTTGTGGAAATGTACTTTTAAATGTACAGCCTATGCACTTATTATTATTTTTATTATCATTTATTTATATGGCGCCACAAGTGTTCTGCAGCACCTTACAAGGTACATATCCAAAAAGTGACTTACAGTAAAATACTTATAAGGAATGTATAAGTTATTCTGTTTTAGATGGCTGTAACAGTTAGAAGCAAATGGCTTTTGAGACATTCTCACCTCCTAGTGATATGTTAATTATCCTGATTTAGTGGTCAAACCCTTCGTTTACAGCACTTGCATTGAAATGCGGGCTGGGAAGGCTCTGGTGTGTCTCTATTTAAAATACTCAGCAAGTTTGGGGAAAACAATTTGTTTGGGGTGAAGGAGCTCTTATTGAATTGAGCTTCCAGGGAAAGCCAAACTGGTTTTATGCATTGTTCTTGTTCCTCCAGAATGATTGCAATTTATCAGTTCCTGTGAAATGTTATATTTACAGTGTGAGAGTCAGTCTATACTAAGTTTGTGTGTTTGAGGAAAGCCAAATATTTTTGGGTGGTAACTAGGAAATTAAGTTAATTTCTGTGAAATGTAAGATGTGTTTATCTGCATTTTGTGAGATAGCCTGATTGGCTAAGAGAAACCAAGGGTGGACTTACCCCCTGTGGTAAGGTGTAGTGGAGTGGCATAAGAAAGGCTTCGTGCCTGGTGAAATTGTGCATCCTTGTATATCCTGTGTGGAGAAGAATTGCTGTAACATATTTTGTATGCTGACATTCCCCTTCAACTTGAAGGGATGAATCTTTAAGACTTTGAGCAATAAACTCCTTTGCCTATTCTATTGCATCTAAATCCTGCAACCAACAGAAATGCGCCAAATGCTATTCCATTCTCCTACTGTTGTGGGTTAAGCCGAGCATCTCTGAAGCTCAAACCCTCTGTCAGCTACCGTGCAGAGCCTGGTCCATTGTGAGGGATCAGGTGGGAACAGCCGACACCAAACAGGAGGTGTGGCCGCAGCTGGTCAATGATACACAGCAGTAAGCGGTTCCAGGCGCCGACGGTAGGAGCCTGAGTGTACCTAAGAAGCGGTTCCAAACGCTGATGGAAGAAGTTTGGTGTTTGCAGTATTGTTATGCCCACAGTGCAGTGGGCGGAGTCAGTGACAGGCGGTCACTGATGGTATGCGGGAATCCCTGATACCTCAAGGTCCAGTTGGGATCAAAACCCCAACCTGTGATCGGGAGTCGGCAGGAGGCTATCTGGTCACAGGAGGGTTAGGGCTAGGTTTAGGGTGCGGGTAGGGGGGGTTGGGTTTAGGCACTATGGGGGAGGTTAGGATACCTACCAATAGGTGTCGGTATCTTAACCATGTCGGGATGCCAGTATCAGGATTCTGACCAATGGTATCCCGAGCACCCGCAACCCATATTTCTATTGGTCTCTTTTTAGTTTGGCATCTATTTATCCTATATGGACAGGTTGTTTCTGAAGTGGCTCAGTATGGTGTTGGAGTGTAGCAACATTGTGCTGCAGCTCTGTGTATATTTGTCACATTGACACCCACTAGTCTCTTTGTGCTGTGTTGTGTGGGCCTGAAGGTTTTTGCTTCACTACTATTATATTGTTTGGGTTGTAGTATTACTAAATGTAATGTGTTATATACTACTATGTTTGCCTGGGCCTGAGTCTGCGAACTTTCTAGATTTGTTATATTTTATCCTGTAGCATTTATTAACCTTTATACAGTACTGTGCAAAAGTTTTAGGCAGGTGTGGATAAAATGCTGCAAAGTAAGAATTATTTAAAAAATGTGTTAATAGTTTCTTTTTATCAATTAACAAATTGCAAAGTGAATGAACAGAAAATAAATCTAAATCAAATCAATATCTGGTGTGACCACCCTTTGCCTTTAAAACAGCATCAATTCTTCTAGGTACACTTGCACGCCGGTTTTGAAGGAACTCTGCAGAGAGGTTGTTCCAAACATCTTGGAGAACTAACCACAGATCTATTGTGGATATAGGCTTGCTCAGATCCTTCTTTCTCTTCATGTATCCCAGATAGAGCCCTGAACTCAACATCATCGAGTCTGTGAGGCCATATCATCACTTTCAGGACTCCTTGTTCTTCTTTACACTGAAGATATTTCTTAATGATATTGGCTGTATGTTCAATGTCCTGCTGCAGAATACATTTGGAGCCAATATAGATGCCTCTCTGATGGTATTACATGATGGATAAGTACCTGCCTGTATTTCTCAACATTGAGGACACCATTAATTCTGACCAAATTCCCAACTCCTGAAATACAGCCTCAAACTTGCAAGGTACCTCCACTATGCTTCACTGTTGCCTGCAGACACTCACTATTGTACCGCTCTCCAGCCCTTTGGCAAACAAACTGCCTTCTGTTACAGCCAAATATTTAACATTTTGGACTCATTAGACCTGAGCAACTGCTGCCATTTTTCTGCACCCCAGTTCCTATGTTTTCATGCATAGGCAAATCGCTTGGCCTTGTTTCCAATATCAAAACTATGGATTTTTGGCTGAAATTCTTCCATGAAGATCACTTCTGGACAGACTTCTCCAAACAGTAGATGGGTGTACCTTTGTCCCACTGGTTTCTGACAGTTCTGAGCTGATGGCACTGTTGGACATCTTCCGAAAGGAAGCATGAGGTGTTTTTCATCTAATGGCTGACCACTGAGTCTACGGTCCTCAGCATTGCCCATTTCTTTGTGCTTCTTCAAAAGAGCTTGAACAGTGCATCTTGAAACCTCAGTCTGCTTTGAAATCTTTGCCTGGGAGAGACCTTGCTGATGCAGTATAACTACCTTGTGTCTTGTTGCTGTGCTCAGTCTTGCCATGGTGTTTGACCTGTGACATGAAACGGTCTTCCACAACCTCACCTTTGTAGCAGAGTTTGGCAGTTCCTCGCTCAGTTGTAAGCCTCCTATACAGCTGTTTCTTTTTCAGTTAATGACCGTGTTTCAACCTACATATGAAAATGATGAACATTATGACCTGTTTGGTATGATTGGTTAATCACATACCTGACTATAATCCTACAAAATCCCTGATTTTGTGCAAGTGTACCTAGAAGAATTGATTCTGTTTTGAAGGCAAAGGGTGGTCACACCAAATATTGATTTGATTTAAATTTCTCGTCTGTCCACTTTGCAATTTGTTAATTGATAAAATAACACTTCTATTTCTTAAAATTCTTAATTTGCAACATTTTTTTTTCACAACTGCCTAAAACTTTTGCACAGTACTGTATATGTATGTAATGTTCTATATATCTGTGTCTAATGAGATCTTCCTTGTTTAATCATTCGCTGAGTGTGCCTCCTTATTTTTCTGTATTGTAGTGTTCTGTAGATTAAACTTTGAAATGTTCAAAACTAATCAACATGTAGAAAAACACAATAGTGTGTATACATAGAGAGATGGGGTGTTTTAAATCTCTGACCCAGCGAATCCCCTAGGCACATTTCCTTTTTAAAAATATATTAAACTGTTAACATCGAAGACTCAGCACCAGGTTTTCAATATTGAAATTGTTAATATCTTCGGATCATATTAGAATTTTTGTTTGTTGTCATATAATTTCACTGTAGGTTTAGCAAACATTAAAGTTTTGGTAAGAACATTGCCATGCATCAGTAGGCTAAAACTGTAAATGCCATTTTTGCAAATCAAAAACCATAACCAATTATTTAGAAATTAGAAAAATTCTATCAGTGTGTTTCAATCTAATATAATTTAATTTGGTTCCTTTAAGTAGTTTAACAATTTTTACTTAACATGTTAATTGCCAAATTTTTTTCTCTTTTTCAAAAGAAAAATGTCTATGGAGAGAAATTCTAGATTGTTACCAGTAACAAAATTGTCTATGGGATGTACGTTGCAAAGATTATTTAAATAAACACAAAAAGACTGAAGCAATAGAGTGTCTAGTTGAAGTAAGTCAAAGATGCCTCTCAACCGCTGACAAACCACTTTGCTCAAGAAAAATACAACATTTTAGAACAGTTTTTAAGAAAGAATATAACAAAGTATTAAGTTCCAAAAACTCAGGCACTAGTGCCGAAGAGATTCACAAACATATTCTTTGGTAAATTTATTTTATGTCACTTTTCAATCTATGTGTACGCAAATTAACCATTTATTATTGGTATTTAATGAAAACTATTTATATCTATTTAAAAAATCAAAAAAATAACAATTCAATATTATTTTACATTGTTTTTCCATCAAGTGTAGTAAAGCAACTTTACTGTAATATTAAATGTATAGATACTGACCATGATATTCCAGAGATTTTCCACTTGCAGATTGTTTTTTTTAGCCATTTTTTATCCTATATTCCTATTTTGTTAATTTTTATAATTTAAATGTGTACAATTTTTTTTTAAAAGGTTACCATTTTTTTACTTTAGTACCAGGTACTGGACAGAGAGAACAGCGACCATCAATAACTATTGACACTTTAGATGACATACTGTATAACAGTAATGTTGTATCTACTGTTGGCCAGGATGATGCAGATGAAGAATATAGTAATAACACAGTAATTTCACATCTATACACATATTACAAGAGATTTTTTTTCCCAGTTAATCTTTCTGTAATGAAACTGCCCAGACAACTTCCATAAAGCTTATGGCATTGACTTGTATATCATTTTACTTGCTTTAAATAAGTTCTTATTGGCCTAAACTGTAATGTTAAAGTAATTAGTCATTTACATTAATTACACATCTTTTATTTTAGATTGACCTGTTTGAAACTAATCTCCAGTCACAGGCTAGTGACACAAGTTGTGACTGCAGCAACACCACAAACAAATACAATAAGGCAAATGACTAAAGGAAGGGGAAAGAAATGAATGAGGTAATCTGGACAAATGGATACATCTGTGCTTGCTGCCACACAAAATGTTTTTAACAATAAACCCGAGGCAGCAGACTTTTGGGGGTCACTGTGGCATGGAAGTTATGAGATCTGCCTAGGGATGCACACAACCATGCTGAAAGATTAATTTTAGAAGCTTTATTTAAAACAAAAGAATGAGAATTAAATTCAGCCTAAAAAATTATGACCGACAATTTGCAAAGGGCAGACCATGGGTCCATTAGGTGTACACTTCCTGTGCCATTATACTCACATCTTTCCCCAGCACAAAATTGTAATACTAGCTATAGTAAAATGCTAGATTCCAACACACATTCAAGTAACACCACTGACACAAATTGTACACAAACCTATAATTACTGTAATTTATAGAATATTTTTCTGCTAAATACTACATGTCTCACAAAGCATGGATTATTACAATAAGCATATGTAATGTTAATTTATAAAGTTATTTTAAATTGTTAGAAAATAAGTCTGGTGCATAAAGTAATACAACAGCAAATAAAAAGTACACAAGTTAACCTAGATTAAGAAATTAATGTGTTACTGTGGCCCTCCTGAGACCATTCATGTGTGGGGTTGCTTATTAGCCTAGGGAGTGGGCTCACTCACATTTTTACTTAAAAGCACAGCCATGAATAAAGAATGGGACCAAAACAGCCTCCAAGAGCAACTTCTCCCAACCATCCAATTACAGTTTGGTGACAAACAATGCCTTTTCCAGCATGATGGAGCACCTTGCCATAAGCCAAAAGTGATAACTAAGGCCCTCATTCAGAGCCGTACGCTCTGAGCAGAGCGCACGCTCTGAATGAGGGCCGCCCTCCATAAAAATGGAGCGTCCTCCTGGATGCTCGTATAGCTGTGGGTCACCACCCACAGCCTATACGAGCGTGCAGTTTGATGACCATCGAAACTGCGAGCCGGAGCCTGCGGTTGAGGTTTTCAACCGCAGGGCCCGGAGTGATTTTGGCTCTATCAGAGCCAAAATTACTCCCACTGACATCACTAGTGATGTCAGTGGGCCGGCTTCTGACGGTAGGCGTTCCCTTAGGAACGCCCCTGTCAGGGAGGCACGCCCACCAAAGGGGGCGTGCTGTCAATCAACATCGACAGCACGCCCCCTTTGATCAGACACAATGAGCGAAGGACTTTCCTTCGCTCGTCGCGTCTGGCGCATGCGCACGACGGAGCTCCCTCCGTCGTGCGCATGCTCAGTGCAGAACATCGACCCACTTGCGAGTGGACAGCCGCTTGCGAGTGGGTCTGAATCAGGCCCTAAGTTGCTTGGGGAGCAAAACATCGAACTTTTGGGTCCATGGCCAGGAAACTCCCCAGAGCTTAATCCCATTGAGAACTTGTGGTCAATCCTAAAGAGGTGGGTAGACAAACAAAAACCCACAAATTCTGACAAACTCCAAGCATTGATTAGGCAAGAATGGGCGGCCATCAGTCAGTATGTGACCCAGAAGTTGGTTGACAGCATGCCAGGGCGAATTTCAGAGGTCTTCAAATAGAAGGGTCAACACTGCAAATATTGACTCTTTGCATAAACTTAATGTAATTGTTAATAAAAGCCTTTGACACTTATGAAATACTTGTAATTTTACTTCAGTATACCATAGTAACATCTGACAAAAGGTCTAAAAACACGGAAGCAGCAAACTTTGTGAAAACTAATACTTTTGTCATTCTCAAAAAACTTTGGGCCATGGCTGTACTACTGTTCTCTCCTGGTGTAACCCATGGGCAAAGACTAATGTTCTCTCCTGGTGTAACCCAGGCACATATACTACTGTTCTCTCCTGGTGTAACCCATGGGCAAAGACTACTGTTCTCTCCCAGTGTAACCCAGGCACATATACTACTGTTCTCTCCTGGTGTAACCCATGGGCAAAGACTACTGTTCTCTCCTGGTGTAGCCCAGGTGCATATACTACTGTTCTCTCCTGGTGTAGCCTAGGCGCATATACTACTGTTCTCTCCTGGTGTAACCCAGGCACATATACTACTGTTCTCTCCTGGTATAACCCAGGCACATATACTACTGTTCTCTCCTGGTGCAACGCAGGCACATATACTACTGTTCTCTTCTCGTGTACCCCATGGGCTTATGTTATTCACTCCAGGTGTAACCCACATGCATATACTGCTTTTCTCTCCTGGTGTAACCAAGGCACATATACTACTGTACTCTCCCGGTGTAACCCAGGCGCATATACTACTGTTCTCTCCTGGTATAACCCAGGCACATATACTACTGTTCTCTCCTGGTGTAACCCAGGCACATATACTACTGTTCTCTCCTGGTGTAACCCAGGCACATATACTACTGTTCTCTCCATGTGTAACCCAGGCACATATACTACTGTTCTCTCCTGGTGTAACCCAAGCGCATATACTACTGTTTTCTCCTGGTGTAACCCAAGTGCATATGCTACTGTTTTCTCCTGGTGTAACCCAGACACATATACTACTGTTCTCTCCTGGTGTAAGCCAGGCGCATATACTACTGTTCTCTCCTGGTGTAACCCAGGCACATATACTACTGTTCTCTCCTGGTGTAACCCAGGCACATATACTACTGTTCTCTCCTGGTGTAACCCAGGCACATATACTACTGCTCTCTCCTGGTGTAACCCAGGCACATATACTACTGTTCTCTCCTGGTGTAACCCAGGCACATATACTACTGCTCTCTCCTGGTGTAACCCAAGTACATATTCTGAGTAACCCAGGCACATATACTACTGTTCTCTCCTGGTGACCACACAGGGTCAGATTAAGAATTGAGGGGGGCCCATGGCAACTAAATTGTGGGGGCCCCATCAATAGAAATTGCCAGAGCCCCATGCAGCAACCGCTATGCCCCCTTGTCTCTGGAAACTCCACTGACTCTCACAGTTGTAGCATTCTACATCATGTCTGCTACACTGCTGGGAACAGAGTCCAAGCAGCATAGCAGATATGATCTAGTACACTGCCAGGGCCATATGCAGGATTTTGAGTGGGGGGTTAGAGAGAGAAAGAGAGTGAGTGGGAGAGAGAGAGGAGGGGAAGAGAGATAAAGTGTGAATGAGACAGAGATGGAGGGAGAAAGGAGAGGACAGAGGGGGGGGGTGGAGGGAAGGGAATAGAAGGGAGATAAGTCATGAGGGAGATTAAGAGGAAGGAGAAGAGAAAGGGAGGGGAGATGTCAGCAAGGGGCTGGTCTTTAATCATCAGCAACAGCCCATTATTGACTGTGCTGCCTGTCACTATTGCAGGGAGCCGGCCAGAGAGGGTCCAGAGTGGTTGTAAAGCTGCACTAATATGGCCACCATCTTAGGTTTCCACAGCTACACCCCTGACCCATATAATAATTTATTAAAGTATATCTAAACATAGATAGTATTTATTTTTATTTGCCTTCTGACACAAGGTCCTATGACCCAGATACTGATATAGCAGCAGAGGATAACAGGAGAATAGAGACCTATTTCCTCTCTCTGTGTGCTCTTTAATAAGCCAGCCCACTATGTAAATTACAGGAAGATTTGGCACATTTCACAAAGATGATCTGCCAGTGTGTACGGAGAAAAAGATTAATTGGCCAATGTCCTCACAACAGATATATCTTTAGATGGTAGTGACGGTTGTTCAGTGTGTATAAACAACCATGATCTGCAGACAGAGTCTTTGGGGCCTATGTATCAAGCAGATTTTTACATAAAATTATACAGTTTCTGCATAATTTTACGTAGTGTACCTATTTACAAATAGCACAATGCAGGGTTTAACAGAAATCTCCGGCAAAGTGCTAATTAGCACTTCAGATCGCAGTCCCCATTATTGTCAGTGAGGACTATGATCTGACCCCTATTTACTAAACTGCAAAAAGCTAAGCTTTTCGGAATTTAGCCACAGTAGTTTACACTATCTTCAGATGTTGTAAACTACTGTTAGCCTATGGGCGCTCCCGGTGCAGGAGAGAGATCTGATCTCTCTCTCGCAATGCCTGTCCGAGCCCAGGAAGCTGACGCCGTGCACACATGCAGCATCAGCTTCCTCCGGGGAAGTCTTTCTAGTCAGTGAAAGACTTCTCCTAAAGCCAGGAGTATAACTCGTGGGGACGGCAGTTGCCACAACCGATGTCCCTGCGAGTTCCCATTGGTATATAGCCGGGATATTTTCATTCAAAATGTAAATATTCCCAGTGAAATGGATACATAATAATGGTGGCAGTGCCGCAATTATTAGTACATAGATCCCTTTGTACTAAATACATATACAATAATAATCACTCTCAATAAATCCTGTGAATGCAGTTTCTTCTCTTTATTATCCACTGGCCGTGTGTAGGACAATGACAAACCAATCTCCGGGTTAGAATGAATATTAGATACCAGTGATGGTGATTAAAAAAAAAAGATTAGTCCAACTCTTCTGACAGCAATTTACCTTTAGGAATGATACAGTTGTAACATGGTGGATAGTGGACACCAGTTAGTGTTTCTTTCAATGGAACAAACAGATCTCCCTGGTCAGTTTATTAGGCAACTTACAGTATTTTGCTGAGTAGTCTCTTGTGTCAAACAATACCCTTTGTATGGCCCCAGCACACTACCCTTTGTATGGCCCCAGCACAATACCCTTTGTATGGCCCCAGCACAATACCCTTTGTATGGCCCCAGCACAATACCCCTTGTCTGGCCCCAGCATACTGTCAGCCTTCAGGTTAACCTCAGGGATTCATCCTGGAGAGCTGTGTCCTGAGGGCCTGATTCACTATGGATTGATACTGCGATCGTGGCTACAATGATGCACACAGATCTGCTGTGAAAATATGCTAATGACTGCAATCACAATGTTACTGCACAGCCAGCACAGAAATGCCCACTACCACCATCTGACATCCATAATACATTGCAGTACTGCATAGAAATCGGTAACATCGGCCCCTCACGCAGAATTACAGCAGCCCTGACCTCCTTACTCAGAATGAGCATGCTGGGTACTCTATGGAAGATCTGCAAAGACTCTAAAATACTGTCATTAAAACGGTCTGCCAAAAAGAAGAGGAGGAACTCCTGCTATAAATGAGAGAGATCGGTGCTGCGAGATGAGATTCAGGCAGTGACACCTGCTCTTGAAAGGGTTAAGAATAAGCTGGCTGTATTGAAAAAAGAAAAGAAAATGAATGCAGAACAGGGTCCAGTGCTCCAGGTGGAAGGTTGCGAAAATGCTTCTATGGCAGCAGCTGCACAGCTGGAAGCCGCAAGTCAGGCTGCAGTGGATAGCTGTGAGTTCATGGAGGCAGTGATCGAGGAAGAAGAGATGGGTCCCTGAGAGGCGGCTGAATCAGTGGCAAGTGGAGAAGGGAAGGAGGCTTCCCATACAGCAGTGAACCTGCAGGCATTGAATGTGGGGAAGGCGTCTCTCCACAGAAATCTGTTCTATGGGTGAGTGATAATGTGCAGGGTGCCGGGGGTTCAGTGGGAGGGGCTGCTTCTGTGTCTGCTGTGCCAGGTGCCCTGTATAGATCGGTCCCACCCATAGTGCAAGAAAGTAGCAATGTAGGGGAAACATCAGGGACTTTTCCAGGCTGCAGAGTAATGCCACTAAATCGGAACCTATTCTGGCGGTAGCACTTGTTAATGATGGCACAGAGGGTAGACCCCCAGATAAGTCAGCAGCGGCAGGTGTTTCATGGGCTGCTGGGGTGGCTTTGGGGGTGAAGCCTGGAAAGGTGCAGGGTGCTGGAAAATTGTTAGAGGTCAGCAGGTGGTTGGGGCTGAACGGAGTGGGCAGAGTGCACAGGGCATTCCTTTGCCGTATAAAAGAAAACATCCCAAGTGATCAGCACAATATTATTGAGACAATTTATGGTGACAAAATGCTGGTACCTATAAGAGCAAAAGTGGCTGCAGAGATTATTTGTAATGATGTAAGGAGAAGAGCAGCAATGGTATCTAATGTAAGGAGAAGAGCAGCAATGGTATCTGATGTAAGGAGAAGAGCAGCAATGGTATCTGATGTAAGGAGAAGAGCAGCAATGGTATCTGATGTAAGGAGAAGAGCAGCAATGGTATCTGATGTAAGGAGAAGAGCAGCAATGGTATCTGATGTGGTAGCTAAACAGCCTGTTTCAGGCAATGTATCCTATGCCAGTATGGTCTCCAGGGCAAGTGAGAGCAACAGATCACAGATGGCAATGGGGCCTGGATAATTGGCTGAGACAAGATCAGTTTAAAATTAAATCGCAGCGACGCCATCTTGCGAATGGCCGCCTAAGCGCCATTTTAGATAAACTTACACTTTAGTACATGTGGCGATATTACTATTCGTAACATGCGATTGCATCTTTCACCATTTCTCATACACACATTCATACGCACAATTGCACCGTTAACTAGTCACATATTAGTGAATGCATAGGACTTTGTATGAAACCGCTGTATAATTAGCTTTATGCGCACGCATCTGCCCCAAGTTAGCTAGCGTCCTTATATCAAACCCTGAATACCCACACACTACATATTCACACATAAGGTTCAATAAGCTATAAAGTATAAGATTTAAGTTGGTTCAGTTAGTATAAATGCTGTGAAATAAAGATATTTGATAACTAAGGTTTTATACATGCTAAGAAAGCAGTGTTTGGTTTCGTACTGATGCGTACTCTTTCAACAGAATTCCGGTACTATCGGTATGGAGATCGCATCATGCATTCCCAACTTATGGACCGCAGAGACTACAAGCAACAAAATGTATATTTTATGAACAACTGTTAAGATGTAGCATGGGGGCAGGAGGGCAGAGACCCCAGTTGTTAGAGGCTGGGTGAGTCTATTTGTACCAGCCTGTTAAGCGCTCTGTAACAGATGCTTCTCCCCTGGAAACCAATGATATCAGCAACAAACTTCTCTATTGTCCTGTCTATTCTGGGGGGGATAAACATGTGTGCTCAAACACTGGGTTTTTAGTCTTCTTGCTGAATGCTGATTGATGGAGGTTTTCTTTCTGAATGCCGGGATCTGGTCCAGAGCGCATGCGTATGTATACTGTACTTGGGGTCTGTATAATTCCTTTGCTTCAATTTGTGTCTGAATCAATAGCGTGTAACTGACTGTACTTTTTACTTGAATAATACTTTGTGCTTTGGAACCACATGTTCTAAGTCTGGAGTCTCTATTTACTGTATGATTGCGTATGCAAATTAGCGTCATCCTTAGAGGTTTATAGGTAGGATTTTAGAAGGTACAGGCAGGGGTATATAGAGGTTCAAATATAGATTCCTTAGTTGGGGGCTCATCGAGTGAAGTCACTTACCTACTCACACGGCACATACGGCTATCGATATCTCAGCAAAGGGTGGAGTGGCCACATACATGGTTTTCCTGTAACTGCTTTGTGCTGAAAAATCGCTATCCATTTTCATGTGAGCCAAGGAAGCTGACTAGAATCCAGGGACAAGAGAGGAAAAAGTTTGTTTTCCTTTGTTGATAGAACCTAACGTTTAAAGGGGTGCCGCAGTATTGAGTACGTGGCTGAGTCGCAGTTTTGCGCACAGCAAAGATGCACTTTTGCGTATGCAGTTAAAAAGTCATTATACGGTTGTGTGGTAGTCGCATTATTGTGTATGCGGCTGGTCGCACAATAGCATATACGTACTTCCGGTTCTGCTGCCACGTGTTTAAACAAAGCCGTTGAGGTTTACCTTTTTCAATTGTTATCAATATCTGGGTTAACGTGTATTTTTCTGCGCAGGAAAAAAGTGTGTAACAGTGAATATTTGTTGGACTAAGTTAAGGGTATCGTATGATCCTTAAGGGTTAGGTGCAAGGGTTAGTCTAGCCGCTCGGTAAGTAGCTTTACCGTTCTATACACAGTAGCAGGTGTACATGTTGTCTTTGTTGTAGAGAGATGCGTGGAAGTGGCCGACATATAAACTTCCATAGGTGTGGAAGTTGCCTTCCTAAATCTTATCCGGGTGTGGAAGTTGCCTTTTTCAAATCCTATCCAGGTGTGTGGGCGCCGCCGACTTAAATCGTCCACAGGTAAGTGAAAGTATCTTGATTGTCTTTCACCAGTTTAAATCTTTATTGAAAAGCGTAGGATTTTGTCTCAGAATGGGAGCCATGCAAACAGTAGAGATGTTAGACAATGATGTGCTGCTAATGGAGGCGCCGATTGGATCGGCCATCGTATTATGCATACTAAGTACGGTACTTATGCAATAATGTATTGTGATGTATGGTTTAAAATGATGATGAAGTGTGTTAGACCGTTTCCCAGAATTGGTAGTTTTGATAAGGATGTATTAGATAATGTCCGGGATCACATCAGTCTGATGCGCTCCCGAGAGAAAAAGGTTAAATATTATGAATGTTTAAAATTGTGGCAGCATGAAGGGGATGCGTGGCTTAAAAATGTGCAAGCGATGCAAACTAGCGTTGCAAGCGCATTGCCAGAAAATACATCCACGACGCTAAATTGCAATACGGGCGAGCCGCAAATTGGCATGCACGTGCAGCAAGGTAGCGTTGTTTAGAGTTTTGCCAGCAGTTCACGCTCACCTCCCCCACCTTATGTGGATGGAGGTGCAAGTACAGTTACCAAAAATACCCATAAAAATTTAACAAGCAATTTGTACCACCTCTTAAGTAACCATAAAGAAAATGTTTATGATGTGGATGATGAGCCTATTGTAATGTCTGCCATTTCCCATGCTGTGCAAATGATAGATGCTGCATCACCACAATCACGAGTGGTGCTGCCATCTCCATCGGTAACAGCAAGGGAAGTGTTAACACACTCTGCACCCATAGAGGAAGTTGTTAATACCATACGTAGCAGCAGCAGATTAAACCCCAGCCAGGTAACCAGGTCAGAGGTAGCAATGCTACCGGTCTGCATCCCATTCGGAAGATAACTGTTCCGAACAGAAATGCAGATGCGAACGGTGTAGTGCACACGAGGGAAGTGGTAATGCATTGTCCTTGGACAAGAGCAGAACTAAATTCCAACATAAATGATTTCCCTGATCCCAAAAAGGAACTAGCCAAATGTCAAAAGATTTTTGAGGAATTTGGGTAGTTCTCATGAGCCAACTAATAAAGATTGGCGTGTGGTGTTAAGGGCCTGTCTGCCACGCAATACCGACGTGACAAAATTTATCACGGATTGTGTATTGGATGGTGACGTTCCCTTAACAGACCAAGTAAACCAAGGTAACATTTCCCGCATATTGACTCAATTGGGTATATATGTTCCAGTAGTAGTTAACTGGAACAAAATTTTCACAATCAAGCAAAAGGAGAGTGAAACTGCAGAAGACTATTGTGACCGGGCTCTGCAGGCTATCACCCAGTACACTGGGATAGAAGATATTAAATATAGCACTCACCACAGGGGAATGATAGTCACGGTACTCATGGATGGTCTGAAAGAGAATTTAAAGACCCGGGTTCAGACCTCACAGCCAGGCTGGAGGGGACTTACAATAGATAACCTCATAGAGTCTGCCAAGGAACATGACAAAAACATCTAAAAAAAGAGGGAGATCCAGAGCGAAAAACTAATGGCTGTCAGTATACAAGCTCTGGAGGGAATGACTAACATCACAGCCAACAGACACACTCGCACCTGCCCACACACTTACACCTGCCCTCACTAACCCCACACAACAAACACAGCTCTATTCCGCTAACCCAATACAACCACAGGTCCCATACTCATATCCCCCACAATACCCTTACAGTCCCTATCCTTACCCATATCCACCACCTTTACCCTCTGCTCAAACCTCATAACAACACATTTTCACCTGATTCACGGACATGTTTTAATTGTAAACAAACAGGACACTTAAGTAGAAATTGTACAGTAAAACAAGTAGGAACCCCAAATCAGGAAAGATCTGGATATCCCCAAAAGGGATATGTACAGAGACCAGCAAATGTTCAACAGACATAAGCTCCAATTGTGGCCATAAATGCTTTATTGGAGAATTGTAGCCAACGCTAGGGGTCAGGTCATACCTGTAGTCTACAGATAGTCAGCTTGATGGGAAGTACAAGGGAAGAACCGGTCATGATGGTTGATGTAGCTGATACTGAATATCCTTTTCTTGTAGACACAGGGTGACCAGGTCAGTGATTAAATCTCCCGTTAATTTACAGGTGACCAACGAGACAGTGCCAACAATGGGTGTAACAGGTAAAGTGGAACGTTATCCTTTAACAAAGTCCACAGAGGTTACTATTGGGACGTTGCATACCAGACATTCTTTACTCATGGCTGCTGTGACTCCTACTAACCTGCTGGGAAGAGACTTGTTATGTAAAATGGGATGTGTTATATATTGCACCCCTGATGGTGTATTTTTAGATATCCCAGAGAGAATGGTATACAAGGTGCGGGATATGTTAGACACTCCTCAAAGGATAATGTATCACTCTACAGTTTTAAATAAAAATCCATCACAGGTAGATGAAATGCTGTCCCAAATTCCCTTTGGACTAAGGATGGACAGGACACTGGATTAATGGCAAACATAAGCCCTGTAATGGTAAACTTAAAAAGCAGTAGGCAAGCTCCAAAAATTCCCCAGTACCCACTAAAATAGGAGGTAGAATTAGGGGTGTTTCCAATAATTGAGTGATTATTGCAACAGGGAATTTTAGTTCGTACAGCTAGTGTAGCCAACAGTCCCATCTTTCCAGTAAAGAAGAGTGGTGGGAGGGGTTATAGGCTGGTGCAAGACCTTAGAGGTGTTAATAAGGTAGTAGAGAGCCAATTCCCTGTAGTGTCAAATCCAGCTGTCATCCTGATGCAGATCCCACCAAATACAATCCATTTCACTGTCATTGACCTCTGTTCTGCTTTCTTCTCTGTGCCTCTCCACCCTAACTGTCAGTACCTATTCGCATTTACATACAGAGGTGTGCAATATACATGGACACGGTTACCCCAAGGTTTCATAGACAGCCCCAGTATCTTCTCCCAGGCATTGCACGACTGTTTACAATCTTTTTAACCTGCCAATGGATCTGTTCTAATTCAATATGTGGACGATTTATTGCTATGTTCTGACTCGTTTATGTCATGTTTGAATGATACTAAACTTTTGTTACTTCATCTCTCGCATACAGGACACAAGGTGGCTAAGGACAAGCTACAGCTGTGCCAATCCAGAGTAAAATATTTGGGACACTGCCTAACCCATGGGTTACGACATCTTACAAATGATAGAATCCAAGCCATACAAAACTTGACACTGCCGCAGAATCAACAGCAAATTCGTACCTTCTTGGGAATCTGTGGTAATTGCCAAATGAGGATCCCAGGTTTTTCTATTTTGGCCTTGCCTTTACAGAAATTAGTCGCTTCCTCAAAGCCCGATCATGTCATACACACAGAGGAATTAGAGCAGGCTTTCCTTAATCTTAAGGATAGCCTGACAAAAGCTCCTGCATTGGGAATACCTGATTATGAAAAACCTTTTGATTTGTATTGTACGGAAGCCGATGGTTGTGCTACAGGTGTCCTTACACAAAAACATGGTGATGCCAGTAGACCTGTAGCATACTACAGTGCCCAATTGGACACAGTAGTAATATCACTCCCCACTTGTTTGAGAAGTGTAGAAGCTACCACTCTATTGGTGAGTAAAAGTGAGGACATAGTATTGGGCAATGATATAATTGTCTACACTCCCCATGCTGTATCTGCTCTGTTGAACGCAGCTCAAACCAGACACATCTATTCGGCTAGGTTTACCAAATGGGAACTAGCTCTAATTGCACCCGCAAATATCACTGTTAAACGTTGCAGCACGCTGAATCCAGCAACGTATTTACCATATGTACAACATGATATACAAAGGGTGGAGGGAGACGAGTTGCTGGCGGGAGGTGAGTTCAGCGGACACAATGATACGCACGATTGTATGACATATCTGAATCAGACCTTTACTGCTAGACCTGACATACATGACACACCTTTAGAGAATGTGTATGTGACTTTTTATACGGATGTTAGTTGTCACAGAGAAACAGACACAGGTGAATTATGTAAAGGTTATGCTGTTGTAAATGACACAGACATCATAGAAGCTAAACCTCTTGGTCCTCCTCACTCAGCCCAGGTGGCAGACTTAGTAGCACTAACTAGAGTGTGTGAACTGGCAGCAGGCAAATCTGCTAACATTTACACTGACTCGAGGTATGCGTTCGGGGTGGTGCACGATTTTGGGGCTCTATGGCGTCTGAGAAATTTTATGACAGCAGCAGGCACACCAGTTGCACACTACCGACACATAAAACATCTTTTAGAGGCAATCCAACTGCCCAAAACAGTGGCAGTAATTAAGTGTAAAGCCCATACATATGAGGATGACCCGGTGTCACTGGGCAACAACAGGGCCGATGAAGCTGCAAAATGGGCAGCAGGGTTGAAAATGTTTTCTCCAAATAAAAAAATGTTGTCTTTCCAAACAATTGATATGCTGAAATTAATTGAGATGCAAAATTTGTGTTCATTTCAGGAAAAATCCATTTGGAAGTCCAAGGGATGTGGGCAAGAGTCCTCCGGGCTCTGGAGGGACGGACAAGGTAAACCAGTAGCCCCCAAGGCATATTACCCCAGCCTGGCTGAGACAGCACATGGTCTGACTCATTTGGGAAAACATGGTATGTGCAAGTTGGTGAGGGCATACTGGTGCGCACCAGATTTTTCTTCACAAGCAGAAAAGATAGCAATGTTCTGTCTGACCTGCTTGAGGAAGAACATAGGGAAAGCGATCCCTACCGAACCATCCCACATTCCACTGACTGATGGACCTTTCCAGGTGATACAAATTGATTTCATCTAATTACCACCCTGCAGGAACCTTAAGTATGTATTAGTGTGCACCGATGTATTTTCTAACTGGGTTGAGGTCTACCCAGCAGCCACTAATACGGCTGCATTTACTGCCAAGAAAATAGTCCAGGAATTTGTATGCAGGTACAGTATCCCTAAAATCATCGAGAGTGACATGGGTACTCATTTCACAGGTGATGTTTTTCAAAATATGTGTAAGCTGATGGGTATTAATAGCTGACTTCATACCCCCTACCGACCGCAAGCAAGTGCCAAGGTAGAGAGAATGAACGGGACTATTAAAAATAAATTAAGTAAAATTATGGCAGAGACTGGACTAAGATGGCCAGAAGCATTACCTTTGGTCCTACATAGCATAAGGATCACTCCTAGACCCCCTCTAAATCTGTCCCCATTTGAAATACTATTTGGTAGACAACCTCATTTGATTATAAGTCCACAGGAAGACTTGAAGGGGAAAAACGAGATAACTGTAAAGTATCTTATATCAATGAGTAAGCAGTTAAAGCAACAGCAGCAGAAACTGAAATTGTTGTCCAATGATATGCCTGAAAATAACTGTCATGATGTTGAACCAGGAGAATATGTTATGATCAGAAATTTCTTGCGTTCAGGTTGTTTGACTGATCGGTGGGAAGGTCCATACCAGGTGCTGCTGACGAGTACTACATCTTTGAAGGTGGCCGAGAGAGATACCTGGGTCCATTCCACTCACTGCAAAAAGTTCAATCAACTGGTGGAGAAACAAGTCGGAGACAAAGCTGATAGCGTGGACCTGTCAATCGTGAGCTTGTTCCGGGAGGATTGAACAGGTTGTAGTGAGATACCTGAACTGAGAGAAATTTGCAGATCTTGTTGTAACAATGGACAGGCCTGCTGTGTTCATTTTCATATTCTCTTTTAGAGTGTTCACCATCCTGGTCGGTTTGGGGATATCCGGTGTCTGTGATGGGGGACCTATTGAAGGAATGGGAGCTGATGGCAGTGCTGATGGAGTGGAGTCAGGAGGAATGCAATGCCAATCAGGGGAGTGTCTGACCAATCTTAGTACTGTTATTGTTAAGAGAGCTGTCATTCTGGATACTCGGGGAAGGTGTGGAGGTTTATCGTCTGAAGATTCCTGTATTTGTGAGCTTTGTGGGTCCCTAGTTGATGAGAACTGTATCCAACGGTGCCAACCTAAATATAACCCATACTGGGGTGGGTATCCTTTAGAGGATTATAACAGCATGGTAGGCAAAGTGTTAAATCAAACTGATTGCTGGGTGTGTTCACACGTGCCACAGGGACAGCATCATGTAGGGTTGGTGCCATTTCTGCTGAATACCACGGAAATTTTACAATTACAAAAAGGGAAAACCTTGGATGGAAAATTTCTCTCATCCAAACCACCTCAATTCAAACTATCAATTCCAAGTAGATAGATCACTTTTGTGTTTAAACATAACCAACTCCAGTAAACCCGGAGGTTGGGAAGTGACGGGGAATAATCAGATGATGACCTTCTCACAAAGAGCTGATAATGAGTCCATAAACCATGATCTGTTATGCTCAATTAAATCAAGTGGGAAACATTTTAGGTATCGGTATACACTGAGTTCCACCAAAGAGATTATTGGTAAGGTGCCAGATGGTTATTGTGCTAAAATAATACAGCCAGAGACTTGCATGTACCAGATGTAAGAGCCTGAGATAGGATTGTTTGCAAGAGAAATGTGCTTAATGATAATGATGAATACCATTCCTTATGTTCTCCCTGATAATGTATATTTTGTATGTGGAAGAAAAGCGTATAAATGGCTCTCCCCGAGTTCCGAAGGTTTGTGTTACCTGGGAAGAGTAGTCCCAGAAGTTATGACCTTCACACATGTTGAAATGCTTGGTATACATAAAAACACACCAACACCATACCTTCACACGCAATATGAACACAGAGGCAAAAGAAACATGATACCTGGTGATGTGCATAAAGCCACTCAGTTAATTAGTGAGACAACTGTCTTTCAAGTTTTAGTGGCACTGGATCCCACCAGGATCGCTCGGGGAACACTAAATTTTAGATATTATCTATCAATTTAGCAAGTTCCTGAATATATCACCGAGGTGTACGATGACACATTCAGGTACACAGGGAGAGAATTACACGCATACAAGAAAGAACTGGTGCAACACAGGCTAGTGTTGAATTATTTAACTGCTGTTACTGGAGGGTATTGCGTAACGTTAGCCACCCAATTTGGAGTAAAATGTTGCACCTATGTCACCAATGATACCAGCAACCCCAAGGAGGTGATAGACCGGAAGATGGATGAAATTCTGCAGCTAAAGTGGGAATTTTGCAAGAACCATAACGCTTCAGTGGCTGAAGTAGGGGAGAAGATAGAAGGATGGGTTTCATGGCTGAACCCAGTGAAATGGTTCTCAGGTCTAGGGGAATGGGTCCAGGAAGTGATCGCCAGCATAGGCAAATTCTTAATCCTTATACTGATTGTCATCATAATAATTGGCATATGTGTCCGGTGTGTTCCTATTGTGTTGAAGTGTGGAAAATGTAAAAATAGAGTAAAATGAAAATGAAATAGTAATGTGGCCAGTATGAATGCCGAGGAAAATACAGAACTGCATTACAACCCTGAGCTAGGAAATACCATAATTTAATGTATTATATTTATACATGCATAGAATGTATTATTGAAATGTTATTTTTAAAACACCTCGGATAATTTAAAGTCTAAATTCCCCTTTAAGACTGCTTTTATAAGACTGGTGCATCCCCACACCTTTCACATGACCTTCCAAGATCCACGATGTGCGTATAATAGTGGTTTTATGTCCCCACTCAGAGACACATTATTGATGGATTAATAACCACCTTGTGACATCCCATAATAACACTAAATAATATGTAAATGTAAGCCTAAGTTAAAATTCCAACAACAGATTGTGATAGCATGTTTGCTATCAAAGGGTGGACTGTCGAAGCTGGATAATTGGCTGAGACAAGATCAGTTTAAAATTAAATCGCAGCGACGCCATCTTGCGACTTGCCGCAAGACACCATATTGGAAATGAGATCGCAAGACGCCATTTTGTGAATGGCCGCCTAAGCGCCATTTTAGATAAACTTACACTTTAGTACATGTGGCGATATTACTATTAGCAACATGCGATTGCATCTTTCACCATTTCTCATACACACATTAATACGCACAATTGCGCTGTTAACTAGTTGCATGTTAGCGAATGCATAGGACTTTGTATGAAACCGCTGTTTTATTAGCTTTATGCGCACGCATCTGCCTCAAGTTAATTAGCGTCCTTATATCAAACCCCGCATACTCACACGTTACATATTCACACATAAGGTTTAATAAGCTGTAAAGTATAAGATTTAAGTTGGTTCAGTTAGTATAAATGCTGTGAAATAAAGATATTTGATAACTAAGGTTTTATACATGCTAAGAAAGCCGTGTTTGGTTTCGTACTGATGCGTACTCTTTCAACAGAATTCCGGTACTATTGGTATGGAGATCGCATCATGCATTCCCAACTTATGGACCGCAGAGACTACAAGCAACAAAATGTATATTTTATGAACAACTGTTAAGATGTAGCATGGGGACGGGAGGGCAGAGACCCCCAGTTGTTAGAGGCTGGGTAAGTCTATTTGAACCAGCCTGTTAAGCGCTCTGTAACAGATGCTTCTGCCCTGGGAACCAATGATATCAGCAACAAACTTCTCTATTGTCCTGTCTATTCTGGGGGGTATAAACATGTGTGCTCAAACACTGGGTTTTTAGTCTTCTTGCTGAACGCTGATTGACAGAGGTTTTCTTTCTGAATGCCGGGATCTGGTCCAGAGCGCTGCGTATGTATACTGTACTTGGGGTCTGTATAATTCCTTTGCGTCTAATTGTGTCTGGATCAATAGCGTGTAACTGACTGTACTTTTTACTTGAATAATACTTTGTGCTTTGGAACCACAGATTCTAGGTCTGGAGTCTTTTATTTACTGTATGACTGCGTACGCAAATTAGCGTCATCCTTAGAGGTTTATAGGTAGGATTTTAGAAGGTACAGGCAGGGGTATATAGAGGTTCAAATATAGATTCCTTACCTGGGAAAGTGGGAATAGAAGAAACCTGGTACAATGTAAATGGGTGGATGAGGGGTAGACACAGAATAAAGAAGTATTTCTGAAGATGATCTTTGATTTCAGGTTTAATGCTGCTGACTTGTATGTCTGCATTCATCCAGTGAGGACCATGGAATTTGAGTTTTGTTTTTTTTGTCATACCAGGGTCTTAAAGCTTTCTGGGTAAAATGGTAGGTATATACTAATTCTGTACCATATACTAAGTACAAGGCAACGCTGATCTCAAGACAAGATAAGTCAAAGGTAACCATTTTGGTCAGAAAGTAGTCCATACCGCCAGAGGACATTTCATATTGGTTATCCAGACACTGAGACTTGCGATCATGTACGGTTAAGGCTGGGTATACGATGGGGGTGTGTGGTGGAGCATGGGAGGCACTGGTGAGACTCCGACATATGGACATTGGTTTTAATCATGTTCCCTCGGCTGCATATATAGTACGAGACCATGTGCAATGATTTTTTCCAGGGCAGCCGAGGACATGCTTTATGTGCAATGATTTTATCCAGGGCAGCCGAGGACATGCTTTATGTGCAATGATTATATCCAGGGCAGACGAGGACATGCTTTATGTGCAATGATTTTATCCAGAGCAGACGAGGACATGCTTTATGTGCAATGATTTTATCCAGAGCAGACGAGGACATGCTTTATGTGCAATGATTTTATCCAGGGCAGCTGAGGACATGCTTTATGTGCAATGATTTTATCCAGAGCAGACGAGGACATGCTTTATGTGTAATGATTTTATCCAGGGCAGCCGAGGACATGCTTTATGTGTAATGATTTTATCAAGGGCAACAGAGGACATGCTTTATGTGCAATGATTTTATCCGGGGCAGCAGAGGACATGATTTATGTGCAATAATTTTATCCAGGGCAGCCGAGGACATGGTTTATGTGCAATGATTTTATCCAGGGCAGCCGAGGACATGCTTTATGTGCAATGATTTTATCCAGGGCAGCCGAGGACATGCTTTATGTGCAATGATTTTATCCAGAGCAGCCGAGGACATGCTTTAAGTGCGGTGATTTCCAACATCTATGTCATGAGTGTAATGTGATCAGATGGTCTCTATGTGGAAAGACTGCCCATGTTTCAAAAGAGTGCAGAACAGAATAAACAGGCTGGGGAGGAACCTTTCCAAAAGGTGAAGGGAGGTAATAAAAAGAAAAGAAAGGGAGAAGTGCAAATTGTTTTGTCAAATATATTTGATGTATTCTCTTTGGATGAGGAAGGAGAGGTAGTCAGGGAGGGGAGCGAGTTGGTTTTGGATTTCAGAAGCCAGTAGGAAGAAGGAAAGGAGGTTGGCGAGAAAAGCAAATATGCAGGGAAGGGGAAATGGAAAAAGAAAATGTGGCATCCCTGGAATTAGGAATGGTTGGATGGGGACCCAGTGGGTACAGACAAGGGTCAGTGGTTGGTCATAATGAGACAGGAGAGGTGGAGGCATTAGGCACCAAATGCCAAGTTATAAAGTTTATACCCAAGCCTCCAGATCCAGGGACTTCCCAGGTAGTGTTACCCCAGAAAGGTCAGGATGCAATTTATGACCTCGGTTGCAGTGGAGGATAGTGCTGACCCGGTGGGGGCTGGTTAGTAATGTTTTTGATGTGTTGGAATTTGCAAGGTAAAATAAAGCAAGGTCATGCTTCTATAATCTATGAAACATGGATCCCCCATCTATAAAATGTGCTACTATTAATGTGGCTTCTGTAGTTTCAGAACGTGCTCATTTGATGGCCTTTGAGTTTTTCAACATGATTGAGGTTGATTTTTTTATTTTTTTTGCAGGAGACTGGAATTAGTAAACTAGACAAAGCAAAGTGTGAGTGGAAGAGGGGTCCTTCTAATTGTTTTCTTGCACCAAGCCATACAGTGGGAGTGGTGAGTGGCAGCGCTTTTTACTGATATGGTAACTGTGCACAAGGTTATACTGTAGAATTGCAAGCAGGTAGATGTATGATTTAGATGTCAACATTAAGGGACAGGATCTAAGGCTCAAATATTTATGTGTCTCAGTCATCTTGGGAAAGGAAATCTCTCTTTAGGGAGATAAAACCTTTTCTCTTTAGGGCCCAGCAGGTTGTCTTTGTTAGTGATTTTAATACCGTAATTAGGCCAAGAATAAAGGGAGGTTCAAGGAGACTTCTGGGCCCTGATTCCAATTTTTAGTCAGTACGATTAGGCAGACAGGTCTGGTTGATGTGCATGTTCATCACTTTCCAGACCTCAAAGGTTTCACCTATTTTAGTGGTAGTCTTAGATTTAGAGTAGATAGGTTTTTTGTAAAGGAGTCTTCAAAGACCTCATCACTTGTGGTGAGGTTACTGGAGTTCTCTGATCATTGTTTTCTCTCAGTAACTTTGAATGCCTTAGAAACCCCTTGGAAAGGTTGGGGCCTGTGGCATTTGAACTCAGAGCTTCTGGAGGGGGAGAGACTTAGACCCCTTCAGGGTTTTCTTTCAGTCTTAGGAGACACTTCTGGAGGAGTGTTCTGAGTGGTGGAAGGTGATAAAAAAAGACAATCTGAATAATCCTGAGTTTGTAGCCAGAAAAACTTGATAAACCAGAACACCTACCACAACCTATATAGGCAATATACAGATCTCATGAAACAGAACACCAATGCCCTTGTGCAGAACAGTACCTATACTGGTAACACTGTGTATTGGGTGCATCAGTTACTTTATTACCAGTCAATTAGTGGAGTCTGTGGGTAGGACCAGGGCTAGGAAAGTAATATTACATGTCTTTTAATGCTGTGCTATATGAGGTGCAGACGGAGCAGAGTTAGAGTCCGGTATGTCATAACATACTTTCTCCTACTTTCTAGCCCTGTGTCCTGGGTCAAACAATCCAAAATTGGCCCATGGACATGTGTTTAGCTCTCAAGTAGAGCATGGGCCCAAACACAGCAACAGATACCTGTCCCTCCACCAGACACTTGATGAGTGGCTGCTAAGTGGCAGTTAAACATTGGGGCTTCTTGACTGATGACATGTCCTTGAAATCTACTCTCCTCTCCTCTCCCCCAAACAAACATCCAGGGGTCTCCAAGTAGCATAGAAAAATGGGGCCTGCTCAATAACAGGGGTTGAGAATAGACCTTTTTCTGATGCCTCCTCTGACTTACACTGGAGGACTCTGGGGTTCCAACTGGATTTGGTAGTGGTGCAGTCTGTAATTGGGGCTCTGTGCTCACCAGTGCCTCCTAAAAGACATGCTGGATGTAGGCCACAGTGGAGTAGCAGGATTACATCACCTGTCCCCCCTTCCCTCATAAGCCCAATCTGTGAAAAAAATATTAATCTCCGGTGCGATTGCACGGGTTGCTCGCCCCTAGAAATGGCCCTGATTTTGTATACGGCTTAATAATATACAACCTGTATATACATACATGTAGGCCCTTATATAAGGACAGAACAGACCATCTGTAGATGTATAAGCCTTTCCTTTCCCCATGTGATTTTCAATCATCAGTGTTGGAATAAATAACGTCTGTTATACAGAAACCTTTGTATCATTGTTACTTTATTTAATGTGGAACTAAAGGTTCAGGGATCAGTCATGGAGTTCGGCCTTTACCTGGTGCAATATTTTGTAATAAAAGTGCTTAGAGAGTTCAGGATGGTATTTTGGTTTATATAATTCTGTTCTATAACATCAAATATTCCAGTATGTCCCCTGTGCCTTTCCCTCATGTTCTGCTAAGTAAGGAAACTGATTATGGGAATTTTAAATTTTGCTTTATTATTATTATTCCATTCTGACACATTGAAAAACACATTAAAATATACATAAAAATCAGTGTCTTCCTGGACATGACCAACCGTAATATCACCCCCTGCCTGGTGCTATATAAGTAGCTGTTACATTACATTCAGTATCACATCCCTAATGGTCCAATCTGTATGGAGAATAAATTATATTGTCCTGTAATTAATATGGTAATTAGGAGATACAGCAGCTGGTTGGGAGAAACAGGATTTTCTCTTCACCCACTTTGTATAAATAAACACTATATACAATAGGTATAAATACTGTAATGGAAGGTGACTGACCAGGCTGTTATATCACACCCGGCATTGCAGAGTCAGCCCTGGGAATGTGAGGGCCCATTGTCATGTTATTCATGTGCTAATGAGGAGATACTATAGCTGGGGAGGGGTGTATAGCAGATATAATAAAGCTGAACATAGAACACACCTGAGTGACAGTGAGTTAGGCAGATACAGTGTTTGGGTTACTATCACCCTTTGTCATGCACCTGGGCTGTAGCACAGCTGGGAGTCTCTCACACATTCTTATAGCAATCTGTGCAAATGCAAATCCTAAAGAACAATGCACAGTTATTTACACAACATATGCAAATTATCATCCAGCCAATCAGGAGGCTCCAGCACCTACCTGCCCCACCCCACCTCCCTCACATAAACCAGATGTCTCCCCTCTGCTCCCAGAGACTCAGACTGACTCTTATTGCAGAATAGATTGGACGTTACCAGCATCATTTTGTGAGAACCTTCCAGCAGATCCCAACGTGAGCTGAGATCACACCAACCACACCCAGGACTGAAGTGCACACTCCCTCGAGGTGAGATCCTATATTAAGTGTAGAACTGATTACATTTCTGTGATTTGTCCATTGAAATGTTGAATATATCACTCAGATAATCTATATAACTAATATACTGATTTACTAGTAATACTACTCATTGCATTGGTGATATCATAGAGGTACTATTGGGAAATAATGAATACTTTGTATTTGCAAAAACACACTTAGAATTAGACAATCTGTGGGTAATACTGAGCTATACAGCACCTGAGACACTAGAAGTATAAGTGTGAGGAGAATGAGACCATTTTACAGCTTATCACCAGGTCTCTGGGCAATAGATTGGGGCCATAACTGACTAATACTAATAGATCCATGTCTCTGACTTTCCCCAGGATACAATGGCCACTGGTACACGTGACGTGGAGCTTGTCCTGGAAGAAATGGTCTCCTTTGCTTCTAAGGGCCTCCAGGAGATAGAACTAAAGGACATCTACGAAGTCACTAAGGAGCTGGGAGGAGGTGGTTATGCCTCAGTCTTCATGATAAAGGACAGAAAAACAGGTCAGTGTGGTCAGTAATTCAGTATCTTCCACCATGTGACAATTTTAGCTAATATTACAACAGGGAGACTTTCCCAGGATGAACCATTATACAATAGTACACAGTAATAATACTCATCCTTCTGAATCACCTATGGTACTCTCTACCATGCCTAATAAGAGCCTCCCACAGCCATCAAACATTTAAACATTCTTTGGAATCCCATCTCTTTATTAGTGCTTACCCTACTCTCACTACCCATACTAATACCCCCTCGCACCTACTCTACTCCCACCAATACCCTTTTACCACCAATACTGGTCATACTAATACACCTATATCACCCACTAATGTACAATCACACCTACCTAATTCAAATTGTACTATAAACTTAAATGCCACATTATACTTAACCTACTCCCCATTTATACTACTCACATAATCCCCACTCACTACTATCCTAATATCCACTCTGTGCCTACTTCTAATCAGAATCATCTTTGTGCCCTCATATCTATTACTTGGCCTAATTTGTATACAAATTGAATTATGATTCTTTATTATCACAGATGTGAGGATGGCACTGAAGGTCCTGGACAGGAAAAAGACAACTAAGAGAAAATTCCTCATGGAGTTCAGTATGTCCTTTCTTCTCTCATCTCATCCCAATATCATTGGCATTAGTGGGATTGCATTCAAGACCCATGACCACTTTGCTTTTGCCCAGGAGCTGGCACCAGTGGGTGATTTGTTCTCTCTCATTCTGCCCCATGTAAGTAAAGGTCCTTGTACTGATTTTATATCAACTTGGTGCTTTAGAAACATTTATATATTGGAAGACATTAATATGATGCTAAATCAGTGTATTTACTTCTTTCAGACTGGACTTCCAGAAGACGTGGTGAAGAGATGTGCAGTACAGATCTCCAGTGCACTAGAATTTATAGAAAGTGAAGGACTGGTGCATCTGGACATCAAACCAGAGAATATTTTGGTGTTTGATCAGGAATGCCATTGTATTAAGGTAACTGACTTTGGTCTTGCACGTATCAAGGGAAGAGTCATTCATACCAGGTCTGGTAGTGTCTCCTACATGGCCCCAGAGATGTGCCAACTTGCTGACAAGGATAGTTTGCTTGTAGACTCCACCCTTGATGTGTGGGCTTTTGGAGTAGTTCTTTACTGCTTGCTCACAGGAGAGTTTCCCTGGCAGGTGGCACTACCAAGAGACAAAGAGTATGGTAGATTTGCTGAATGGCAAACCCACCCACCATCTGATGACCCTCCCTCACCATGGAACAAGCTGACCACTGGAGTATTGAGGATGTTTAGTCATCTTTTAGCCATAGACTGTTATCAGAGAAGTAAAGCCACTGATGTCTTGATGTTCATGGATGAGACCTGGCAAGCAGAGAGGAGTAACAATAATATGGATGATGGTGAAGACACTTTTCCTGTGGAATCAGAGCTCTCATGTGCTCAAGAGATGTCCAGTTCCAACAAAGAAGTGTCTAACACTGCAACAGGCACGTCACACAGCAGAGAGTCCATCCCATCTGTGATCTGCTCCATATCATCCCATGGTAGTTCTGGGTTACAGCATAAGGAGACACAAGACCCCCAGCAGGAACATGCACCAAATCCAGTGATACTTATGGAGGACGATATATTCCTACATGTTGGGGCAGAGGTGGAAATTGGCTGAAAACACTCATCTGTATTATTCTGTCATGGCTCTGAGAGGACATCATACTCACTCTCTTCCCATTTACCAGGTGAGTCATTGTCTTAAGGAATAATGGGTCTACTGGGTTCTGGGGATCGGGGCACTGGGTCATTTGCAGAGTCCCCATATCAGAAGATATGATATATAAAGCTGTGCAACTTGTTTTTGTCCTTATTTATAATTTCTTTCTATGGTGTTGTTTAGAATTGATAGTAAAGGATGACTCTCAGTGATACCAGTCTGCCCTGAGATATGTTACTCATTCTGCTGCAGCAGCTTAAATCTGGTGCTATATAGTTACTACACAGTGTTTCTCTACAAAAATATATTGTTTAAAATTATTAATCTGAGCTTTGATGAATTATTTAGGAACTTATTATTGCCATACTTTTATTAGTCAATCACACTAAAATGTTTTTGTTTTTCCCAGGGGTGTTAGACAGCAGATGATCAGAGCCCCATCTGGTGCATGTGGGTGTGACATGTATAATTATCTGCAGTTACCCCTCCCATGCACTGGGTGGTGCTCTTGGTAATTATCAATGGATGAGACTTCCCCCAAAGTTCCATTACACACCAGCAGAAGATACATGGTGTATTGTTACTATTCATTTATTACTATATTATTTCTGTAATGAGAAATCTTATTGTACAAATGTATTATAGAGACCGAGGGCCTTATTCTAAGTCTCTCACTCATTTGAATGTGGCCACATCTATAGACTTTTAGCAAACTACGCAGGTGTCATGGGCTGCATACACATCTATGTACTTATGTCTGATTCTGTCTCATCTCACTCTTTTCCCATCCAGGGCCCCCTTCATGTCTCCCCAGCGGCTGGCAGCAGACTGATGGCAGACTAGTGCCCAGTTTCTACTGCTGCAGTCAGTGTGGTGCGGTCTCCATCGACTTGGCGATTTCCTCACTGCGCATGGTAGCAGCTGCCATTTTCTGGCATTTTGTGCAGGGCTGAGACACCCAACGCGGGACCTTAGAGAGGTAAATATTAGAACACATGGGTGAAGGGTGTGCGGTGTGGGCCCCCCTGGACCTAGAGGCCCATGTGCACAGCCCACCCTGCACCCATTATAAATATGCCCCCGCAGAGTTGCCATATTTTTTGGGAATGAGTGACGATAATAGTGATGATGGCTGCTCTAGTGGACAGACGGGCGGGGCAGTGAAATCACAGATAGAATACGGCCGTATAGTCACATTAGGTCCCATCTCCTGCACCTAGGATGGGTTGGGTGTAAGTGCTGATAATAGTGGTGACGGCTGCTCTCATGGACAGATGGCTGGGGTGGTGCGATCACAGATAGAATACAGCCATATAGTCACATTAGGTCCCATCTCCTGCACCTAGGATGGGTTGGGTGTAAGTGCTGATAATAGTGGTGACGGCTGCTCTCATGGACAGATGGCCGGGGTGGTGCGATCACAGATAGAATACGGCTGTATAGTCACATTAGGTTCCGTTTGCTGCATGAATACAGAATAGGGAATCAGCATCAGGCCCTGAATCTCTTGTATCAGTATCACAGCTGGATCTCCCTGATATGGTTTGTGTGTCTAATACAACTATTCTAATCATTTCTAGGACTGAATAAAGAATATAAATGTCTACAATATTTTGTCTGGTGAATTATTTGCAGTTGAGATGAGAAATTTATGAAATAGTTCATTAATTCCCCCAATTATGTGTTTTCTGTGTGTCCCAGTCATTATCAATTCTTACTGTACCAGAGTTTTTACCATTTCCTGTGTGGAGACATCATTCTGAATATTTCACCACAAAGATGGCACCACCGGGTGAGTACAGGGAGAGTAGGCACAGCATGGGTGGCCATGGGGGTGAATGGTATTTTTGTTTATATAATCATATTCTGTAACATCAAACACATTGCAATATGTCCCCTGTTCCTTTCCCTCATGTTCTTCTAAGTAAGGAAACGGATTATGGGAAGTTTAATTTTCTTTTTATTATTTCATTCTAAAACATTGAAAAACACATTAAAATATGCATAAAAATCAGTGTCTTTCTGGACATGACCAACCATAATAACACCCCCTGCTTGGTGCTATAAGTAACTGTTACATTACACCTAGTATCGCATCCATAATGGTCCAGTCTGTATGGAGAATAAATTATATTGTCCTGTAATTAATATGTGAATTAGGAGATACAGCAGCTGGGTGGGAGTAACAGGAATTTCTATTCACCCACTTGGGTATAAAAAAACACTATATACAATAGGTATAAATACTGTTATATCACACCCGGCATTGCAGAGTCAGCCCTGGGAATGTGAGAGCCCATTGTCCTGTTATTCATGTGCTAATGAGGAGATACTACAGCTGGGAGGGGTGTAACAGACGTTACTATAAGTAATGATGGCTACACCCCGTGTTACACCATTCACCAAACCCTTATATTGTATTTCCAACAATGACATCTTATCCATAGTAAATATGCCAATAACACAGCACTAATGGCGGATAGATAAATAAAGCAGCTCCACTTCTATAGTTTAACATATGACATAGTGTAGGGGGCACCTGTTAAATGTTAGAAATGTGTTGGTGAAGGGATGTGCAGTACAGATCTCCAGTGCACTGGAATTTATAGAAAGCAAAGGACTGGTGCATTTGGACATCAAACCAGAGAATATTTTGGTGTTTGATCAGGAATGCCATTGTATTAAGTATCTGATTTTGGTCTTGCACATATCAAGGGAAGAGTCATTCATACTATGTCCGGTAGTGTCTCCTACATGGCCCCAAAGATGTGCCAACCTGCTGACAAGGATAGTTTGGTGGTAGACTCCTCCCTTGATGTGGGCTTTTGGTGTAGTCCTTTACTGCTTGCTCACTGGAGAGTTTATGGAAAAGATTTCTGGACTGCACAACCTGACTATATATACACAATGGGAGGTGCTACCTGATGAGACTAATTGCAGGCACAGAAACAGACAAAATCTCAGGTGCACAACACCAAATCATCAATAATATATATAAATGCAATAAAAGGTTGAGCAGTCCTGAAATCTTTTCCATATACTCCATTTAATGTGCTTTGTTGCACATCTGAGGGAAAGGAGACGCCCTCATTCTGGACTGGCACCCTTCCTTATTGGTTTAAAAGCATGGAGTATGGTAATGTATATGCACACTGTATTAGGCACAATTCTAGGTGTCCTTCAAGTTATATACTGTAGTGCAATTTTGGTTCATTTTTGTGGCGTGGGTCCCCCTGGATTGCGTTGGTTGGTCTGTCTCAGGACACTGCATTATAACACATTTTAACCCTCCACTGTGCGTCTACTATATATGTACTTCACTTTTTTATTTTCATTCTTTATATGAAGCAGCAGCTGCTCCTAACTATCTCTTTACACTGCACTTTTCTTACTATGGTGGTGCCCTGGGGCGGCTTAGCCTGGCCAGTTATGGGGGGTCCTGCGCTCTGGATTTGAACCTTAGTATGTTAGGGACCTACCCAAAAGAGGTTACCTGGATATGGTGGGTAGACCCATAAGCTTGGCCATGATTATGCTAAAAAACCTCTTTTGATTGCAATATATTATTGCTGATTTGGAGTTGTGCACCTGAGATTTTGTCTGTTTCTGTGCTCACAGGAGAGTTTCCCTGGCAGGTGGCACTACCCAGAGACAAAGTACAGTAGATTTGCGAATGGCAAACCCTCACTCCATCTGATGACCCTCCCTCACCATGGAACAAGCTGCCTGTTGGAGTATTGTGGATGTTTAGTTATCTTTTAACCATAGACTGTAATCAGAGAATCAAAGCCACTGATGTCTTGATGTTCATGGATGGGAGCTGGAAAGCAGTGAGGAGTTACAATAATATGGATGATGGTGAAGACACTTCTCCTGTGGATTCAGAGCTGTCATGTGTTCAAGAGATGCCCAGTTCAAGCAAATAAGTGTCTAATACTGCAACAGACCCATCACATAGCAGTGAGTCCATCCCATCTGTGATCAGCTCCATGTCATTCCATTTGTCCACTGGTAGTGCTGGGTTAAAGCGTGAGGAGACACAAGACCACAGGCAGGAACATGCACCAAATCCATTGATACTTATTTAGAATTATATATTCCTACATGTTGGGGCAGAGATGGAATTGGCTGAAAACACTCATCTGTATTATTCTGTCATGGCTCTGAGAGGACATCATACTCACTCTCTTCCCATTTACCATGTAAGTCATTGTTTTAAAGAATAATGGGTCTATTGGGCTCTGGGGATCGGGGCACTGGGTCATTTGCAGAGTCCCCATATCAGAAGATATAATATATAAAGCTGTCCAACTTGTTTTTGCTCTTATTTATAATTTCTTTCTATGGTGTTGTTTATAATTGATAGTAAAGGATGACTCTCAGTGATACCAGTCTGCCCAGAGATATGTTACTCATTCTGCTGCAGCAGCTTAAATCTAGTGCTATATAGTTAGTATTATAGTGTTTCTCTACAAAAATATATTGTGTAAAATGGTTAATAAGTTCCTAAATACTTAAACAAATCTCAGATTATTTCCGATTATTTCCATACTTTTATTAGTCAATTACACTAACATTTTTCTGTGTTTCCCAAGGTGACAAATTTGGGGTGTTAGAATTCAGATGAACAGAGACCAATCTGGTGCATATGGGTGTGATATGTATAATTATCTGCAGTTACCCCTCCCATGCACTGGGTGGTGCTCTTGGTAATTATCAATTGATGAGACTTCCCTGAAGTTCCATTACACACCAGCAGAAGATCATGATACATGGTGTATTGTTACTAGTCATTTATTACAGTATTATTTCTGTAATGAGAAATCTTATTGTACAAATGTATTATAGAGACTGGGGGCCTTATTCTGAGTCACTCACTTGTTTGAATATGGCCGCATCTATAGACTTTCAGCAAACAACGCAGGTGTCACGGGCTGCATACACATCTATATGTACTTATATCTAATTCTGTCTCATTTCAGTCTTTTCCCATCCAGGGCCCCCCTCCTCATGTCTCCCTGGTGGCTGGCAGCAGGCTGATGTCAGACTAGTTCCCAGATTCTACTGCTGCGGTCAGTGTTGTGCGGTCTCCATTTTCTTGGCCATTTCCTCACTGCACATGGTAGCGGCTGCCATTTTCTGGCATTTTGCACCCTGCACCCATTATAAATGTGCCCCTACAGAGTTGTCATATTTGGTCCAGTCTCCTGCACCTAGGATGGGTTGGGAATGAGTGACGATAATAGTGATGATGGCTTCTCTCATGGACAGATGGCCGGGATGGTGCGATCACAGATAGAATATGGCCGTATAGTCACATTAGGTTCCGTTTGCTGCATGAATACAGAATTAAGAATCAGCATCAGGCCCTGAATCTCTTGTATCAGTATCACAGCTGGATCACCCTGATATGGTTTGTGTCTGTGTCTAATACAACTATTCTAATCATTTCTAGGACTGAATAAAGACTATAATGGTCTACAATATTTTGTCTGGTGAATTATTTTTAGGGGTGAGCGGGTTTGGATTTCAGAAATCCGAACCCCCCCGAGCCAACCCGATCCGAGGCCGATCCGAGTCAGGCTTGACTTTTCCCGCCTGACTCGGATCTGAAATCGAGGCAAAATGTCATCATCCCGCCTTCCGGGTCTCGCAGGTTTTGGATCCTATATAAGGTACCCGCGACGATGCCATTTTCTCACTCGGCTGTGGACAGTGAAGAGGGAGGGTGGGAGTTAGGGCTGGCTGGGCTGTGTAGTGTAGTGTAGTGCAGAGTAGTGTTGTGCTGTGCTGCTGTTGTCCATAGGGGCTGTGTCCACTACTTCAAAGTCCATACGGGCTGGCTGGATCGTGTTGTGCAGTCAGTTGTCCATAGGGGCTGTGTCCACTCCAAAGTCCTGTGCAGTGTCCCAGTCCTAAAGGGGTGCTGTAGTGTTGTCCAGGGGGTGCTCTGTCCATCAGGGGAGCTCCCCCCAAGTGCTAAAAAAAATATATATTTTCTGTGTTTGTGAATTGTGTGCGCAGTAGCTGCACGTGCATCAACAAAGTAGTGCCAAGCGTGCGCCTGTGTCATAAGTAAAGGGCCGGCTGCCTTGACCGTTAAAGGGTGCTGTAACCCCCAAAGTACACTCCAGTCCAAACCAAATAAAAAAAATATTTTCTGTGTTTGTGAATTGTGTGCACAGTAGCCGCACGTGCATCAACAAAGTAGTGCCAAGCGTGCGCCTGTGTCCCATAAATTAAGGGCCAGCTGCATTGACTGCTAAAGGGTGCTGTAATCCCCAAAGGGCACTCCAAACAAAATAAAAAAAAATTTCTGTGTTTGTGAATTGTGTGCACTGTGGCTGCATGTGCATCAACGAAGGAGCAGCGTCAAGCGTGCGCCTGTGTCCCATAAGTAAAAGGCCGGCTGGCTTGTCCATTAAAGGGTGCTGTAACCCCCAAAGGGCACTCCAAACAAAATAAAAAAATATTTTCTGTGTTTGTGAATTGTGTGCACTGTGGCTGCACGTGCATCAACAAAGGAGCAGCGCCAAGCGTGCGCTTGTGTCCCATAAGTAAAGAGCCAGCTGGCTCATTTCTTAAAGGGTGGTGTAACCCACAAAGTGCACTACTCTCCAGCAAAAATAAAAAATTATTTTCTGTGTTTGTGTGCGCCTTAGCCGCACGTATATATCAATATAACATAAATGGAGGACCAAACTTTCTCCAATAAAAATAAAATAGGGAAAGATCAAGAACCACTTCCTCCTTAGTGCTGAAGCTGCTGCCACTAGTCATGACATAGACGATAACATGCCATCAACGTCGTCTGCCAAGGCCGATGCCCAATGTCATAGTAGAGGGCACATACAATCCCAAATGACAAAGTTCAGGAAAATGACCTTGAAAAGAACATTTAAATCATCTGAAGAGAAACATAAACTTGCCAATATGCCATTTATGACACGGAGTGGCAAGGAACGGCTAAGGTCTTTCCCTATGTTCATGACTAGTGGTTCAGCTTCACATGACGATGGAAGCCCTCCTCCCGCTAAAAAAATCAAATGAGTTAAGCTGGCAAAAGCACAACGAAGAACTGTGCGTTCTAAGAAGATATCACAAATCCCCAAGGAGAGTCCAAGTGTGGTGGCGGTTGCGATGCCTGACCTTCCCAGCACTGGATGGGAAGAGGTGGCTCTTTCCACCATTTGCATGCCCCCTGCAAGTGCTGAAAGGAGCACCCACAGTCCACTTGCTGATCTACAAATTGAAGATGTCACTGTTGAAGTACAACAGGATGAGGATACTGGTGTAACTGGCACTGAGGAGGAAGTTGGCGAGGAGGATTCTGATGGTGATGTGGTTTGTTTAAATCAGGCTCAGGGGGAGACAGTTGTTGTCCGTGGGATGAAAAAGCCCATCACGGTCATGCCTGGGCAGAAGACCAAACATTCCACCTCTTTGGTCTGGCAATATTTCTATCCAAATCCGGACAACAACTGTCTTGCCATATGTACCATATGTAAAGGTGAAATAAGTAGGGGTAGGGACGTCAACCACCTAAGAACATCCTCCCTTATACGGCACCTGCAGCGCGTTCATAAAAATTTACTGTCAAGTACAGAAACTTTGGCTAAGACCGTAAGCAGTCCAGGGACACCTAAATCCCTTTTTCCTGTTTTATCCAAGGAATCGGTGGATGAGGAGGATGAGGACGACATCTTGCCTCCATAGAGCCAGTTTGTGCAGGGACACATTAATTGCCAGCTTGTTTTGTGGGGGCCCAAACGAACCAATCATTTCAGCCCCAGTCATGTGGCAGACCCTGGCGCTGAAATGATTGGTTTGTTAAAGTGTGCATGTCCTATTTATACAACATAAGGGTGGGTGGGAGGGCCCAAGGACAATTCCATCTTGCACCTCTTTTTTTTTCTTTGCAGTATGTACTGTTTGGGGCCTTGTTTTTCAAACTGCCATCCTGTCTGCCACTGCAGTGTCACTCCTAGATGGGTCACGTGTTTGTGCCGCCCACTCGTGTCGCTTAGCATAGTCATCCAGCTACCTTGGTGCAATCTTTTGTCCATAAAAACAATATTGTGAGGTTTGAGGTGTTCAGAATAGACTGGAAATGAGTGGAAATGAAGGTTATTGAGGTTAATAATTGCATAGGAGCAGAAAAACCCACAAATTCTTTGATTTAAGCTGTTTTTATGCTTTTTTTCAAAAAAATACAGATCCAAGACACAAAACCCAGAACCCAAAACACGGAAGGGTGGTTTTGGCAAAACCAATCCAGATCCAAAACACAAAGAAAGATCAAGATCCAAAACCAAAACACGAAAAGTGGCCGGTGCACACCACTAATTATTTTCAATTGAGATGAGAAATGTATGAAATAGTCCATTAATTCCCCCAATTATGTGTTTTCTGTGTGTCCCAGTCATTATCAATTCTTACTGTACCAGAGGTTTTGCCATTTCCTGTGTGGAGACATCTTTCTAAATATTTCACCACAAAGATGGCGCCACCGGGTGAGTACAGGGAGAGTAGGCACTGTATGGGCGGCCATTGGGGTAAATGGTATTTTGGTTTATACAATTCTGTTCTATAACATCAAACACATTCCAGTATGTCCCCTGTGCCTTTCCCTCATGTTCTGCTAAGTAAGGAAATGGTCATTTACTATGGGTAAGATAAGATATAGCTTAGGGGGCGCTTGTTATATGTAAGAAATGTGTGGGTGTGCAATACCTGTAAAAAATAAAAATGAGTGCACACATGTTTATAGTCTTTCTTTGGTTTATTTTTAAAGATTGGGAAATATGTCATCGTATCGCACCGCTGAGCGAGAGAAAGATGCACATGGAGCGAACCAGCTGGTAAAGTTTGGATGAATGAATAAGACGCACACGGAGGGAACCAGTCAGCAATGGCAGAATATTGCAGAGAAGGTCGGCAGTAATAGGGCCAGTTATTTAGCTCTGATCTGCAGCCTTCCAAGCACGGCCGATAGCTGGCAATTTTGGAACCGCCCAACCACCCAATATGAACTATAATAACCCAAAGAGAAAGTATAAACATTTGTGTGCACTCATTTTATTTCTTACAGGTATTGCACACCCACACATTTCTTACATTTACCAAGCGCACCCTAAGCTATATCATGTCTTACCCATAGTAAATGACCACACGACACCATATCTGGCAGGGAGAAAGTCCAATTTTATTCATCACTTCCATGAAGTTGGTGGCTTAGGAAAATAAAACTGCAAATATACTAATCAGGGTGGGAGACCAAAGAGACCGATTCTTATAGAATGTCATTATTATCCCCCCTCAGATCTCCATTCTCTAGGCCATCGGACCTCCCTTTCTATGTGAGTAAAGCTGGGTACATACTATTCCATCTGTCGCATGATATATAGGACCTTATTTAGAGGCGGTCATACGGTCTACGACCACACGGCCACCTCGATGTTTGGCCAGTGCGCATGCGCACGAGGGAGCCAGCTCCCTCGTGCGCATGCGTGAGACCCGCTACGACCGACAGCGCCGGTCGTAGTGGGTCTCTTTCCAAAGGGGGCGAGCTGTCGATGTTGATTGACAGCTCGCCCCATTTGGAAGGTGGGCCGGGGGGGTGGCAGCCCAAATGGAGGTGTTCCCATGGGAACGCCTACTGTTTGTGGGAGGCCCCACTGACATCACTAGTGACAGAGCCAGAAGCTCTCCGGGGCTTACGACAAGTGAGACCCTACCCTAGGGTCTCGTCGTAAGCCCTGATGGTCGCGATGGTCTATGACCATCGCGACCATCACCCGAGCAGTCGTTAGAGCTGTGGGTATAAACCCACAGCCTAATGACCAAAACAGGCGGGCGGTAAGGATGCAAGCGGCCGCCCAGTTTCTGAGCGACAGCTTGCATCCTCCGACCACCTCTGAAAGAGGGCCATAGTTCCGATGCAGCTCGGAAAGATCACTTATGGATCGTATAGTAGTGTGTGTGCCCGATCGCTCGTGCATGCTGGCTGTTCATTGCATCATCCCATCTGCTGTACTGCACAACAGATGGGATGAGTGAAGCCATTCTGCTATTTGTGCCATCATACACCTCATCATGCAGGGTGTATGGACGGCACAATGTATCATTATATCAAGTTGTCACGTTGACTAAGTATAGTGTGTATCAAGCTTATATTGTAATCCTGCATTTTCATGCTGCATAGGTAACTACTCCAACCAGATGTAACAAATCTATGTTTTTATAGCATAGCAGCTATTACATTGCATAGGTAAATTGATATTAGTTGCTATAAGTGGTTTTAAACTTGTACTATGTTTTTATATTAAAGGGAATTAGGCCCTCATTCAGAGCCATACGCTCTGAGCTGAATGAGGGCCGCCCTCCATGAAAATGGAGCGTCCTCCTGGACGTTCGTATAGCTGTGGGTCACCACCCACAGGCTATACAAGAGTGCATTTTGATGGCCGCGATGGTCGTGACCATCGCGACCATCGAATCTGCGTGCCGGAGCCTGCGGTTGAGGTTTTCAACCGCAAGCTCCGGAGTGATTTTGGCTCTATCAGAGCCAAAATCACTCCCACTGACATCACTAGCGATGTCAGTGGGCCGGCTTCTGACGGGAGGCGTTCCCGTGGGAATGCCCCCGTCATGGAGGCACGCCCCCGGCATGCCTACCAAAGGGGGCGTGCTGTCAATCAACATCGACAGCACGCCCCCTTTGACCAGACACAACGAGCGAAGGACTTTCCTTTGCTCGTCGCATCTGGCGCATGCGCACGACGGAGCTCCCTCCATCGTGCACATTCTCAGTCCAGAACATCGACCCACTTGCGAGCGGACAGCCGCTTGCGAGTGGGTCTGAATCAGGCCCTTAGTGTGGTATACTGACCTCACTATGCAGAGATTTGATTAGCACCTTGTGCTGTGGGTGGAGGGCTGGTTGTAAAAGGGATAGGGGTAATCAGGATGCCCACATGTTTGTTGCCTTATATTTTGCAGTTCAGTGTAGGCTGTTAGGGTGTCCAGTATCTGAAGTGTTCAGTTCTAAAGTGTATTGAGCAATTAAAATCAATATTAGCATTAGACTGGCATTAAACCGAAAGAGGACACATGAAAAACATACTACAAACCAACACAAACACAGATGGACTGCACTCAAGCTACACAGTGAGGCATCAAAACTAACTCCTGCTGTCTGCATAACCTGCACCCTCTACACTGATCTCCCTGGGTTGGACACTGCATAACCTGCACCCTCTACACTGATCTCCGTGGTTTGGACACTGCATAACCTGCACCCTCTACACTGATCTCCGTAGTTTGGACACTGCATAACCTGCACCCTCTACACTGATCTCCCTGGTTTGGACACTGCATAACCTTCACCCTCTACACTGATCTCCGTGGTTTGGACACTGCATAACCTGCACCCTCTACACTGATCTCCGTGGTTTGGACACTGCATAACCTGCACCCTCTACACTGATCTCTGTGGTTTGGACACTGCATAACCTTTCTCCTTAGCTGCAGCTTCTTGCATTGAAATTTCAGTTTCTGAGAAATCTCTGAAATGCACATCCCAAACAATGTCATTTTGCTTTATTTACACATGATTACCCTGTGTAAATGTACTTCTTCCCAGTGTATTATTTACTACTCTTCATTTGACTTTTATTCCTCCAACACTATTTACCTATGTTCTTCCACTACGTCACTGTCATATCACACTTCCTAATTGTCTACCTCCCCTCTAATTAGCTACATCCTCTGCTCTGCTTTTCTGCCCACCTCCTACTTACTCTCTTGTCATCCTTCACTGTCCCTCCACCTTGAGTCAGCCACCATGCCTCCTTGCCCCATACCAACCATATCCCCCGGCTTACACCTTCCCCTTAGATCTAGCCCACATGGCCTCACACACAACCCAAACAATCTCATCTACATAATCCCCATCCCCTCCCTCCCATTCTTCTGTGCTCTCTGGAACACCAGATATGTTAGCAATAAACTGCCTGCTATCCACTACCTCTTTATTTCCCACTCTCTAAATCTTCTTGCCATCACTAAAACCTGGTTCTCCTATGACACTGCCTGCCCCGCTGCATTCTCCTATGGGGGCCTCGCCTTTACCCACTCTGTCAGACCTGACAATTGCCAAGGCGGCAGAGTGGGCATGCTCTTATCCCCCAACTGCACCTTTATCCCTCCTAAGCTCTCCCTTTCTTTCTCCACCTTTGGGGTACACTATCTGTCTCCTCTACCCCATTCATCTCTGTGTTGCAGTCATCTACCATCCCCCAGGCTCCCCCACCCAATTCCATGACAACTTTGCTGCCTGGCTTCCCCCACTTCCTCTCTGCTGACCTTCCCTCTATAATCCTTGGTTTCTTTAACATCCCTATTGACACCACGAATCCTGCATCCACCAATCTTCTTGCCTTCTCTTCCTCCTTTGCATTCTCACTGGACCTCCGCCGCTACCCACTGTCTCGGCCACTCCCTTGACCTTGTCTTCACCCATCTGTATGCTCTCTCTGACTTCTTCAACTCTCCCTTCCCCCTCTCTGACCACCATCTGCTCTTCTTCACTCTCAACTCCTCCCCTCACCTAAAACCACCATCACCAGACGCAATCTTGAGACTCTCAACCCTGTTGTCTTGTCTTCATCACTTGATACTCTCCTTTCTCCTCTATCAACCATGACCTGCCCTAACCAGGTGGCCTCCTTCTACAACATCACCCTCACTTCTGCAGTTGACTCCATTGCCCCCTTCCATCAGTCCAAAAATCAACCTGTCACTCCAAACTGACCTGGTTTCTCCAAAAGTGCTTGTGCACAGCCGAGCTCCTCTGGGGGAAATCTCGCTCTCTGACGGACTTCCTTCACTTCAAGTATGTCCTTTTTTCCTACAGCTTGGCCCTCTCCCTTGTCAAGCAATCCATCTTCCAGTTCCTCATCTCCTCTCAGTCCTCCAATCCCCGCCACCTCTTTGGTACTTTTGACACTCTGATTTGTCTCCCCCCTCCACACCTCCCATCCTCCCTCACTTCGTTTGACTTTGCCTCCTTCTTCTCTTCCAAAATTGAAAAAATTCGTCACAATATTTCCTTCAATCTCTCTGCTGCAACCCCACCTCCCCACCTTGTGCTCCTTCAGCCCCACCATGGGTGACAAGGTCAACTCCCATCTCCATCTGCCCCCTTGTCCCCCTCCCTTCTCGCCTTCTATGCTCCCTCTCCTCCATCGCTTGCTCCCACCTTGCTCACCTTTTCAACATATCTCTCTCCAGCCGAATCTTTCCCTCATCATTCAAACATGCTCTAGTCACACCTATTAAACAACCCAACCTTGACCCGTCCTCACCCATCAATTACCACCACATTTATCTTCTCCCTTTTGCATTGCAAACTACTTGAGCAGCTTGTCTGCAGCTGCATCACCAGCTATCTCTCTGACAACTCCATCCTTGATCCTCTTCAATCTGGTTTTGCCCACTTCACTCCACTGAAACTGCCCTGGCCAAAGTCACCAATGACCTGCTTGCAGCCAAATCCAGGGGCCACTTCTGTCTGCAGCCTTCAACACCGTGGATCATACCCTCCTCCTCCGCGCCCTGCAGATCTTTGGCATCTCTAACACCGTCCAAGCCTGGTTCACCTCTTACCTCACCAACAGCTCCTTCTCAGGCTCCTTTCCCATTGGTGTCCCGAAGGGTTCTGTCCTGGGCCTACTGCTCTTTTCCCTGTACACCTCTACACTAGGAGAACTCATCAGCTCCTATGGCCTCCAATACCACCTCAATGCCAATGACATGCAACTATAGCTCTCCTCTCCTGAACTCTCCCCTTCTTTCCTCTCTCAGGTTTCCAGCTGGCTCTCCGCCATCTCTTCCTGGATGTCCGAGTGCTCTCTGAAGCTCAACATGGACAAAACCAAACTCATCATCTTTCCCCCTAATAGAGTCTCCACTTCAACCAATCTTGCTATCACTGTTAACAACACCATCATCTCCCCTGTCCACCAACTTCGCTGTTTGGGTGTCACCCTTGACTCCACCTTCTCCTTCACCCCCCACATTCAATCTCTGGCTCAATCCTGTTGGTTCAAGCTATGGAACATTGCTTGCATGAAGCCTTTCCTCTCCCAAAATGCTACCAAACTGTTTATTCATTCACTAATCATTTCTCGGGTTGACTACTGCAATGTTCTCCTTACTGATGTCCCACATTGCCATCTTGCTCACCTCCACTCTGTTCTCAATGCTGCAGCTAGACTTATCTTTCTCTCCCGCCGTTCCACTTCTGCCAAAACCTGCACTGGCTCCCATTCCCCTACAGCAGAGGTTCTCAAACTCTGTCCTCAGGACCCCACACAGGTCACATTATGCAGGTTACCCAGCAGGAGCACAGGTGTACTCATTACTCACTGACACATTTTAAAACATCCACAGGTGGAGCTAATTATTTCACTTGTGATTCTGGGAGAACACCTGCAAAACATGCACTGTTTGGGGCCCTGAGGACAGAGTTTGAGAACCTGTGCCCTACAGTATCCTCTTCAAACTCCTCACCTTCACATACAAGGCCCTCTCTAACTCCCCTGCTCCCTACATCTCCAACCTCATCTCCTTACATACTCCCTCCTGCTCACTCCCGTCTGCCAATGACTTACCTCTCCTCCACCCTGGTTACTTCATCTCATGCCCATATGCAAGATTTTGCCTGAGCAGCCCCCCTCCACTGGAATGAGCTCCTTCACTCAATCAGGCTCTCCCTGACCTTGCAGAGCTTAAAATGTGCACTGAATACCCACCTGTTCACCAAAGCATACCCTTCCACCACATAACCGTGTTACCAGGCCGCTCTTCCTCCTGCCTCAGCCATCTCTACCTTGCTTACTTCCTGCACTCAGGTCCCCCTCTACACACTCATGCCTCATGTCATCTGTCCGTCTCCTCTCTCCCGTATATTGTAAGCTCCTAGGAGCAGGGTCCTACTCCCCACTGTCTCACAGCCTTATTATTTAGCCTTTGCCTTCAGAGCTGTACTGTGTATGGAGAATTGTGTTGCTAATTGTTACTTGTGTTCGGTTTATATTTTGGTTACGGTAATGTCATTTTCTGTGTACCCTTTACTGTATGTACGGCGATGCAGTCCACTTGTGGCGCCCTATAAATAAAATGTAATAATAATAATACCTGCTTTAAATGCTCCTTACAACCTCCCTGTCATGCCATCATACACCAGCAGGGCTTTCTGACTGACATACGTGTTACACAATGATCCCAATACTACAGAGCTTATTCAGCATCGTGCTCATTACATATCACTGATTCCTTATACCTCATCTGACCTGTATCCCATTCACTGCATAGAGAGAGCCACATTCCCAGAGCTTATAGATGTAGGGCGTGTGGCAGCAACCTGAGAAATGCGTTCAAATCCCCAAAATGCCAGTTTGACCGCATTTCTCATATGCACTAAGCCCAGGAATGTGAAGCATTCAGGGGCTGTGGGTATCATCATCTTCCTGATGACATTTCCCTTAGGAGCCTATCGGATCCCTCCCAGCACCCCCTTGTGGCGTGCACATCCTTTGGCTTGTGTGTCATTGGCCCTTGGTAAGTGCGACCCGGAAGTCTTTCCATTAGGCATGAGCGGGTTTGGATTTCTGAAATCCGAACCCCCCCCTAAGCCCTCCCGATCCGAGTCAGGCTCGACTTTTCCCATCTGACTCGGATCTGAAATCGAGGCAAAACGTCATCATCCTGCCTTCCGGGTCTCGCGGGTTTTGGATTCTATATAAGGTACCCGCGTCAGCGCCATTTTCTCACTCGGCTGTGGACAGTGAAGAGGGAGGGTGGGAGTTAGGGCTGGGCTGTGTAGTGTAGTGTAGTGTTGTGCTGTGCTGCTGTTGTCCATAGGGGCTGTGTCCACTCCTCCAAAGTCCATAGGGGCTGGCCTGTGTTGTGCAGTCAGTTGTCCATAGGGGCTGTGTCCACTCCAAAGTCCTGTGCAGTGTCCCAGTCCTAAAGGGGTGCTGTAGTGTTGTCCAGGGGGTGCTCCCCCAAAGTGCAAAAAAAATAAATATTTTTTCTGTGTTTGTGAATTGTGTGCGCAGTAGCCGCATGTGCATCAACAAAGTAGTGCCAAGCGTGCGCCTGTGTCATAAGTGAAGGGCCAGCTGGCTTGACCGTTAAAGGGTGCTGTAACCCCCCAAAGTGCACTCCAAACAAAATAAAAAATTTTTTTTCTGTGTTTGTGAATTGTGTGCACTGTGGCTGCACGTGTATCAACAAAGGAGCAGCGCCAAGCGTGCACCTGTATCCCATAAGTCTGTTAAAGGGTGGTGTAACCCCCAAAGTGCACTCCACAAAAAATAAACAATTCTTTTTTTTCTGTGTTTGTGTGCGAAATGTATGCGCAGTAGCCGCACGTGCATCAACACAGCAGCAGCACCAAGCGTGTGCCTGTGTCATAAGTCAAGGGCCGGTTTGGACATGTGGTCCAGACTGAAGGACGTGCCAACAATTTCTGACATGTCTACTGTCACTGCATATGATACTGTCACCACTGACAGAATGGTGGAGGAATTATTTTCTGTTTGTGAATTGTGTGCACTGTGGCTGCACATGCATCAACAAAGGAGCAGCGCCAAGCATGCGCCTGTATCATAAGTAAAGGGCTGGCTGGCTTGTCCGTTAAAGGGTGGTGTAACCCTCAAAGTGCGCTCCACAAAAAATAAAAAATTCTTCTTTTTTTTCTGTCTTTGTGAAATGTGTGGGCTATAGCCGCACCTGTATCCTCAAAGCAGCAGTGTCAAGCGTGCGTCTGTCTGTTAAAGGATTACATCGGTGACAGCATCCATGTAGGCATGTCAGACAGTCCGTACCTGTACTGGCAGGAAAAAGAAGCAATTTGGAGGCCCCTGTACAAACTGGCTCTATTTTACCTGAGTTGCCCCCCCTCAAGAGTGTACTCAGAAAGAGTGTTTAGTGCAGCCTGGAACCTTGTCAGCGAAAGGCGTAAGAGGATGCATCCAAAAAATGTGGAGAAGATGATGTTCATAAAAATGAATTATCAACTCTTCCAGGGAGACCAGCCTCCAGAACGTACAGAGGGACCTGTGGTGGTGGATTCCACCGGGGACGAATTAATACTCTGTGAGGATGAGGATGTACACAACACTGAAGAGGGTGAGGAATCGGTGAATGAGGAGGATGAGGACGACATCTTGCCTCCGTAGAGCCAGTTTGTACAGGGACAGATTAATTGCCAGCTTGTTTTGTGGGGGCCCAAACGAACCAATCATTTCAGCCACAGTCGTGTGGCAGACCCTGTCGCTGAAATGATTAGATTGTTAAAGTGTGCATGTCCTGTTTATACAACATAAGGGTGGGTTGGAGGGCCCAAAGACAATTCCATCTTGCACCTCTTTTTTTTTCTTTGCAGTATGTACTGTTTGGGGCCTAGTTTTTCTAACTGCCATCCTGTCTGCCACTGCAGTGTCACTCCTAGATGGGCCACGTGCAGGGGCTGGCTGGCAACTTTTAGCCTGGGGGGCAAATGCATGCAGGTGGCCCTGGCAGAGGAGTAGCATGTAGCCAGGGTGCCCGAAGAACGTGCGTGCTACGGCGCCGCCCCCCCTCAAGTGTTTCAGGGAGGAGGTGGGTCCATATGGGATTAATGTAAGGTAAAAATAAAGATTAGGGGCAGCCCCCTGTCGTAGTGCCCATATGCAGTTCCCCCATGTGCCACAGGAGATAACACCCTTATGCAGGCCTCCAGTAGTGCCCCCAGTAGTGATCCCCCCCTATGCAGTGCCCCTTGTGCCCCCAGTAGTGGTCCCCCCTGTTCAGTGCCCCTTGTGCCCCCAGTAGTAAGCCCCTTATATAGTGCCACCAATAGTGGTACCCCCTATGCAGTGCCCCCAGTAGCAGTCCACCCCCCATGCAGTGCCCCCAATAGTGGTAACCCTTATGCAATGTCCCTTGAGGCCCCAGTTGTAGTCTCCCCCCTATGCAGTACCCCCAGTATTGCCCTTTATATAGAGCCCCCAGCAGTGGTTCCTCGCAGTGCACCCAGTGGTAGTCCCCTCCCCCTATGTAGTGCCCCTAGTAGTAGTCCCCTCCCCCCTATGCAGTGCCCCTAGTAGTAGTCCCCTCCCCTTGTAGTGCCTCCGGTGGTAGTAGTAGTAGTAGTCCCCCCTTGTAGTTCCCCCATTAGTAGTAGTCCCCCCCTTGTAGTGCCCCCAGTAGTAGTAGTCCCCCCATTGTAGTGCCCCCAGTAGTAATCCCCCCTTGGTAGTGCCACCATAGAAATCCCCCCCTGGTAGTACCCCCATAGTAATCCCCCCCTTGGTAGTGCCCCCATAGTAATCCCCCCCCCCAGTAGAGAGAGACTTAAAAAAAACACTTACCTGAAACTCCCGCTCCTGGTCCCGACGCTTCTACCGGCTCCTCTGGCCGCTTTGCATTATGGGAGAGATGTCATCATGACGACGGCTCTCCCATTACCCACTGTGGGAGCCGGAAGATGGCTCCCGCAGTGGGAGCAGCGGCAGCCGATGAGAGTCTGACAGACTCTCAGCGGCTGCTGATTACAGCAAACACACAGCTGCCGGCTCCGGCGGCTGTGTGTTTGTGCTGTGTAGCGTTGACCGGACTGGTCAGCACTACACACGCGGTGCAGTCTATGTCACAGTGACACAGACTACACCGGCCGTGGCCCACATGACGCTGTGGCCCGGGGGGCACATGGCACCCTGCCCCCGGCCCAGCCCGCCACTGGCCACGTGTTTGTGTCGCTTAGCATAGTCATCCAGCTACCTCGGTGCAACCTTTTGGACATAAAAACACTATTGTGAGGTGTGAGGTGTTCAGAATAGACTGGAAATTAGTGGAAATTAAGGTTATTGAGGTTAATAATAGCATAGGAGAAAAACCAACACATTCTGTGATTTTAGCTGTTTTTATGCTTTTTACAAAAAAATACAGATCCAAAACACAAAACCCAGAACCCAAAACACGGAAGGGTGGTTTTGGCAAAACCAATCCAGATCCAAAACACGAAAAGTGGCCGGTGCACACCCCTAATTTCCATTGCTAAGAGAGCGATCCTTTGTGGTGATTGTTATGCATCCCACCCTACGTCATCTCCCAGTGCTGGCAGAGGTATGCCAAGACAATATCCCGTGTCCAGCCTGTGGTGTAAATTGGGTTAAAGCTGCTGTGACTCTGTGACCTGGGATTTAGGTGTAAAATAGGTATAAATCACCTAAACTGCTGTCAATAAATACAAAGCACAAACCCTCCAATGTCTGGTCACACACTCACCTGTACATGGGAAAAGGATGACTATGGGCCTGATTCTGACCCGCATGCTAGGCTGTATTTACTCATAGCTGCCCGATTTTTGCTAGGGGTGTCTTACATCCAGCCCGTGATCGCACTCTAAGACATAGTGGGTGAACTAATGTTTTACCGTTCGATCGCAGCTTCTGCATATATTAGTAGCTGACGGCTGCATGTGAACACATCCTGCTAGTGGGTCTGAATTGAGCCCAATCATACTGACTCCAGTGCTAGACTGGTACTAGAGACCAGTATAGACAATAGTATTATTTAGGTTGAAAAACTGTTCATATGTCACATAAATGGATATAGCTATTCTATATAAAGTAGAGGTAACAAACAACAAGTAATTGGACCTGAAAATAGTGGTAATTGTTGGTCCTAATTATAAAACAACAGAGTTATGAATAATATTGCTATTAACGTTTTATAGCAGATATAATAAAACTGTCCCTAGAACACACCTGAGTGACAGTGAGTTGGGGAGATACAGTGTTTGGGTTACTATCACCCTTTGTGATGCACTTGGGCTATAGCACAGCTGGGAGTCTCTCACACATTCTTATAGCAATCTGTACTTACAGTGTCACAAACAATACATACTGTGGTCAGACTGGCAACATCACAGAATAAAAAATAATATAGTTCACTGGGGTACAGCACAAAATATATATTATTTTTGTATTAATTATATTATTAGCTTTTATTTTTTATGCACTCTTAGATGGACAGAGCACCCCTGGTTGGACACAGTAGCCTCTGACCCTTGATGGACAGAGAAACCCATGCCCTGGATGGGCACAGCATCCACTGCACCTGGAAGGACACAGCAGCACCTGCCCTGGATGGGCACAGCATCCACTGCACCTGGAAGGACACAGCAGCACCTGCCCTGGATGGACACAGCAGCCCCTGCCCTGGATGGACACAGCAGCCCCTGCCCTGGATGGACACAGCAGCTCTTGGATGGACACAGCAGCCCTTAGATCAGTGTTGGCTAACCTTGACACTCCAGCTGTTATGGAACTACATAACCCAGCATGCACTGCTACAGTTTTGCTATTAGGGCATGCTAAAACTGTGGCAGGGCATGCTGGAATATATAGTTCCACAACAGCTGGAGTGTTAAGGTTAGCCAATACTGCCTTAGATGGACACAGCAGTCCCTTCCCTGGACAGATACAGCAGGTCTTGAATGGACACAGCACGTCCATTCACTACACTCTCCACAGCCGGACTGACATTGCAGCGATCACCGGGTAACTTTATAGTATCCAAAACCCACGAGAATCTGTCAACGGGAGGATGATACTTTGCCTCGTTTTGAGATCCGACTCAATGAGGGAAAACCAGAGCCGGTCTTTGACCTGACTCGGGATTGCAATGATTGGGTGCTGAGAAGCAGACCCAATCATCTCTAGAGAATAGGCATGTGCTGGGGGCATGTGCACTTGTGTAGGGGGCATTCATGTCTGCTATTGCTATTTACATTGGTTTAGGTTTTGTTTTTGTTTGCTGCTTGTTAACTACGACCAGGGGTGTATCTAAAATGGGTGCAGGGTGCGTGGTGAACATGGGCCCCTGGGTTCAGGGGGGCCCCGTACTGCACACCCTGCACCCATTGTTGAAGTCAGATGATTGGCTGAGACAGAATCTGTTAAAATCTAAATCTGCACGATGCCATTTTGCAACTGGCAACAAGACGCCATTTTGTGAATGGCCGCCCAACGCCATTTTAGTGACCCTCACACAATATCAGTACATACGGTGATATTATTTAGCGTTGTGCAGTTCCCATGCAATAGAACACTGATAAAAGTCCTCTTTATATAAATACATACATTTATTAAAACATATAATATGAACCATCCTGCAAAGCACGTACCATGGTGTACTACACAAACACGTAGATGCACAACGCTAACTAGCGTCTTTTCTTAATATTCTTACACTTACGCATTGCGCACTTACATAGAAAGTTTCCCTAGCATTAAGGTTAATATTCAAGGTTCTACTCATTATTAATTATGTTATGAAGTGACTGCATTTGATATCTAAGGTTTAGTACATGATAAGCAGACCGTGTTTAGTGCTATTCTAAACCACTGTTTATTTGCAGACTTCCGGTTCCATCGGTGAGGAAATCGCAACATGCGTCTGCGAATTATGAATCATAAAGAGATAGGCACTGAAATGTACTCTGTAATCTAATGTTTATTAGCCCGTTTAGACTTGTTCTTCAGTGGGAAAATGGACACAAAGGGCTGTTGGAGGCTGAACTATTTCAATACAAACTGACCTATGAACTGTATAGTAACAGAAGAATCAGGAGGAAGAACCAATGGGATTATGCCAACTCATTCTATTGTATTGCCTATCTCTGCAAGGGAACATAAGCAAGCACTCTGAATCTGATAGTTAGTCATCTTTCTTTTCTGTTGACGGAGGTTTCATAGTTGATGCCGGGAAATCTGGATCCAGAGTGCATGTATCGACTGTACCTAGTGATTGTATAATTTGTTTGCGGTAATTGTATTTATATCACAGCATGTAACTATATGCTTATTGGTGAATTTCTTTTTGTGCTTTGGAACCACAATCAAAGTCTGGAAAGCAATTTTTTCTTGTGCAACTTACAATGCTAAATAGCAACATTTAGGGTGTATAGATCATTAGGAATTCATACCATAGAATTACTTACCTCTCCAGAGTCCCACATTGGCACGGGGGTCCGGCGCTGTAAAAATTACTAGAAAATGGGCACCGCGGCCATTGTCCCGTTGTTTGCGCATGCGCAGTACAAGGAAAATGGCCGCTGCGGCCATTTTCCTGGTGACCGGTGCATCCTCTATAGACTCTGGGCGCACACTCTAGTGCCCAGAGTCTATAACTCCGGCGCTGGCCACGCACTGCTCAGTGCGCTGCCGGCCACCGGACAGAGAGGAGGGGGCCCGTGTCGGAGACTGCACACAGGCCCCTCCTCTCTAGAAACGCCCCTGACTATGACTAATTGCTTTGAGCAAGGATATTCCATGCACGATTTTTAGTAAATTTCCGTGTTGTATTGTCTTCTATTGAACCTACTTGTGAGCTGGTTTGGCCTATGTTGGTGAACAATACTGTGTGAGGTGGTCAAAATTGACTGGAAATTAATGTTATTGACTTTAATAATTCTGTAGGAACAAAAACAAAAAGCCCAAATTTTGTGTTCTTAGCAGTTATCAATTTAAAAAAAAAAATACAGATTCAAAACCAAAATACGCAAAGGCAGTTTTGGCAAAACCAAATATAGATCCTAAACACAAAGGATATACAGATCCAAAATCAAAACACGGGGGTCGGCAAACATCCCTAGTTATGACGGCTGTGCTTGCGGACAGATGGCCGGAGCGGTGCTGTCACATTAATAGAATACAGCTGTATAGTCACATTAATAGAATACAGGTGTATAGGTCACATTAATAGAATACAGCTGTATAGTCACATTAATAGAATACAGCTGTATAGTCACATTAATAGAATACAGGTGTATAGTCACATTAATAGAATACAGGTGTATAGGTCACATTAGAATTAAGTTTGCAGCATAATTTCAGCATCAGGCTCTGAATCTCTGGTATCAGTATCGCAGCTGGATCACCCTGATATGGTTTGTGTATGGGGCCTATGTATCAAAGCTTAATGAGAAAGAAAATTGTGAGATGTAAATCACCAACCAATCAGCTTCTACCTTACATTTTATAGGCTGTGTTTGACAGTTTGGAGCTGATTGAGAAAGAAAAAGTATTAACCAATTTTATATCTTATCAAGCTGTGATACATAGGCCCCTTAGTGTCCAATACAACTATTTTATTAATTTCTAGGACTGAATAAAAAATATAATTGTCTACAATTATTGGTCTGGTGAATTATTTTCAATTGAGATGAGAAATGTATGAAATAGTCCATTAATTCCCCCAATTATGTATTTTCTGTGTGTCCCAGTCATTATCAATTCTTACTGTACCAGAGTTTTTGCCATTTCCTGTGTGGAGACATCTTTCTAAATATTTCACCACAAAGATGGCGCCACCGGGTGAGTACAGGGAGAGTAGGCACTGCATGGGCGGCCATGGGGGTAAATGGTATTTTGGTTTATATAATTATATTCTGTAACATCAAACACACTGCAGTATGTCCCCTGTGCCTTTCCCTCACGTTCTGCTAAGTAAGGAAACGGATTATGGGAATATTAATTTTTCTTTTTTATTATTCTGTTCTAAAACATTAAAAATCACATTAAAATATACATAACAATTAGTGTCTTTCTGGGCATAACCAACTGTAATACCACCTCCTGCCTGGTGCTATAAGTAGCTGTTACATTACATTCAGTATCACATCCATAATGGTCTAATCTGAATGGAGAATAAATTATATTGTGCTGTAATTAATATGGTAATTAGGAGATACAGCAGCTGGATGGAAGTAACAGGATTTTCTATTCACCCACTTGTGTATAAATAAACACTATATACAATAGGTATAAATACTGTAATGGGAGGTGAGTGACCAGGCTGTTATATCACACCCGGCATTGCAGAGTCAGCCCTGGGAATGTGAGGGCCCATTGTCCTGTTATTCATGTGCTAATGAGGAGATATTACAGCTGGGAGGGGTGTAACAGACTTTTCTATAAGTAATGATGGCTACACCCCATGTTACACCATTCACCGAACCCTTATTCTGTATTTCCAACAATGACATCTTATCCATAGTAAATGACCACACGACACCATAGCTGGAGGGAAGAAAGTCCAATTTTATTCCTCACTTCCATGAAGTTGGTGGCTTAGGAAAATAACAAACTGCAAATATACTTATCAGGATGTGAGACCAAAGAGACCGATTCATATAGAATGTCATTATTATCCCCCCTCAGATCTCCGCCCATTCTCTGGGCCCTCGGACCTTCCTTTCTATGCGAGTAAAGCTGGGTACATACTATTCCATCTGACGCATGATATATAGTTCCGAAGAAGATTGGAAGGATCGTATAGTAGTGCGTGCACCCGATCGCTAGCGCATACCGGTCATTCAACGTATCATCCCATCTGCTGTACTGCATAACAGATGGGCTGAATGACACAATGCTGCTACATGTGCCATCATACATCTCATCATACAGTGTATACAGATATGCCCAGCTATATTGTTGTCACCAATGCAGCAAATTGTGCCATACATTGCAAGAGCCACGCACCCGCAAGCAGATACACACACTGCATACGCGATCACGCCTCCATAGGAATGCATAGTGCAATCGCAGTGCACGTCGTAGCATAGTGCTTGCAGGTGTCCTCATGGCGCAATCAGCCACAATGTAACTGGGCACAACTGTATGGATGGCACCATGTATTGTTACATCGAGTTGTCCCAGTGACTTCGTATAGTGTGTACCCAGCTTAAATTGTAACCCGGCATTAAACTAACTTCCCTGTCATGCCTTCATACACCAGCTGGGCTTATAACTAATACACATATTACACAATTATCCCAATACTATGGCGCTTATTCAGCATCGTGCTCACTACAGATCACGGCTTTCTTATACCCCTTTTACACTGCTGCAAATACCCAGGTTAATCCCGGGATAACCTTCTTACACTTAGCCACAACCTGGGTTAACAGAGCTTCAGTTACCCGGGAATCCAACCCGGCTACCTGAGGAAGACCCAGATAAATGAGTAACCCGGATTGTCTGACCTGTGTCCCGTTCTCTGCATAGGGAGAGTCACATTCCCGGCATTGGCACAGGTAATCCCAGGCAATATCCCATGTCCAGTCTGTGGTGTAAACTGGACTCAACCCACTGTGACCTGGGATTTAGGCATAAAATGGGTATAATTCACCTAAACTGGTGTCTATAATACAAAGCACAAACCCTCCAATGTCTGGTCACACAATCACCTGTACATGGGAAAATGCTGCCTATAATCATACTGACTCCGGTGTTAGACTGGTACTAGAGACCAGCACAGACAATAGTATTATTTAGGTTGAAAAACCGGTCATACGTCACATAAATGGTTATAGCTATTCTATATAAAGTAGAGGTAACATAAATAACAAGTAAATGGACCTGATAATAGTGGTAATAGCTGGTCCTAATTTTAAAATAACAGAGTTATAAAATATTAATATTCATGTTATACATAACAGATATAATAAAACTGTCCCTAGAACACACCTGAGTGACAGTGAGTAGGGGAGATACAGTGTTTGGGTTACTATCACCCTTTGTGATGCACCTGGGCTGTAGCACAGCTGGGAGCCTCTCACACATTCTTATAGCAATCTGTGCAAATGCAAATCCTAAAGAACAATGCAGTTATTTACACAACATATGCAAATTATCATCCAGCCAATCAGGAGGCTCCAGCACCTACCTGCCCCACCCCACCTCCCTCACATAAACCAGATGTCACCTCTCTGCTCCCAGTGACTCAGACTGACTCTTATTGCAGAATAGATTGGACGTTACCAGCATCATTTTGTGAGAACCTTCCAGCAGATCCCAACGTGAGCTGAAATCCCACCAACCACACTCAGGACTGAAGTGCACACTCCCCTGAGGTAAGATTCTTATATACAGTGTAGAACTGATTACATTACTGTGATTTGTCCATTGAAATGTTGAATATATCACTTAGACTTATAATCTAATAAACTAATATACTGATTTACTAGAAATAATACTCATTGCATTGGTGATATCATAGCTGTATATTGGGAAATGATGAATACTATGTATTTGCTAATAAATACTTAGAATTAGACAATCTGTGGGTAAAACTGAGCTATACAGCACCTGAGACACTAGAAGTGTAAGTGTGTGAGGAGAATGAGAACATTTTACACCTTGTCACCAGGTCTTTGGGCAATAGATTGGGGCCATAACTGACTAATACTAATAGATCAGTGTCTCTGACTTTCCCCAGGATACAATGGCTACTGGCACATGTGACGTGGAGCTTGTCCTGGAAGAAATGGTCTCCTTTGCTTCCAAGTGCCTCCAGGAGATAGAACTGAAGGATATCTATCACATCATGAAGAAGATGGGAGGAGTTGTTTATTCCTCAGACTTCATGGTAAAGGACAGAAAACAGGTCAGTGTGGTCAGAAATTCAGTATCTTCCCCCATGGGATAATTATAGCCAAGATTACAACAGGGAGAATTTCCCAGGATGAACCATTAATAATAATCCAATAGTACATAGTAATAATACTCATTCCTACTGAAACACCTATGGTATTCTCTACCATGCCCAACAAGAGCCTCCCATAGCCATCAAACCTTTAAACATTCTTTGGAAACCCATCTCTTTATTAGGACTTACTCCCACACACCTACTCTACTCCCACCAATACCCTTTTACCACCAATACTGGTCATACTAATGCCCCTGAACACCTATATCACCCATTAAAGTACAATCACACCTACCTAATTCAAAGTGTACTATAAACTGAATTGCCATTTTATACTTAACCTACTCCCATGTATACTACTCACATTAATCCCCACTCATTACTATCCTAATCTCCAATCTGTGCCACTTCTAATTAGAATCATCTTTGTGCCCTCACATCTATCAACTTGGTGCTTTAGAAACATTTATATATTGTAAGACATTAATATGATGCTAAATCAGTGTATTTACTTCTTACAGACTGGATTTCCATAAGACGTGGTGAAGAGATGTGCAGTGCAGATCTCCAGTGCACTGGAATTTATAGAAATGAAATGACTGGTTCATCTGGGCATCAAACCAGAGAATATTTTGGTGTTTGATCTGGAATGCCATTGTGTTAAGATAACTGACTTTGGTCTTGCACGTATTAAGGGAAGAGTCATTCATACCAGGTCCGGTAGTGTCTCCTACATGGCCCCGGAGATGTGCCAACTTGCTGACAAGGATAGTTTGATTGTAGACTCCACCCTTGATGTTTGGGCTTTTGGTGTAGTTCTTTACTGCTTGCTCACAGGAGAGTTTCCCTGGCAGGTGGCACTACCCAGAGACAGAGAGTACAGTAGATTTGCTGAATGGCAAACCCACACTCCATCTGATGACCCTCCCTCACCATGGAACAAGCTGACCACTGGAGTATTGAGGATGTTTAGTCATCTTTTAGCTATAGACTGTAAAAGAGAGAAGTAAAGCCACTGATGTCTTGATGTTCATGGATGAGATCTGGCAAGCAGAGAGGAGTAACAATAATATGGATGATGGTGAAGACACTTTTCCTGTGGATCCAGAGCTCTAATGTGCTCAAGAGATGTCCAGTTCCAACAAAGATGTGTCTAACACTGCAACAGGCATGTCACACAGCAGAGAGTCCATCCCATCTGTGATCAGCTCCATGTCATCCCATTTGTCCACTGGTAGGGCTGGGTTACAGCATAAGGAGACATGAGACCCTGGGCAGGAACATGCACCGAATCCAGTGATACTTATGGAGGATGATATATTCCTAAATGTTGGGACAGAGGTGGAAATTGGCTGAAAACACTCATCTGTATTATTCTGTCATGGCTCTGAGAGGACATCACACTCACTCTCTTCCCATTTACCAGGTAAATTGCTATTTTTGTGAATAATTGGTCTATTGGGCTCTGGGGATCAGGGCACTGGGTCATTTGCAGAGTCCTCATTTCTGAAGATATATTATATATAAGGATGTCCAACGTGTTTTTGTCCTTATTTATAATTCTTAGTAAAAAATGACTCACAGTAAATACGAGTCTGCCCTGAGATATGTTACTCATTCTTCTACAGCAGCTTAAGTCTAGTGCTATATACTTCATATTATATAGTGTTTCTGTAGAAAACTACAGTATATAGTTTAAAATGGTTATAAAATTCCCAAATACCTCATTAATGCACAGATTATTTCCATACTTTTATTAGTCAATTACACTAACATTTTTTTTGTGTTTCCCAAAGTGACAAATTTGGGGTGTTAGAATTCAGATGAACAGAGACCCATCTGGCGCATATGGGTGTGATATGTATAATTATCTGCAGTTACCCCTCCCATGCACTGGGTGGTGCTCTTGGTAATTATCAATTGATGAGACTTCCATTTCTGTAATGAGAAATCTTATTGTACAAATGTATTATAGAGACTGAGGGCCTTATTCTGAGTCACTCGCAAGTGTGTATGTGGCGGCATCTAGAGACTTTCAGCAAACTACGCAGGTGTCAGGGGCTACATACACATCTCTATGTACTTATGTCCGATTCTGAGTTCTCAGTCTTTTCTCTGTGACTGCCAAGTGGGCGTTATTAGGGGTAAACTGGGTTGAACAGGGCAATTGCACATAAGAGGTTATTTAGTGGGCATGTAACCAGAGTTTCCAAATTTAGTCCCATCTCCTGCACCTAGGATGGGTTGGGTGTAAGCGCTGATAATAGTGATGACGGCTGATCTCATGGACAGATGGCCGGGGCCGGTGTGATTACAGATAGAATACGGCCGTATAGTCACATTAGGTCCCATCTTCTGCACCTAGTATGGGTTGGGTGTAAGTGCTGATAATAGTGGTGACGGCTGCTCTTGTGGACAGATGGGCGCGGTGGTGCGATCACAGATAGAATGCGGCCGTATAGTCACATTAGGTTCCGTTTGCTGCATGAATCCAGAATAGGGAATCAGCATCAGGCTCTGAATCTCTTGTATGAGTATCGTAGCTGGATTACCCTGATATGGTTTGTGTGTCTAATACAACTATTATAATCATTTCTAGGACTGAATAAAGAATATAAATGTCTACAATTGTTTGTCTGGTGATTTATTTTCATTTGAGATGAGAAATGTATGAAATAGTCCATTAATTCCCCCAATTATGTGTTTTCTGTGTGTCCCAGTCATTATCAATTCTTGCTGTACCAGAGTTTTTGCCATCTCCTGTGCGGAGCAATCATTCCGAATATTTCACCACAAAGATGGCGCCACCGGGTGAGTACAGGGAGAGTAGGCACTGCATGGGCGGCCATGGTGGTGAATTGGCCAGTCCTGGGTACAGGGCCCCATGATAGATATGCCAATGCGGAAAGGTCTGTCAATAATTGTTCATATTTAACTTTCATCTCTGGAATCTGCATTCATAGTACAGCCGGGCTACATCATTCCATAGCTGCCGGGCATTCTAGCTCCAATGATATATATTTATATATTCCTCATGCTGCATTATGGAGTGTTGGGTAATGATACTATAATTAGGAAAAGTTATTTGTGTAAGAATCATGTGTTACATTGTATAGACAGACATTTGCCATCACAGAAAGGGAGATATATTGGTTGTAGTCTTCTAAGAAGAACCAACTTTCCTCAGTTACAGTTATGTTCTCATACATCTACCATCAAGACTGAAGCGAGTGATAAAGCCACAGACGCTGCATCGTATTCAGTCGCCCTCGCACAGAGATGTACAGATATCGCACATTAAAATGATCAGTGTCATCTAGCAAAGGAGTTTTGTCGCTTTCAGTAGTTTATTTGATGCACATTTTGAGCAAGAAAGATGCTCGGTGCGGCCGAGTCGCCAGGGTCCTGACGTGATGTGAGGTACAGTACTGTTTGGCTGGACTAAGGGCCTAATTCAGCAATGCAGATGTGATTGTGTACATAGTCAGCTGATTGTTACATACTGTGAATGCGTCAAAGCCACAGTTCACGTGTACTGAAATGTGATCGCACCGCGTACACACAGAGCAGGGTAGAACATTGCACAGTGAGTCACAGACAGCGTTTGGGGGTGGTGACGGGTGTGGCCAGGGAAAAGCAGGCGTGCTAGTGCATTTGAATGCGTTGTTGGATAGATTGCAAGGTATTATGGAGTGCTTTTCGATTGCAATTAGCATACTTTCGCAACAGAACCGCGTGCGCGATCGTATCAGTGATCCTTGCTGAATCAGGCCCTAAAGCCACAGTGTATGAGGTCACATCTGTAGCTAAGCACAGGTTACAGTATATTGTCTGACGCCCAACGTCTCGCTAAATTCCAGTGACTGACTACCTGCACACGGCCATGATGAGACAGTGTATTGTGATGAGCTGGTGGGACAGAAGACTACAGGTCTACCTAATGTGATGGCGCAGGTAACATATAGCAGCTACTAGAGTCCTGTAAGAGAATCATGTGACCAGCTCCACAGCTGCTGATTTATAGCCCCTCCCCCTTTCTCCCATTTATATCGCCATCTGCAAATTACACTGAATGAGCCACATGCACTTAATGTTGGGTGCTGGGGGCAGCTACATTTATTCAGCATTCTGAATAAGTCTTAATATATAACGTGTATATACATACAATTAGGCCCTTATATAAGGACAAAACAGACCATCTGTAGATGTATAAGCCTTTCCTTTCCCCATGTGATTTTCAGTCATCAGTGTTGGAATAAATAACGTGTTATACAGAAACCTTTGTATCATTATGTTACTTTATTTAATGTGGAAATAAAGGTTCAGGGATCAGTCATGGAGTTCGGCCTTTACCTGGTGCAATATTTTGTAATAAAAGTGCTTAGAGAGCTCAGGATGGTATTTTGGTTTATACAATTCTGTTCTGTAACATCAAACACATTCCAGTATGTCCCCTGTGCCTTTCCCTCATGTTCTGCTAAGTAAGGAAACTGATTATGGGGATTTTAATTTTCCTTTATTATTCCATTCTGACACATTAAAATATACATAACAATCAGTCTTCCTGGGCATGACCAATCGTAATACCACCTCCTGCTTGGCGTAATAAGTAGCTGTTACATTACATCCAGTATCACATCCATAATGTTCTAATCTGTAGGGAGACTGAATTCTATTGTCCTGTAATTAATATGGTAATTAGGAGATACAGCAGCTGGTTGGGAGTAACAGGATTTTCTATTCACCCACTTGGGTATAAATACTGTAATGGGAGGTGAGTGACCAGGCTGTTATATCACACCCGGCATTGCAGAGTCAGCCCTGGGAATGTGAGGGCCCATTGTCCTGTTATTCATGTGCTAATGAGGAGATACTATAGCTGGGAGGGGTGTAACAGACGTTTCTATAAGTAATGATGGCTACACCCCGTGTTACACCATTCACCAAACCCTTATACTGTATTTCCAACAATGACATCTTATCCATAGTAAATGACCACACGACACCATAGCTGGAGGGAAGAAAGTCTCATTATATTCCTCGCTTCCATGAAGTTGGTGACTTAGGAAAATAACAAACTGCAAATATACTAATCAGGGTGTGAGACCAGAGAGACCGATTCTTATAGAATGTCATTATTATACCCCCTCAGATCTCCGCCCATTCTCTGGGCCCTCGGACCTCCCTTTCTATGTGAGTAAAGCTTAGTACATACTATTCCATCTGTCACACGATATATAGTTCTGACAGAACTGTGAAAGATCATTTATGGATCATATAGTAGTGCGAGCGCCCAATCACTTGTGCATGTCAGCCGTTCATTGTAGCGTCCCATCTGCTGTACTGCATAACAGATGGGCTGAATGATACAATGATGCTACATGTGCCGTCATACAACTCATCACACAGTGTGTACAGATATGCCCAGCTATATTGTTGCCACATATACAAAGAAGAAAAGTAAGTAGCTTTAATGGGTGCACTGGGACCCAAGTTGGTGATTTAAAATGTAATATTTTTAATAGGTATGCATTAAAATCTCACTATATTAAATTTGCTAAGATGGTGAAATATAAAAAGATAGAATTGTGTGAAAGAGATGAAAATAAATGTGTACAATAAAATATGCAAAACAAAACCGTTGTCAATTTGTCATTGTTTCAATATGATCAGTGTTTAGCAGCACAGTGGTTCATTACTTATTATAGTTTATTTTTATTTATGTTGCAAATAATTATTTCTTAAGGTTAAATTCCTTCACCAGCTCCTAGAAGGAAGTAGCAAATTGTATAAAAAAATGCAGTTACTAATATTGTGTATACAAAAAGTATGGTGGTTGCTCACATCAGATTAATGACATTGCACAGGTGCTTGTATAGGGCGGGATTTACACTGCAACAATATCAACAAAAAATACTTAAATCCTACATGATAATAGAGATTCAGAGGTATTAGTTACATACATTTGCAAATATATGAATAAGCACCAAGCCAATCGTCAAGGCTCCTCTATACTGGCGTCCCTAACATTAAGGGGTTCACGTCCGTGAAGCAGGGTACCCCACTAATTCTTCTTTGTATATGAGATTTCTATAATGGTTAAGTAGTGGATAGCACCTCAGCAAGCTTTATATTTGTTCTGTCGATGCAGATGAATTGATTGTCCTCTCTCCAATTAGCTGTCAAACAAAACTGGTAACTATTAATTACTAAATAGATGGCTGGTGCAGGATTGGTGCTCTATTTGTAACTAATACTGCTGCCACCAATGCAGCAAATTGCACCACGCATAGTGCAATCGCAGTGCACGTGACCTCATGGCGCAATCAGCAACAATGTAACTGGGCACAACTGTATGGATGGCACCATGTATTGTTACATCGAGTTGTCCCATTGACTTAGTATAGTGTGTACCCAGCTTAAATTGTAACCCTGCATTAAACTAATTTCCCTGTCATGCCTTCATACACCAGCAGGGCTTATGACTAATACACATATTACACAATTATCCCAATACTATGGCGCTTATTCTGCATCGTGCTCACTATAGATCACGGCTTTCTTATACCCCTTTTACACCGCCACAAAAACCCAGGTTATTGCCGGGATAACCCAGGTCATGGCTCAGTGTAATAAGGATAACAGAGCTTCAGTTACCCGGGAATCCAACCTAGCTACCTGAGGAAGACCCAGATAAATGAGTAACTCGGATTGTCTGACCTGTGTCCCGTTCTCTGCATAGGGAGAGTCACATTCCCGGCATTGGCACAGGTAATCCCAGGCAATATCCCGTGTCCAGTCTGTGGTGTAATCTGGACTCAACCCACTGTGCCTTGGGATTTAGGTGTAAAATGGGTATAATTCACCAAAACTAATGTCTATAATACAAAGCACAAACCCTCCAATGTCTGGTCACACAATCACCTGTACATGGGAAAATGCTGCCTATAATCATACTGACTCCAGAGTTAGACTGGTACTAGAGACCAGCACAGACAATAGTATTATTTAGGTTGGAAAAATCAGTCATATGTCACATAAATGGTTATAGCTATTCTATATAAAGTAGAGGTAACATAAATAACAAGTAAATGGACCTGATAATAGTTGTAATAGTTGGTGCTAATTATAAAACAGAAGTTATGAGTAACATCACTATTAATGTTTTATAGCAGATATAATAAAACTGTCCCTAGAACACACCTGAGTGACAGTGAGTTGGGCAGATACAGTGTTTGGGTTACTATCACCCTTTGTGATGCACCTGGGCTGTAGCACAGCTGGGAGCCTCTCACACATTCTTATAGCAATCTGTGCAAATGCAAATCCTAAAGAACAATCCACAGTTATTTACACAACATATGCAAATGATCAGCCAGCCAATCAGGAGGCACCAGCACCTACCTGCCCCACCCCACCAACCTCACATAAACCAGATGTCTCCCCTCTGCTCCCAGAGACTCAGACTGACTCTTATTGCAGAATAGATTGGATGTTACCAGCATCATTTTGTGAGAAACTTCCAGCAGATCCCAACATGAGCTGAGATCCCACCAACCACACCCAGGACTGAAGTGCACACTCCCCCGAGGTGAGATCCTATATACAGTGTAGAACTGATTACATTACTGTGATTTGTCCATTGAATTGTTGAATTTATCACTAAGACTTATAATCTATATAACTAATATACTGATTTACTAGTGATACTACTCATTGTATTGGTGATATCATAGCTGTACTATTGGAAAATGATGAATACTATGTCTAATTCTAGGTGTGTTTTTGCAAATACAATCTATGGGTAATACTGAGCTATACAGCACCTGATACACTAGAAGTGTAAGTGTGTGAGGAGAATGAGACCATTTTACACCTTGTCACCAGGTCTCTGGGCAATAGATTGGGGCCATAACTGACTAATCCATGTCTCTGACTTTCCCCAGGATACAATGGCCACCAGTACACATGACATGGAGCATGTCCTGGAGGAAATGGTTTCCTTTGCTTCCAAGGGCATCCAGGAGATAAAAGTAAAGGACATCTACCTTGTCATGAAGGAGCTGGGAGGAGGTGGTTATGCCTCAGTCTTCATGGTAAAGGACAGAAAAACAGGTCAGTATGGTCAGAAATTCAGTATCTTCCCCCATGGGACAATTTAGCCAATATTAAAACAGGGAGAATTTCCCAGGATGAACCATTAATAATAATGAAATATTACACACAGTAATAATACTCATTCCTACTGAATCACCTATGGTATTCTCTACCATGCCCAACAAGAGCATCCCACAGCCATCAAACATTCTTTGGAAACCCATCTCTTTATTAGTGCTAACCCTACTCTTACTAACCATACTAATATCCCCTCGCACCTACTCTACTCCCACCTATACCCTTTTACCACCAATACTGGTCATACTAATACACCTATATCACCCACTAATGTACAATCACACTTACCTAATTCAAATTGTACTATAAACTGAATTGCCACTTTATACTTAACCTACTCCCATGTATACTACTCACATTAATCCCCACTCACTACTATCCTAATCTCCACTCTCTGCCTATTTATAATTAGAATCATCTTTGTGCCCTCATATCCATTACTTGGCCTAATTTGTATACAAATCTAATTATGATTCTTTATTATCACAGATGTGAGGATGACACTGAAGGTCCTGGACAGGAAAAGGACAAATGAGGGAGGATTCCTCATGGAGTTCAGTATGTCCTTTCTCCTCTCATCTCATTCCAATATCATTGGCATTAGTGGGATTGCATTCAAGACCCGTGACCACTTTGCTTTTGCCCAAGAGCTGGCACCAGTGGGTGATTTGTTCTCTCTCATTCTGCCCCATGTAAGTAGAGGTCCTTTTACTGATTTTATATCAACTAGGTGCTTTTGAAACATTCATATATTGTAAGACATTAGTATGATGCTAAATCAGTGTATTTACTTCTTTCAGACTGGACTTCCAGAAGATGTGGTGAAGATATGTGCAGTGCAAATCTCCAGTGCACTGGAATTTATAGAGAGCAAAGGACTGGTGCATATGGACATCAAACCAGAGAATATTTTGGTGTTTGATCAGGAATGCCATTGTGTTAAGATAACTGACTTTGGTCTTGCACATATCAAGGGAAGAGTCATTCATACCAGGTCCGGTAGAGTCTCCTACATGGCCCCGGAGATGTGCCAACTTGCTGACAAGTATAGTTTGCTTGTAGACTCCACCCTTGATGTGTGGGCTTTTGGTGTAGTTCTTTACTGCTTGCTCACAGGAGAGTTTCCCTGGCAGATGGCACTACCCAGAGACAGAGAGTACAGTAGATTTGCTGAATGGCAAACCCACACTCCATCTGATGACTCTCGCTCACCATGGAGCAAGCTGACCACTGGAGTATGGAGGATGTTTAGTCATCTTTTAGCCATAGACTGTAATCAGAGAAGTAAAGCCACTGATGTCTTGATGTTCATGGATGAGACCGGTCAAGCAGAGAGGAGTAACAATAATATGGATGATGGTGAAGACACTTTTCCTATGGAATCAGAGCTCTCATGTGCTCAAGAGATGTCCAGTTCCAAAAAAGTAGTGTCTAACACTGCAACAGGCATGTCACACATCCCATCTGTGATCAGCTCCATGTCATCCCATTTGTCCACTGGTAGTGCTGGGTTACAGCATAAGGAGACACCAGACCCCCAGCAGGAACATGCACCAAATCCAGTGATACTTATGGAGGACGATATATACCTATATGTTGGGGCAGAGGTGGAAATTGGCTGAAAACACTCATCTGTATTATTCTGTCATGGCTCTGAGAGGACATCACACTCTCTCTCTTCCCATTTACCAGGTGAGTCATTGTCTTAAGGAATAATGGGTCTACTGGGCTCTGGAGATCGGGGCACTGGGTCATATGCAGAGTCCCCATATCAGAAGATATGATATATAAAGCTGTCCAACTTGTTTTTGTTCTAATCTATAATTTCTTTCTATGGTATTGTTTATAGTTGATAGTAAAGGATGACTCTCAGTGATACCAGTCTGCCCAGAGATATGTTTCTCATTCTGCTGCAGCAGCTTAAATCTGGTGCTATATAGTTATTATACAGTGTTTCTCTACAAAAATGTATTGTTTAAAATGGTTAATCTGAGCTTTGATGAGGTATTCAGGAACTTATTATTGCCATACTTTTATTAGTCAATCACACTAAAATATTTCTGTTTTTCCCAGGGGGTGTTAGACAGCAGATGACCAGAGCCCCATCTGGTGCATGTGGGTGTGATGTGTATAATTATCTGCAGTTACCCCTCCCATGCACTGCATGGTGCTCTTGGTAATTATGAATTGATGAGACTTCCCCCGAAGTTTCATTACACACCAGCAGAAGATCATGATACATGGTGTATTTACTACTGAAATATTACTGTTATTTCTATAATGAGAAATCTTATTCTACAAATGTATTATAGAGACTGGGGGCCTTATTCTGAGTTGCTCACTCGTTTCAATGTGGCCGCATCTATAGACTTTCAGCAAACTACTCTGGTGTCACGGGCTGCATACACATCTATGTACTTATGTCTGATTCTGTCTCATCTCAGTTTTTTCCCCATCCAGGGCCCCCCTCATATCTCCCTGGCAGCTGGCAGCAGACTGATGTCAGACTAGTGCCCAGATTCTACTGCTGCAATCAGTGTTGTGAGGTCTCCATTTTCTTGGCGATTTCCTCACTGTACATGGTAGCAGCTGCCATTTTCTGGCATTTTGTGTAGAGCTGAGACACCCGACGTGGGACCTTAGAGAGGTAAATATTAGAACACATGGGTGCAGGGTGTGTGGTGTGGGCCCCCTGGACCCAGAGGCCCATGTGCACAGCCCACCCTGCACCCATTATAAATATGCCCCTGCAGAGTTGCCATATTTATTAGGTGTGAGTGATGATAATAGTGATGTTGGCTGCTGTCATGGACAGATGGCTGGAATTGTGTGATCACAGATAGAACATGGCCGTATAGTTACATTATTTCCCATCTCCTGCACCTAGGATGGGTTGGGTGTCGCAGCTGGATCACCCTGATATGGTGTGTGTGTCTAATACAACTATGCTAATAATTTCTATGACTGAATAAAGAATATAAATGTCTACAATATTTTGTCTGGTGAATTATTTACAATTGAGATGAGAAATGTATGAAATAGTCCATATATTCCCCCAATTATGTGTTTTCTGTGTGTCCCAGTCATTATCAATTCTTACTGTGCCGGAGTTTTTGCCATTTCCTGTGTGGAGACATCTTTCTGAATATTTCAGCACAAAGATGGTGCCACCAGGTGAGTAGGCACTGCATGGGCGGCCATGGGGGTGAATGGTATTTTGGTTTATATAATTATATTCTTTAACATCAAACACCTTCCAGTATGTCCCCTGTGCCTTTCCCTCACTTTCTGCAAAGTAAACTGATTATGGGAATTTTAATTTTTCTCTTTTATTATTATTCCTTTGTGTAACATTGAAAAACACATTAAACTATACATAACAATCAGTGTCTTTCTGGGCATAACCAACTGTAATACCACCTCCTGCCTGGTGCTATAAGTAGCTGTTACATTTTATCCAGTATCACATCCATAATGGTCTAATCTGTAGGGAGACTGAATTCTATTATCCTGTAATTAATATGCTAATTAGGAGATACAGATGCTGGTTGGGAGTAACAGGATTTTCTATTCACCCACTTGGGTATAAATAAACACTATATACAATAGGTATAAATACTGTAATGGAAGGTGAGTGACCAGGCTGTTATATAACACCCGGCATTGCAGAGTCAGCCCATGGAATGTGAGAGCCCATTGTCCTGTTATTCATGTGCTAATGAGGAGATATTACAGCTGGGAGGGGTGTAACAGACGTTTCTATAAGTAATGATGGCTACACTCCGTCTTACACCATTCACCAAACCCTTATTCTGTATTTCCAACAATGACATCTTATCCATAGTAAATGACCACACGACACCATAGCTGGAGGGAAGAAAGTCTCATTTTATTCATCACTTCCACGAAGTTGGTGGCTTAGGAAAATAAACTGCAAATATACTAATCAGGGTGGGAGACCAAAGAGACAGATTCTTATACAATGTCATTTTTATCCCCCCTCAGATCTCCACCAATTCTCTGGGCCCTCGGACCTCCGTTTCTATGTGAGTAAAGCTGAGTACATACTATTCCATCTGTCACATGATATATAGTTCTGATGAGGTTTGGAATGATCTTGTATGGATTGTATAGTAGTGCGTGCACCCAATCGCTAGTACATACCGGCCGTTCGTCGTATCGACCCATCTGCTGTACTTCATAACAGATGGGCTGATTGATACAATACTGCTACATGTGCCGTCATACAACTCATCATACAATGTGTACTGTATGGATGGCACCATGTACTGTTACATTGAGTTGTCCCATTGACTTAGTATAGTGTGTACCCAATTTATATTGTAACCTGCATTAAAGTACCTTCACTGTAATGCCTTCATACACCAGCAGGGCTTATGACTAAAACACATATTACACAATGATCCCAATGCTATGGCGCTTATTCTGCATCATGCTTACTACAGATCACTGCTTTCTTATACCCCTTTTACACGGCTGCAAACACCCAGGTTACTGCCGGGATAACCCAGGTCATGGCTCAGTGAAATAAGGATAACAGAGCTTCAGTTACCCAGGAATCCAACCCAGCTACCTGAGGAAGACCCAGATAAATGAGTAACTCAGATTGTCTGACCTGTGTACCATTCTCTGCGTAGGGAGAATCACATTCCCGGCATTGGCACAGGTAATCCCAGGCAATATCCCTTGTCCAGTCTGTGGTGTAAACTGGGTTCAACCTGCTGTGACCTGGGATTTAGGTGTAAAATGGGTATAATTCACCTAAACTGGTGTCTATAATACAAAGCACAAACTCTCCAATGTCTGGTCACACTATCACCTGTACATGGGAAAATGCTGCCTATAATCATACTGACTCCGGTGTTAGACTGGTACTAGAGACCAGCACAGACAATAGCATTATTTAGGTTGGAAAAATCAGTCATATGTCACATTAATGGTTATAGCTATTCTATATAAAGTAGAGGTAACATAAATAACAAGTAAATGGACCTGATAATAGTGGTAATAGTTGGTGCTAATTATAAAAAAGCAGAGTTATGAATAACATCACTATTAACGTTTTATAATAGATATAATAAAACTGTACCTAGAACACACCTGAGTGACAGTGAGTTGGGGATATACAGTGTTTGGGTTACTATCACCCTTTGTGATGCACCTGGGCTGTAGCACAGCTGGGAGTCTCTCACACATTCTTATACCAATCTGTGCAAATGCAAATCCAAAAGAACAATGCAGTTATTTACACAACATATGCAAATGATAAGCCAGCCAATCAGGAAGCTCCAGCACCTACCTGCCCCACCCCACCTCTCTCACATAAACCTAATGTCTCCACTCTGCTCCCAGAGACTCAGACCGACTGTCTTATTGCAGTATAGATTGGACGTTACCAGTATCATTTTGTGAGAACCTTCCAGCAGAACCAACGTGAGCTGAGAACACCAACCACACCCAGGACTGAAGTGCTCACACTCCCCCCCAAGGTGAGATTCTATATACAGTGTAGAACTGATTACATTACTGTGATTTGTCCATTGAAATGTTGAATATATCACTAAGACTTATAATCTATTAAACTAATATACTGATTTACTAGTAATACTACTCATTGTATTATTGATATCAGAGGTACTATTGGGAAATGATTAATACTATGTTTTTGCAAAAACACACTTAGAATTAGACAATCTGTGGGTAACACTGAGCTATACAGCACCTGAGACACTAGAAGTATAAGTGTGAGGAGAATGAGACCATTTTACATCTTGTCACCAGGTCTCTGGACAATAGATTGGGGCCATAACTGACTAATACTAAAAGATCCATGACTGACTTTCCCCAGGATACAATGGCCACCGGTACATGTCACATGGAGCTTGTCCTGGAGGAAATGGTTTCCTTTGCTTCCAAGGGCCTCCAGGAGATAGAACTACAGGACATCTACCACGTCATGAAGGAGCTGGGAGGAGGTGGTTATGCCTCAGACTTCATGGTAAAGGACAGAAAAACAGGTCAGTGTGGTCAGAAATTCAGTATATTCCCCCATGGGACAATTTAGCAAATATTACAACAGGGAGAATTTCCCAGGATGAACCATTAATAATAATGCAATAGTACACACAGTAATGATACTCTTTCCTACTGAATCATCTATGGTATTCTCTACCATGCCCAACAAGAGCTTCCTACAGCCAACAAACCTTTAAACATTCTTTGGAAACCCATCTCTTTATTAGGGATTACCCTACTCACACTAACCATATTATTACCCCCTCGCACCTACTCTACTCCTACCTATACCCTTTTACCACCAATACTGGTCATACTAATAGACCTATATCACCCACTAATGTACAATCACACTTACCTAATTCAAATTGTACTATAAACTGAATTGCCACTTTATACTTAACCTACTCCCATGTAAACTACTCACATTAATCCCCACTCACTACTATCCTAATCTCCACTCTATGCCCACTTCTAATTATAATCATCTTTGTGCCCTCACATCTATTACTTGGCCTAATTTGTATACAAATCTAATTATGATTCATTATCATCACAGATGTGAGGATGGCACTGAAGGTCCTGGACAGGAAAAGGACAACTAAGAGAAGATTCCTCATGGAGTTCAGTATGTCCTTTCTCCTCTCATCTCATCCCAATATCATTGGCATTAGTGGGATTACATTCAAGACCCGTGACCACTTTGCTTTTGCCCAGGAGCTGGCACCAGTGGGTGATTTGTTCTCTCTCATTCTGCCCCATGTAAGTAGAGGTCCTTTTACTGATTTTATATCAACTTGGTGCTTTAGAAACATTTATATATTGTAAGACATTAATATGATGCTAAATCAGTGTATTTACTTCTTTCAGACTGGACTTCCAAAAGACGCGGTGAAGAGATGTGCAGTGCAGATCTCCAGTGCACTAGAATTTATAGAGAGCAAAGGACTGTTTCATCTAGACATCAAACCAGTGAATATTTTGGTGTTTGATCAGGAATGGCATTGTGTTAAGATAACTGACTTTGGTCTTGCACTTATCAGTGTCTCCTACATGGCCCTGGAGATGTGCCAACTTGTTGACAAGGATAGTTTGCTTGTAGACTCCACCCTTGATGTGTGGGCTTTTGGTGTAGTACTTTACTGCTTGCTCACAGGAGAGTTTCTCTGGCAGGTGGCACTACCCAGAGACAGAGAGTATAGTAGATTTGCTTAATGGCAAACCCACACTCCATCTAATGACCCTCCTTCACCATGGAACAAGCTGACCACTGGAGCACGGAGGATGTTTAGACATCTTTTGGCCATAGACTGTAATCAGAGAAGTAAAACCACTGATGTCTTGATGTTCATGGATGAGACCTGGCAAGCAGAGTGGAGCTACAATAATATGGATGATGCTAAAGATACTTCTCCTGTGGAATCAGAGCTCTCATGTGCTCAAGAGATGTCCAGTTCCAGCAAAGAAGTGTCTAACACAGCAACAGACCCATCACACAGCAGTAAGTCCATCCTTTCTGTTATCATCCCCATGTCATTCCATTTGTCCACTGGTAGTGCTAGGTTACAGCGTAAGGAGACACCAGACCCCCGGCAGGAATATGCACCAACTCCTGTAATACTTGAGGACGATATATTCCTTCATGTTGGGGCAGAGATGGAATTGGCTGAAAACACTCATCTGTATTATTGTGTCATGGCTCTGAGAGGACATCATACTCACTCTCTTCCCATTTACCAGGTAAGTCATTGTTTTAAGGAATAATGGGTCTACTGGGCTCTGGGGATCGGGGCATTGTGTTATTGGCAGAGTCCTCATATCAGAAGATATATGATATATAAAGCTGTCCAACTTGTTTGTGTCCTTATTTATAATTTCTTTCTATGGTGTTGTTTATAATTGATTGTAAAGGATGACTCTCAGTAAATACGAGTCTGCCCTGAGATATGTTACTCATTCTGCTGCAGCAGCTTAAATCTAGTGCTATATAGTTATTATACAGTGTTTCTCTACAAAAATATATTCGTTAAAATGGTTAATCTGAGCTTTGATGAGCAGCTGGATCACCCTGATATGGTGTGTGTGTCTAATACAACTATGCTAATAATTTCTATGACTGAATAAAGAATATAAATGTCTACAATATTTTGTCTGGTGAATTATTTTCAGTTGAGATGAGAAATGTATGAAATAGTCCATATATTCCCCCAATTATATGTTTTCTGTGTGTCCCAGTCATTATCAATTCTTACTGTACCAGAGTTTTTGCCATTTACTGTGTGGAGACATCTTTCTGAATATTTCAGCACAAAGATGGCGCCACCGGGTAAGTACAGGGAGAGTAGGCACTGCATGGGCGGCCATGGGGGTGAATGGTATTTTGGTTTATATAATTCTGTTCTATAACATCAAACACATTGCAGTATGTCCCCTGTGCCTTTCCCTCATGTTCTGCTAAGTATGAAAACGGCCGCGCACTGCACACCCGGCACCCTTTGTCGAAGCCAGATGATTGGCTGAGACAGATTCTGTTAAAATCAAAATCTGCATGACACCATTTTGCGACTGGCAACAAGACGCCATTTTGCGAATGGTCGCCCAAAGCCATTTTAGCGAACCTCACACAATATCAGTACACACGGTGATATTATTTAGCGTCGTGCAATTCCCACGCAATGAAACACTGTTAAAAGTCCTCTTTATATAAATACATACATTTATTACAACATATAATATGAACCATCCTGCAAAGCACGTACCATGGCGTACTCCACAAACACTTAGTCGCACAACGCTAACTAGCATCTTTTCTTAATATCGTTACACTTACATAAAAAGTTTCCCTAGCATTAAGGTTAATATTCAAGGTTATATTCATTATTAATTATGTTATGAAGTGACTGCATTTGATATCTAAGGTTTAGTACATGATAAGCAGACTGTGTTTGGTGCTATTCTAAACCACTGTTTATTTGCAGACTTCTGGTTCCATTGGCGAGGAAATCGCAGCATGCATCTGCGAATTATGGATCATAGAGAGATAGACACTGAAATGTACTCTGTAATGTGATGTTTATTAGCCAGTTTAGACTTGTTATTCGGTGGGAAAATGGACACAAAGGGCTGTTGGTGGCTGAACTATTACAATACAAACTGACCTATGAACTGTATAGTAACAGAAGAACCAGGAAGAAGAACCAATGGGATTATGCCAACTTGTTCTATTGTATTGCCTATCTCTGTAAGGGTACATAAGCAAGCACTCTGAATCTGATAGTTAGTCATCTTTCTTTTGATGGAGGTTTCATAGTTGATGCTGGGAAATCTGGATCCAGAGCGCATGTATCAACTGTACCTAGTGATTGTACAATTTGTTTGTGGTAATTGTATTTATATCACAGCATGTAACTATCTGCTTTTTGGTGAATATCTTTTTGTGCTTTGGAACCACAATCAAAGGCTGGAAAGCAATTATTTCTTGTGTGACTTACAACGCTATATAGCGACATTTAGGATGTATAGACCATTAGGAATTCATACCATAGAATTACTTACCTCTCCAAAGTACCACGCCGGCACGGGGATCTGGCGATGTAAAAATGACTAGAAAATGGCAACTGCGGCCATTGTCCTGTTTGCGCATGCGCAGTACAAGGAAAATGGCCACTGCGGCCATTTTCCTGGTGACCAGTGCATCCTCTAATGCCCAGTCTCAATAACTCTGGTGCTGGCCACACACAGTTCAGTGCACTGCCGGCCACCGGACAGAGAGGAGGAGGCCCGTGTCGGAGACTGCACACGGGCCCCTCCTCTCTAGAAACACCCCTGACTATGACCAATTGCTTTGAGCAAGGATATTCCACGCCCGATTATTAGTAAATTTCTGTGTTGTGTTGTCTTCTATTGAACATACTTGTGAGTTGGTTTGGCCTATGTTGGTGAACAATACTGTGTGAGGTGGTCAAAACTGACTGGAAATTAGTGAAAAATAATGTTATTGATGTTAATAATTCTGTAGGAACAAAAGCAAAAAGCCCAAATTATGTGTCCTTAGCAGTTATCAATTTTTTAAAACAATTACAGATTCAAAACCAAAACACGCAAAGGCAGTTTTGGCAAAACCAAATCCAGATCCTAAACACAAAGGATATACAGATACAAGACCAAAACACGGGGGTCGGCAAACATCCCTAGTTATGACGGCTGTGCTCGCGGACAGATGGCCGGAGCGGTGCTGTCACATTAGGATTCCGTTTGCAGCATAATTTCAGCATCAGGCTCTTAATCTCTTGTATCAGTATCGCAGCTAGATCACCCTGATATGGTTTGTGTGTGGGGCCTATGTATCACAGCTTAATGAGAGAGACAATTGTGAGATGTAAATCACCAACCAATCAGCTTCTACCTTACATTTTATAGGCTGTGTTTGACAGTTAGGAGCTGATTGGTTAATACTTTTTCTCTCTCAATTTTTCATCTTTTATCAAGCTTTGATACATAGGCCCCTTATTGTCTAATACAACTATTTTATTCATTTCTAGGACTGAATAAAGAATATAATTGTCTACAATTTTTGGTCTGGTGATTTATTTTAAATTGAGATGAGAAATATATGATATAGTCCATTTATTCCCCTAATTATGTGTTTTCTGTGTGTCCCAGTCAATCACCTCTAATTTCTACTGCTGCACTGATAATGGACTCTCTGGCTTAATAGCGCTCAGGCTTCTTTTTGTGTGTACCAGAGTTTTTGCCATTTCCTGTGTGGAGACATCTTTCTGAATATTTCACCACAAAAATGGCGCCACCGGGTGAGTACAGGGAGAGTAGGCACTGCATGGGTGGCCATGGGAGTAAATGGTATTTTGGTTTTATAATTCTGTTCTGTAACATCAAACACATTCCAGTATGTCCCCTGTGCCTTTCCCCCATGTTCTTCTAAGTAAACTGATTATGTGAATTTTAATTTTTCTCTTATATTATTAAGTTCTAAAACATTGAAAAACACATTAAACTATACATAACAAATCAGTGTCTTTCTGGGCATAACCAACTGTAATACCACCTCCTGTAACAGGATTTTCTATTCACCCACTTGTGTATAAATAAACACTATATACAATAGGTATAAATACTGTAATGGAAGGTGAGTGACCAGGCTGTTATATCGCACCCGGCATTGCAGAGCCAGCCCTGGGAATGTGAGGGCCCATTGTCCTGTTATTCATGTGCTAATGAGGAGATATTACAGCTGGGAGGGGTGTAACAGACGTTACTATAAGTAATGATGGCTACACTCCAAGTTACACCATTCACCAAACCCTTATACTGTATTTCCAACAATGACATCTTATCCATAGTAAATGACCACACAACACCATAGCTGGAGGGAAGAAAGTCATTTTATTCATCACTTCCATGAAGTTGGTGACTTAGGAAAATAAACTGCAAATATACTAATCAGGGTGGGAGACCAAAGAGACCAATTCATATAGAATGTCATTTTATCCTCCCTCAGATCTCTGCCCATTCTCTGGGCCCTCGGACCTCCCTTTCTATGTGAGTAAAGCTGGGTACCTACTATTCCATCTGTCACACGATATATAGTTCCGACGAGGTTTGGAATGATCTCGTATGGATCATATAGTAGTGCGCGCGCTCGCTCATGCATACCAGCCATTCATCGTATCGTCCCATCTCCTGTACTTCATAACAGATGGGCTGATTGATACAATGTTGCTACATGTGCCGCCATACACAACAACGAGTTGTCCCAGTGACTTAGTATAGTGTGTACCCAGCTTATATTGTAACCTGCATTAAACTACCTTCTTTGTAATGCCTTCATACACCATCAGGGCTTATTACTAAACACGTATTACACAATGATCCCAATACTATGGCGCTTATTCAGCATCGTGCTCACAGGGAGAGCTTTCTTATACCCCTTTCACACGGCTGCAAAAACCCAGATTACTGCTAGGATAACCCAGGTCATGGCTCAGTGTAATAAGGATAACAGAGCTTCAGTTACCTGGGAATCCAACCTAGCTTCCTGAGGAAGACCCAGATAAATGAGTAACTCGGATAGTCTGACCTGTGTCCCATTCTCTGCATAGGGAGAGTCACATTCCCGGCATTGGCACAGGTAATCCCAGGCAATACCCCGTGTCCAGTCTGTGGTGTAAACTCGGTTAAAGCTGCTATGGACTCTGTGACCTGGATTTAGGTGTAAAATGTGCATAATTTACCTAAACTTGTGTCTATAATGCAAAGCACAAACCCTCCAATGTCTGGTCACACAGTCACCTGTACATGGGGAAAATGCTGCCTATAATCATACTAACTCCAGTGGTATACTGGTACTAGAGACCAGCACAGACAATAGTATTATTTAGGTTGAAAAACCAGTCATACGTCACATAAATGGTTATAGCTATTCTATATAAAGTAGAGGTAACATAAAGAGGGCCGAAACTAGGATATCCGTCACCCGATGCATGGCAGCAATTTTGCACCCCCCTCCCTTCCGGTACCTGGATTTTGTCCTTGCTCCTCCATAAGGCAGTGTACTACTCAGACATCCCTGGTATAGTGACTCACATTATTCCACACACCATAATGCCACACACTGTAATGCCTATTACTAAAGTGCCACTTACTTATTTGCCCAACACCATTTTATATCCCACAGTAAGGCTTCTAATGACTTTAAAATTACCTGCTCGTTGCCAGGGGTTAAATGCTCGTTGCTATGGGGTTTCATGCTCATTGCCAGGGGTGCCATGCTCGTTGCCAGGGGAGCCATGCTCGTTGCCATGGGGTTACATGCTCATTGCCAGGGGTTTACATGGTCGTTGCCAGGGGTGCTATGCTCATTGCCAGGGGATTTCATGGGAGAAGATGCATCTTTCAGCATCTTCTCCCAGCAGCGCCAGCGTTCCCGACACTTCCGGGAATGCTGTGTGCATTGCGCTCTGCTAACAGACACTAGAGACTTACTTTAAATTTAGAATCAGTATTGCGGCAGCCGTGGATGATGATGGCAGCAGTGTATTATAAGCACTAAGTGTATTAGAACACCAAGTGTAATTTATGTAACAGTTATACAACAGTTGAACAAACGTTGAACAACATCTAAGACCAGGTAATTACAATATCATTACTTAACATTAGTTTGTTTTGTATATTTTCCAAAGTTTTGAGAAAAAACAATGTATCAAAAACTTCTCTTAATAATCTCACTCCATGGCATCATCTCTAAGACTACTACATCCTTTACTCTCCCTGCAGCTCATCCTTCTGTACATATTGCTGCCTCATTAATCTACTCTCCTCTTACACACACACATGAGCTTTTACCTTATCTATACACACTGACAAAAACATCCACAACCTGTCAGCAGAAAAAAAAATTTCAGACAAATCCAGCAACTATATTTATATTTCTATTCTGCTGCTTCTATTAGCTGGTGACATATCACCAAATCCATGCCCAACCCACTTGCCACACCCACGACAAACTATAAATCCAGCTAACCTCAAACATGGCGTGCCTCCCTTCACCCTCCAAGTCACTAAAATGTGCGTTATGGAATGCACGCTCTGTCTGCAATAAGCTAACATCCATCCATGACCTCTTTATTTCAACTAACCTCAACCTTCTGGCAATAACAGAAAAATGGCTCACACAAATCAGACACTGTCTCCCCTGCTGCACTTTCATATGGTGACCTACACTTCTCACACACCTCCAGGCCGGGTAATTGTAAAGGAGGTGGGGTAGGAATATTACTCTCCCAATCTTTCACATACACAGTTCTCCCACAGGTACCGTCACTCACATTTACATAATTTGAAGTACATTCTACCAGGACTTTCACCCCTTTCTCTCTATGAGTTGCTGCTATCTATCGCCCACCTGGGCCAGCCCAACAATTTCTGGAACATATTTCTGCTTGGCTCCCTCACTTCCTATCCCCAGACATCTCCACCATCATTATGGGTGACTTCAATATCCCCATTGACTGTCCACAATCGCCTCATGCCTCCAGACTACTCTCTATAACCTCCTCGCTTGGCCTCTCCCAATGGACCGACTCCTCTACTCATCAGGAGGGCCACTGCCTTGATCTTGTATTTACCAGACTATGCTCAGTTTCTGATTTCACTAATTCTCCTTTCCCTCTCTCAGATCACAACCTTATCACCTGCACAGTCTCCTCCATTACATCAAACTCTATGTCATTGAAATTACCCAAGCCTCCTAAAACCCGTAGAAATATTAATGCTATTGACTTTCAACAACTAACTACCTCTCTACAACATCAACTCTCACCAATTTCTGCATTCACTTCTCCTGAGACGTCAACCGTGGCATTCTAACTTAACAAGACATCTACAAAAACTCTCACGTAAAGTAGAACATCAGTGGGGAAAGTCTCGTACTCCAAGTGACTTCCTCACATATAATACTACTATCTACAACTCTCGTGCTGCTCTGGACGCTGCCAAACAAACATATTTTCAATCTCTTATCTCTGCTCAAGCCTCTAAACCCAAGCGACTTTTTAAATACATTTAAACTGCTTCTTACCCATCCCTCTCCCAACCCACCTGCTACTATCAATGCACATGATCTTGCTTCCTATTTTAAGGACAAGATTGATAAGATCTGAAATGAAATAGTATGCTCTCCCTCAGCTAGTGACCTGCTCAATTCCCTACCTGAACCCTCTGGCTCATTCTCTTCATTTGACCTCACAAACGAAGATGAAGTATCTACACTATTGTCATTCTCCTACTCTGTTACCTCTCCTCTAGATCCTATACCCTCACAACTTAGTAAAAGCTCTGTCTCCTGTGCTCATTCCAACTCTAACTAAAATCTGTAATCTCTCTCTCACTACTGGCATCTTTCCATCACTGTTCAAGCATGCAGTGATTGCTCCTATTCTGAAAAAACAAAATTCTGACCCCAACACTCTCTCAAATTACTGTCCTATCTCCCAGCTCCCATGCCTCTCCAAGCTGCTTGAGAGACTTGGCTACACCTGCCTCACACACTTTCTAAACTCACACAACTTATTGGACCCACTTCAGTCCGGCTTTCATTCCCAACACTCCACAGAGACAGCACTGACTAAGGTAGTAAATAATCTGGTCACTGCCAAGGCTAAAGGCCATTACTCACTCCTAATTCTTCTAGATCTCTCTTTTGACACTGTTGACCACTCTCTCCTCATACAAACACTACAAACCCTAGGTCTTAAGGACACAACCCTTTCATGGTTCTCTTCCTAAATATCTGATCGCTCTTTTACTGTTCATTTTTCTGGCTCTGCCTCCTCTTCGCTACCTCTATCAGTTGGAGTACCGCAAGGCTCTGTCTTAGGTCCTTTGCTATTCTCAATCTATACCACCTCTCTTAGCAAACTAATCCGCTCTTTTGGATTTTAGTGCCACTTGTATGCAGATGATACTCAAATCTACCTATCCTCCTCAGATTTATCACCATCTGTATTGGTCCGTGTCACTGAATGTCCTTCTGCCATTTCATCTTGGACGTCATCTCACCACCTGAAACTTAATATTTCTAAAACAGAATTAATTATATTTCCACCGGCAATGGTTGATAACTCGACAATCCATCCTGCTCCACAAGCTCACTGCCTAGGTGTCATCCTTGACTCTGAACTGTCTTTTGTTCCCCACATTCAATCTGTCTCAAAATCATATTACATACATCTAAAAAACTTATCCAAAATTCGACCATCTCTCACACAAGACACTGCAAAAACTCTAATCCATGCACTCATTATTTCCCGCATTGACTATTGCAATAGTCTCTTTACTGGCCTTCCCAAAAACAGGCTATCGCCATTACAATCCATTATTAATTTATCTGCAAGGCTTATCGTCCTTGCCAAACTTTCATCATCTGCTGCCCCGCTCTGTCAGTCCCTCCATTGGTTGCCGGTCTTCTACCGTATTCAATACAAAATACTTTTACTTACACATAAGGCCATTAACCAAACCACACCAACATACATCTCTTCACTCATCTCAAATTATCTCCCAACCCGACCTCTCCATTCAGCACAAGATCTGCGTCTCTCATCCCCACGCATTACTTGCTCCCATTCACGGTTACAGGACTTTCTTCGGACAGCACCCACTCTATGGAATGCCTTACCAAGCACAGTAAGACTTACATCTAGTTTCCAATCCTTCAAGTGTTCCCTGAAAACCCACCACTTCAGGCAAGCTTATCAGATTCCAGAACCGCCCACAGAACCTTCATAGCTTCCATGTCTAATTACATACCCTTTCACAGTCCAAACACAATCTCACACACTGTCTTTCTTTCACATCCTCCTGACATTTGTCCGACATTCCTGTGTGACTGGATCATGCAGCCAACCAAGAAACTCTGCAGTCTGGCTGGACCAAATTGCAATATATAGCACCTATCCTTGTGTATGCCTATTTCCTTATAGATTGTAAGCTTGCGAGCAGGGCCTTCCTACCTATATATCTGCCTGTTATTAACCAGTTTTGTTCTAATAATGTTCCAATTGTAAAGGGCAACAGAATATGCTGCGCTATATAAGAAACTGTTAATAAATAAATAAATACAGGTCCAGTAGGACCTCTAGCATTTGTCTCCTCTTTGGCAGCAGCCATTTTTTTCGGATGGCTGAGTCAGCTTTTTTTCACCCCCCCTCGCAATCCACACCCAATGCATGTGCACCTCTAGACCCCCCCCCCCCCCCAGTTGTGGCCACTTTCATAAATAACAAGTAAATGGACCAAATAATAGTGGTAATAGTTGGTCCTAATTTTAAAATAGCAGAGTTATGAATAACATGAATATTAATATTTTATAACAGATATATTAAAGCTGAACATAGAACACACCTGAGTGACAGTGAGTTAGGCAGATACAGTGTTTGGGTTACTATCACCCTTTGTGATGCACCTGGGCTGTAGCACAGCTGGGAGTCTCTCACACATTCTTATAGCAATCTGTGCAAATGCAAATCCTAATGAACAATGCAGTTATTTACACCACATATGCAAATGATCATCCAGCCAATCAGGAGGCTCCGGCACCTACCTGCCGCACCCCACCTCCCTCACATAAACCAGATGTCTCCCCTCTGCTCTCACAGACTCAGACTGACTCTTATTGCAGACTAGATTGGACGTTACCAGCATCATTTTGTGAGAAACTTCCAACAGATCCCAACGTGAGCTGAGATCCCACCAACCACACTCAGGACTGAAGTGCACACTCCCCCGAGGTGAGATTCCTATATACAGTGTAGAACTGATTACATTTCTGTGATTTGTCCATTGAATTGTTGAATATATCACTAAGACTTATAATCTATATAACTAATATACTGATTTACTAGTGATACTACTTATTGTATTGGTGATATCATAGCTGTATATTGGGAAATGATGAATACTATGTATTTGCTAATAAATACTTAGAATTAGACAATCTGTGGGTAATACTGAGCTATACAGCACCTGAGACACTAGAAGTATAAGTGTGTGAGGAGAATGAGACCATTTTACACTTTGTCACCAGGTCTCTGGGCAAAAGATTGGGGCCATAACTGACTAATACTAATAGATCCATGTCTCTGACTTTCCCCAGGATACAATGGCCACCATTACACATGACATGGAGCGTGTCCTGGAGGAAATGGTTTCCTTTTCTTCCAAGGGCCTCCAGGAAATAGAACTAAAGGACATCTACCACATCCTGAAGGAGCTGGGAGGAGGAGGTTATGCCTCAGTTTTCATGGTAAAGGACAGAAAAACAGGTCAGTATGGTCAGAAATTCAGTATCTTCCCCCATGGGATATTTCAGCCAAGATTACAACAGGGAGAATTTCCCAGTATGAACAATTAATATTTATGCAAAAATACACACAGTAATAACACTCATTCCTACTGAATCACCTATGGTATTCTCTACCATGCCCAAAAAGAGCCTCCCATAGCCATCAAACCTTTAAACATTCTTTGGAAATCCATCTCTTTATTAGAGCTTACCCTACTCTAACTAATCATACTAATACCCCCTCGCATCTACTCTACTCCCACCAATACCATTTTACCACCAATACTGGTCATACTAATACACCTATATCACCCACTAATGTACAATCACACCTACCTAATTCAAATTGTACTATAAACTGAAATGCCACTTTACTTAACCTACTCCCATGTATACTACTCACATTTATCCCCACTCACTATTATCCTAATCTCTACTCTGTGCCCAATTCTTATTAGAATAATCTTTGTGCCCTCATATCTATTACTTGGCCTAATTTGTATACAAATCTAATTATGATTCTTTATTAACACAGATATCAGGATGGCACTGAAGGTCCTGGACAGGAAAAGGACAACTAAGAGAAGATTCCTCATGGAGTTCAGTATGTCCTTTCTCCTCTCATCTCATCCCAATATCATTGGTATTAATGGGATTGCATTCGAGACCTGTTACCTCTTTGCTTTTGCCCAGGAGTTGGCACCAGTGGGTGATTTGTTCTCTCTCATTCTGCCCCATGTAAGTAGAGGTCCTTGTACTGATTTTATATCAACTTTGTGCTTTAGAAACATGTATATATTGTAAGACATTAATATGATGCAAAATCTGTGTTTTTACTTCTTTTAGACTGGACTTCCAGAAGATGCGGTGAAGAGATGAGCACGGTAGATCTCCAGTGCACTAGAATTTATAGAAAGCAAAGGACTGGTGCATCTGGACATCAAACCAGAGAATATTTTGGTGTTTGATCAGGAATGGCATTGTGTTAAGATAACTGACTTTGGTCTTGCACTTATCAAGGGAAGAGTCATTCATACCAGGTGCGGTAGTGTCTCCTACATGGCCCCGGAGATGTGCCAACTTGCTGACAAGGATAGCTTGCTTGTAGACTCCACCCTTGATGTGTGGGCTTTTGGTGTAGTCCTTTACTGCTTGCTCACAGGAGAGTTTCCCTGGCAGGTGGCACTACCCAAAGATAAAGAGTACAGTAGATTTGCTGAATGGCAAACCCACACTCCATCTGATGACCCTCCCTCACCATGGAACAAGCTGACCACTGGAGTATTGAGGATGTTTAGTCATCTTTTAGTCATAGACTGTTAAAGAGAGAAGTAAAGCCACTGATGTCTTGATGTTTATGGATGAGATCTGGCAAGCAGAGAGGAGTAACAATAATATGGATGATGCTAAAGACACTTCTCCTGTGGAATCAGAGCTCTCATGTGTTCAAGAGATGTCCAATTCCAAAAAAGTAGTGTCTAACACTGCAACAGGCACATCACACACATCTGTGATCAGCTCCATGTCATCCCATTTGTCCACTGGTAGTGCTGGGTTACAGCATAAGGAGACACCAGACCCCCGGCAGGAACATGCACCAAATGCAGTGATACTTATGTAGGACAATATATTCCTACATGTTGGGGCAGAGGTGGAAATTTGCTGAAAACACTCATCTGTATTATTCTGTCATGGCTCTTAAAGGACATCATACTCACTCTCTTCCCATTTACCAGGTGAGTCATTGTTTTAAGGAATAATGGGTCTAATAGGCTCTGGGCATTTGCAGAGTCCCCATATCAGAATATATATGATATATAAAGCTGTCCAACTTGTTTTTGTCCTAATTTATAACTTTTTTCTATGGTGTTGTTTATAGTCGATAGTAAAGGATGACTCTCAGTGATACCAGTCTGCCCTGAGCTATATGTTTCTCATTCTGCTGCAGCAGCTTAAATCTGGTGCTATATAGTTATTATACAGTGTTTCTCTACAAAAATATATTGTTTAAAATGGTTAATCTGAGCTTTGATGAGGTATTCAGGAACTTATTATTTCCATACTTTTATTAGTCTATCACACTAAAAAAAATTTGTCTTTCCCAGGGGTGTTAGCAGATAATCAGAGCCCTATCTGGTGCATGTGGGTGTGACGTGTATAATTATCTAGTTACCCCTCCCATTAACTGGGTGGTGCTCTTGGTAATTATCAATTGATGAGACTTCCCCCGAAGTTCCATTACACACCAGCAGAAGATTATGATACATGGTGTATTGTTACTAGTGATTTATTACTGTATTATTTCTGTAATGAGAAATCTTATTGTACAAATGTATTATAGAGACTAAGGGCCTTATTCTGAGTACCTCACTCATTTGAATATGGCCGCATCTATATACTTTCAGCAAACTACTCTGGTGTCAGGGGCTGCATACACATCTATGTACTTATGTCTGATTCTGTCTCATCCCATCCAGGGCCCCCCTCATGTCTCCCCGGCAGCTGGCTGCAGACTGATGTCAGACTAGTGCCCAGATTCTACTGCTGCGGTCAGTGTTGTGCGGTCTCTATTTTCTTGGCAATTTCCTCACTGCGCATGGTAGCAGCTGCCATTTTCTGGCATTTTATGCAGGGCTGAGACACCCAATGTGGGACCTTAGAGAGGTAAATATTAGAACATATGGGGGCAGTGTGTGCGGAGTAGGCCACCCTGGACCCAGAGGCCCATGTGCACAGCCCACCCTGCACCCATTATAAATATGCCCCTGCAGAGTTGCCATATTTGGTCCCATATCCTGCACCGAGGATGGGTAGGAAGTGAGTGCTGATAATAGTGGTGACGGCTGCTCTCATGGACAGATGGCTGGGGTGGTGCGATCACAGAATACGGCCGTATAGTCACATTAGGTCCCATCTCCTGCACCTGGGATGGGTTGGATGTAAGTGCTGATAATAGTGGTGATGGCAGCTCTAGTGGAAAGATGGCCGGGGTGGTGCGATCACAGATAGAATATGGCCATATAGTCACATTCGGTTCCATCTCCTGCACCTGGGATGGGTTGGGCGTAAGTGCTGATAATAGTGGTGACGGCTGCTCTCATGGACAGATGGCCGGGGTGGTGCGATCACAGATAGAATACGGCCGTATAGTCACATTAAGGGCCTGATTCAGACCCACTCGCGAGCGGCTGTCCGCTCGCAAGTGGGTCGATGTTCTGCACTGAGCATGCGCACGACGGAGGGAGCTCCGTCGTGCGCATGCGCCAGATGCGACGAGCGAAGGATTTTCCTTCGCTCGTAGTGTCTCTTCAAAGGGGGCGTGCTGTCGAGGTTGACTGACAGCACGCCTCCAGTCAGAAGCCGGCCCACTGACATTACTTGTGATGTCAGTGGGAGTAATTTTGGCTCTGATAGAGCCAAAATCACTCCGAGCCTTGTGGTTGAAAAACTCAACCACAGGCTTTTGTACGCAGTTTCGATGGTCGAGATGGTCAAGACCATCGCGGCCATCAAACTGCATGCTCGTATAGCCTGTGGGTGGTGACCCACAGCTATACGAGCGGCCCTGGAGGACGCTCCATTGTCATGGAGGGCGGCCCTCATTCAGAGCGTGCGCTCTGCTCAGAGCGTACGGCTCTGAATGAGGGCCTAGGTTCCGTTTGCTGCATGAATACAGAACAGGGAATCAGCATCAGGCTCTGAATCTCTTGTATCAGTATCGTAGCTGGATCACCCTGATATGCTGTGTGTCTATGTGTCTAATACAACTATTCTAATCATTTCTAGGCCTGAATAAAGAATATAATGGTCTACAGATTGTTTGTCTGGTCACTTATTTTCAATTGAGATGAGAAATGTATTAAATAGCCCATTTATTCCTCCAATTATGTGTTTTCAACGGGTCCCAGTCATTATCAATTCTTACTACACCAGAGTTTTTGCCATTTCCTGTGTGGAGACATCTTTCTGAATATTTCAATACAAAGATGGCGCCACCGGGTGAGTACAGGGAGAGTAGGCACAGCATGGGTGGCCATGGGGGTGAATGGTATTTTGGTTTATATAATTATATTCTGTAACATCAAACACATTGCAGTATATCCCCTGTGCCTTTCCCTCATGTTCTGCTAAGTAAGGAAATGTATTATTGAATTTTAATTTCTCTTTTCATTATTTCATTCTAAAACATTGAAAAACACATTAAAATATGCTTAAAAATCTGTGTCTTTCTAGACATGACCAACTGTAATACCACCTCCTGCCTGGTGCAATAAGTAGCTATTACATTACATCCATAATGGTCCAATCTGTATGGAAAATAAATTATATTGTCCTGTAAGTAATATGTGAATTAGGAGATACAGCATCTGGTTGGCAGTAACAGGATTTTCTATTCACCCACTTGTGTATAAACACTATATACAATAGGTATAAATACTGTAATGGAAGGTGAGTGACCAGGCTGTTATATCACACCTGGCATTGCAGAGTCAGCCCTGGGAATGTGAGGGCCCATTGTCCTGTTATTCATGTGCTATTGAGGAGATACTACAGCTGGGAGGGGTGTATCAGATGTTTCTATAAGTAATGATGGCTACACCCCGTGTTACACAATTCACCAAACCCTTATTCTATATTTCCAACACTGACATCTTATCCATAGTAAATATGTCAATAACACAGCACTAATGGAGGTTAGATAAATATAGCAGCTCCACTTCAATAGTTTAACACATGAAGTAGCTTAGGGGGCGCTAGTTAAATGTTAGAAATGTGTTGGTGAAGAGATGTGCAGTACAGATCTCCAGTGCACTGGTATTTATGGAAAGCAAAGGACTGGTGCATCTGGACATCAAACCAGAGAATATTTTGGTGTTTGATATGGAATGCCATTGTATTAAGATAACTGACTTTGGTCTTGCATGTATCAAGGGAAGAGTCATGTCCGGTAGTGTCTCCTACATGGCACCGTAGATGTGCCAACTTGCTGACAAGGATAGTTTGCTTGTAGATGCCAACCTTGATGTATGGGCTTTCCCTGGCAGGTGGCACTACCCAGAGACATTTAGTACAGTAGATTTGCTGAATGGCAAACCCACACACCTTCTAATGACCCTCTGTTACCATGGAACAAGCTGTCTGCTGGAGTATGGAGGATGTTTTGTTATATTTTAGCCATAGACTGTAATCAAAGAAGCAATGCCACTGATGTCTGGAGGTTCATGAATGAGAGCTGGAAAACAGAGGAGCTATAATAATATGGATGATGGTAAAGACACTTCTCCTGTGGAATCAGAGCTCTCATGTGTTCAAGAGATGTCCAGTTCCAAAAAAGAAGTGTCTAAAGCTGGACATCCACTATACAATTATCTGTCAGATATCTGTCCAATCTGGCTGGTTGGAATGAAAACCTGGTAATGTATGGGAGCAAATGACAGTCGTCCATTTGCTCACAAACACTGGAAAATAGCCAGAAATGGTTGTTCAGACAAATTGGTTAAAACACACGAATTTAACCAAATTTGAACAATTCTTTTTGTCCTTTTTTCAATGTTTAAACCATATGATCAACTGTCATTTGCTCCCATACATTACCAGGTTTTCATTCCAACCAGCCAGATTGGACAGATATCTGACAGAAAATTGTATAGTGGATGCCCAGCTTAACACAGAAACAGACACATCAAACAGCAGTGAGTCTATCCCATCTGTGATCAGTTCCATGTCATCCCACTTGTCCACTGGTAGTTCTGGGTTACAGCAAAAGGAGACACCAGACCCCCGGCAGGAACATGCACCAAATCCAGTGATACGTATGGAGGACGATATATTCCTACATGTTGGAGCAGAGGTGGAATTGGCTGAAAACACTCATCTGTATTATTCTGTCATGGCTCTGAAAGGACATCACACTCACTCTCTTCCCATTTACCAGGTAAGTTTCTGTTTTAGTGAATAATGGGTCTATTGGGCTCTGGGCAGGGCCAGACTGGCCATCGGCACTTCTGGCAAATGCCAGAAGGGCCCATGGTCAAGTGAGCTGGTCTGGCCATCCGTTTGGATGCCATACAAAATGTCTTTCCCAAAATGACCGCCACCGGAGAGAAGACATTTTTTCCACATTAAGAGCAGTAATGACACTAGAGGCTCTGCTAGTCCTCTTGTGTCCACTTGCCATGGTCAGCCAGCAAACACCAGAGGACCAGTGGGACCTCTAACAGGTACTGTGTGACACGCCCCCTGCCTGCTGTGTGTGAACTTCTGTGAAGAGCTGGAAGTGCCGAAGAGGAGCAGCAGGCTACTACAGGAGCAGGAGGAGACCCAATGCGACCCTGAAGTGGAGAGGAGAGGGGAGGGGGCACTACCAAACACTATCAGGTAAGTGTGTGCACTTTATTTACTTTTTAAATCTGTTGCTCTTTACCCTAATGACAGAAAGCTTTATACTGTATAATAACTGTATCTCCCCCTCAGTTTCCCAGCCCCCACCCTCTCTGTGACTCCAAATTAGTGTCCCAGCCCCACCCTCTCTGTAACCCCAATTAGTGTCCCAGCCCCCACCCTCCCTGTAACCCCCCTCAGTGTCCCAGCCCCCACCCTCCCTGTAACCCCAATCAGTGTCCCAGCCCCCCCCTCCCTGTAACCCCCAGTGTCCCAGCCCTCACCCACCCTGGTATCCCCAATCAGTGTCCCAGTCCCCACCCTCCCTCTAACCCCCAGTCAGTGTCCCAGTGCCCACCCTCCCTGTATATCTCCCCCTTAGTGTCCCTTCCCTCACCCTCCCTGTACTCACCCTCAGGCCAGTTTCACACATGCCAGTTTTGACTGGGTGACAAAAGGCCGTCCGTTTTTTTGCCGGGTGTGAAAAATAATGGTGGCTGAAAACAGGTGCCTCTTTTCACATGGCACAGTCGTCATGTTACAGCCAGGAATATCCACTGAGCAGGACGGCTGCCGTGCTGTGTCCATGCCATCCCTGCTTGACAGTAGTGTATAGGAAACAATGTTTCCTTACAAATCAGTGTCCCAGCCCTCACCCCCCTGTAACCTCCCTCAGTGTCTCAGCCCCCACCCTCTCTGTAACCCCCAATCAGTGTCCCCATCCTCACCCTCCCTGAACCATCCCTCAGTGTCCCAGCTTTCATCTGTGTGGTGGCACATGTTTAAATCCCTTGCAGAATGTGCACTGTTCTGTGTGTTTTAATACTAGCGTTCCCACTAGACTGTTTCAGCGGGGTGCCGCGTCCTGCCCTATTTCTGAGGGGCAGAAAGCACCCTGCCCTCCAGCATGGTGGCCTGCTGAGACAGCCTGTGGGAACTGTCTTCACCCGTGGGTCACAGTGTACCACGTGTGGTAAAAACGGCGGCGCTGCGGTCATTGCTGGTGCACCCAGCATCCATTCACAGTGACCGTAGCACTTGGGAACTGCCTGGCACTTAAGCGCCCCAGGAGTGACGAAAAGGTGATGCGTCATAAAGACACCCCCCCTTTTCTTTGACCATGCCCCCTTTCAGCCACGCGTGCCTTCAGCGCACGCAGAAGTGCCCTATCTCTGGGTCCGGCACCCTGCCTACAGCTGGACCTAGAGTGAACACTAAATACAGAGAATAATGTACACTTATGTTGTTCTAACATTAATTATATGTGTACGAGCATAGACTAAGCAGTGGGAAGAGTTAGGAATACCAAGGGGAGGAGTCTGTGATAGGAACCAGGTTGCTGACACCAAGGGGTCAATCCTATTAGGTGCGATGTTTCGTTGCAATGGCATTTAAATGCCGCCAACAGCACCGCAGCTCGCACCCATTGCTACCCAAGCCAGGATTCGCATAATTTTGTTCAGAGCCCTATGGGGCTGCGAGCAATATTAGGCAAATCTGGGCTGCTGTAAAGTGCGGCCACTGCCTCAATGACTCGTGCCGGCGAGATCATCATGGCTAATATGATTGACCCCCAAGATGGGCCTGTGTGCTTTAAAATGCCAGGGCCTATTTTTAGTCCGAGTCCAGCCCTGGCTCTGGGGATCGGGGCACTGGGTCATTTGCAGAGTGCTCATATCAGAAGATATATAATATATATATAAGGCTGTCCAACTTGTTTTTTGCCCTTATTTAGAATTTCTTTCTATGGTGTTGTTTATAATTGATAGTAAAAGATGACTCACAGTAAATACGAGTCTGCCCTGAGATATGTTACTCATTCTTCTGCAGCAGCTTAAATCTAGTGCTGTATACTTCGTATTATAGTGTTTCTGCACAAAAATACAGTATATAGTTTGAAATGGTTATAAAATTCCCAAATACCTCATTAATGCTCAGATTATTTCCATACTTTTATTAGTAAATTACACTAACATTTTTCTGTGTTTCCCAAGGTGAAAAATTTGGGGTGTTAGACAGCAGATGATTAGAGCCCTGTCTGGTGCATGTGGGTGTGACATGTATAAATATCTGCAGTTACCCCTCCCATGCACTGGGTGGTGCTCTTGGTAATTATCAGTTGATGACACTTCCCAGTAGTTCCATTACACACCAGCAGAAGATCATGATACATGGTGTATTGTTACTAGTGATTTATTACTGTATTATTTCTGTAATGAGAAATCTTATTGTACAAATGCATTATAGAGACTGAGGGCCTTATTCTGAGTCACTTGCAAGTGTGAATGTGGCGGCATCTAGAGACTTTCAGCAAACTATGAAAGTGTCACAGGCTGCATACACATCTCTATGTACTTATGTCCGATTCTGAGTTCTCAGTCCTTTTCTCTGTGACTGTCGAGTGGGCATTATTGGGGGTAAACTGGGTTGAACAGGGCAATTGCACATAAGAGGTTATTTAGTGGGCATGTAACCAGAGTTTCCAAATTTAGTCCCATCTCCTGCACCCAGGATGGGTTGGGTGTAAGTGCTGATAATAGTGATGACGGCTGCTCTAGTGGACAGATGGGCGCGGTGGTGCGATCACAGATAGAATACGGCCATATAGTCACATTAGGTCCCATCTCCTGCACCCAGGATGGGTTGGGTGTAAGTGCTGATAATAGTGGTGACGGCTGCTCTCATGGACAGATGGGCGCGGTGGTGCAATCACAGATAGAATACGGCCATATAGTCACATTAGGTTCCATCTCCTGCACCTGGGATGGGTTGGGTGTAAGTGCTGATAAGAGTGATGATGGCTGATCTCATGGACAGATGGCCGGGGTGGTGCGATCACAGATAGAATATGGCCGTATAGTCACATTAGGTTCCGTTTGCTGCATGAATACAGAATAGGGAATCAGCATCAGGCCCTGAATCTCTTGTATCAGTATCGCAGCTGGATCACCCTGATATGGTTTGTGTGTCTATGTGTCTAATACAACTATTATAATCATTTCTAGGCCTGAATATAGAATATAATGGTCTACAATTGTCTGTCTGGTGATATATTTTCATTTGAGATGAGAAATGTATCAAATAGTCCATTAATTCCCCCAATTATGTGTTTTCTGTGTGTCCCAGTCATTATCAATTCTTACTGTACCAGAGTTTTTGCCATCTCCTGTGCGGAGACATCTTTCTGAATATTTCACCACAAAGATGGCACCACCGGGTGAGTACAGGGAGAGTAGGCACTGCATGGGCGGCCATGGTGGTGAATTGGCCAGTCCTGGGTACAGGGCCCCACGATAGATATGCCAATGCGGAAAGGTCTGTCAATAATTGTTCATATTTAACTTCATCTCTGGAATCTGCATTCATAATACAGCCAGGCTACATCATTCCATAGCTGCCGGGCATTCTAGCTCCAATAATACATATTTATATATTCCTCATGCTGCATTATGGAGTGTTGGGTAATGATACTATAATTAGGAAAAGTTATTTGTGTAAGAATCATGTGTTACATTGTATAGACAGACATTTGCCATCACAGAAAGGGAGATATATTGGTTGTAGTCTTCGAAGAAGAACCAACTTTCCTCAGTTACAGTTAGTTCTCATACATCTACCATCAAGACTGAAGTGAGTGATAAAGCCACAGATGCTGCATTGTATTTAGCTGCCCTCGCACAGAGATGTACAGATGTTGCACATTAAAATGATTAGTGTCATCTAGCAAAGGAGTTTTGTCGCTTTCAGTAGTTTATTTGATGCACATTTTTGAGCAAGAAAGATGCTCGGTGAGTCTCCAGGGTCCTGACGTGATGTGAGGGGCTGTTTGGCACGGCTAAAGCCACAGTGTATGAGGTCACATCTGTAGCTAAGTACAGGTTACAGGATTTTGTCTGACGCCCAACGTATCGCTAAATTCCAGTGACTGACCACCTGCAAATGGCCATGATGACAGTCTATTTTGATGAGCTGCTGGGACAGAAGACTACAGGGCTACCTAATGTGATGGCGCATGTAACATATAGCAGCTACTAGAATCATATAAGAGAATCATGTGACCAGCTCCGCAGATGCCGATTTTTAAACCCTCCCCCTTTCTTTCATTCTTATCGCCATCTGCAAATTACACTGAATGAGCCACGTGCACTTAATGTTGGGTTCTGGGGGCAGCTAAATTAACATTCTGAATAAGTCTTAATATAGGCTCGTGCTTTGCCCCTGCTGTGTCGGCTGTTACTGTGTGATTTATCACAACAGGATTGGTGTCTGGGTAAAAGGTCAGTCATTCAATCGCAATATCTTTCTCTCTTGTCCCAGTCTCTCTCTCCTCCTCCTCCTCCCCATCTCTCTCTCCTCCCCGTCTCTCTCTCTCTCTCCTCCCCATCTCTCTCCCTCCTCCCCATCTCTCTCTCTCTCTCTCCTCCCCGTCTCTCTCTCTCTCTCCTCCCTGTCTCTCTCTCTCTCTCCTCCCTGTCTCTCTCTCTCCTCACCGTGTCTGTCTCTCTCCTCCCTGTGTGTCTCTCTCTCTCTTCTCCCTGTGTGTCTCTCTTTTAATTTTCCACCATTGATTATATGGTTTTACAGATACCTGCATGCACATTTTATCTGTGTGTGTGTGTGTGTGTGTGTGTGTGTGTGTATACACACACACAGACTCACCAACACACAGAAGATGAGAGGCAGCACTCGGAGACTAGTACAAACAGGCTTATGACTAATACACATATTACACAATTATCCCAATACTATGGCGCTTATTCTGCATCGTGCTCAGTACATATCACTGCTTTCTTATGCCCCTTTTACATGGCTGCAAAAACCCAGATTACTGCCAGGATAACCCAGGTCATGGCTCAGTGTAATAAGGATAACAGAGCTTCAGTTACTCAGGAATCCAACCCAGCTACCGGAGGAAGAGCCAGATAAATGAGTAACTCGAATTGTCTGACCTGTGTCCCGTTCTCTGCATAGGGAGAGTCACATTCCGGCATTGGCACAGGTAATCCCAGGCAATATCCCTTGTCCAGTCTGTGGTGTAATCTGGGTTCAACCCACTGTGACCTGGGATTTAGTTGTAAAATGGGTATAATTCACCTAGACTGGTGTCTATAATACAAAGCACAAACCCTCCAATGTCTGGTCACACAATCACCTGTACATGGGAAAATGCTGCCTATAATCATACTGACTCCGATGTTAAACTGGTACTAGAGACCAGCATAGACAATAGTATTATTTAGGTTGGAAAATCAATCATATGTCACAAATGGTTATAGCTATTCTATATAAAGTAGAGGTAACATAAATAACAAGTAAATGGACCTGATAATAGTTGTAATAGTTGGTGCTAATTATAAAACAGAAGAGTTATGAGTAACATCACTATTAACGTTTTATAGTAGATATATTGAAACTGTCCCTAGAACACACCTGAGTGACAGTGAGTTGGAGAGATACAGTGTTTGGGTTACTATCACCCTTTATCATGCACCTGGGCTGTAGCACAGCTGGGAGCCTCTCACACATTCTTATATCAATCTGTGCAAATGCAATCCTAAAGAACAATGCAGTTATTTACACCACATATGCAAATGATCAGCAAGCCAATCAGGAGGCTCCAGCACCTACCTGCCCCACCCCATCTCCCTCACATAAACCAGATGTCTCCCCTCTGCTCCCAGAGACTCAGACTGACTGTCTTATTGCAGAATACATTTGATGTTACCAGCATCATTTTGTGAGATCCTTCCAGCAGATCCAACGTGAGCTGAGATCCTACCAACCACACTCAGGACTGAAGTGCACACTCCCCCGAGGTGATATCCTATATACAGTGTAGAACTGATTACATTACTGTGATTTGTCCATTGAAATGTTGAATATATAACTAAGACTTATAATCTATTAAACTAATATACTGATTTACTAGTAATACTACTCATTGTATTATTGATATCTTAGAGGTACTATTGGGAAATGATTAATACTATGTATTTGCAAAAACACACTTAGAATTAGACAATCTGTGGGTAATACTGAGCTATACAGCACCTGAGACACTAGAAGTATAAGTGTGTGTTTAAATAACCTTTAACCAGGTGTTGTTCCATAATAAGTAATATATACTCCAATCCAGTATACTTAAGAATTTGTCATTTTATTAATTAATTAAATAAATAGATCAAGCCCTTAACTGGGACATATTCACCCTGGGTTGATGCAGCAAAAACAATAACCCCTTAACTGGGACATTATCACAGTACTTATACATTATTACAATATTCAGGTAATACGCCCCCCTTATACACCCACTAACATTATCAGATAGACAAAGCTTGTTCTTGCTAGCTCCTCCTAGGCTATCATTTTAAGAGATACTCATTGCGTGGCTTATCTCTATATTTGGTCCGAGTGTTGTTCTCAACACAAGCATACATATATGGGCATGCTCTTGTTCACTGTGTTATATAAAGAGTTTCCCTTGGGAGTGGCCTTAAGGACACACACTAATTTCCATTTAAATGTGAGTTTGGACAGAGAAACAAAATGGATGTACAAATGCCCTATTACATCTCATGAACTACTTCATTATACAACATAAAGCATATGTAAATATGGAATTATGTAAATTAGTCTGACATGTGTGAGGAGAATGAGACCATTTTACACCTTGTCACCAGGTCTCTGGACAATAGATTGGGGCCATAACTGACTAATACTAATAGATCCATTCCTCTGACTTTCTGCAGGATACAATGGCCACCAGTACACATGATGTGGAGCTTGTCCTGGAAGAAATGGTCTCCTTATCTTCCAAGGGCCTCCAGGAGATAGAACTAAAGGATATTTATCACATCATGAAGAAGCTGGGAGGAGGTGGTTATGCCTTAGTCTTCATGGTAAAGGGCAGAAAAACTGGTCAGTATGGTCAGAAATTCAGTATCTTTCCCCTTGGGACAATTATAGCCAATATTACAACAGGGAGAATTTCCCAGGATGAACCATTAATAATAATGCAGTAGTACACACAGTAATAATACTCATTCCTACTGAATCACCTATGGTATTCTCTACCATGCCCAACAAGAGCCTCCCACAGCCAACAAACCTTTAAACATTCTTTGGAAACCCATCTATTTATTAGTGCTTACCCTACTCTAACCATATTAATACTCCCTCGCACCTACTCTACTCCCACCTATACCCTTTTACCACCAATACTGGTCATACTAATGCCCCTGAAGACCTATATCACCCACAAATATACAATCACACCTACCTAATTCAAAGTGTACTTTAAATTGAATTGCCACTTTATACTTAACCTACTCCCATGTATACTACTCACATTAATCCCCACTCACTACTATCCTAATCTCCACTCTGTGCCTATTTATAATTAGATTCATCTTTGTGCCCCCACATCTATTACTTTGCCTAATTTGTATACAAATCTAATTATTATTCATTATCACAAAAGTGAGGATGGCACTGAAGGTCCTGGACAGGAAAAGGACAACTGAGAGAAGCTTCCTCATGGAATTCAGTATGTCCTTTCTCCTCTCATCTCATCCTAATATCATTGGCATTAGCGGGATTGCATTCAAGACCCGTGACCACTTTGCTTTTGCCCAGGAGCTGGCAGCAGTGGGTGATTTGTTGTCTCTCATTCTGCCCCATGCAAGTAGAGGTCCTTTTTACTGATTTTATATCAGCTTGGTGCTTTAGAAACATTTATATATTGTAAGACATTAATATGATGCTAAATCAGTGTATTTACTTCTTTCAGACTGGACTTCCAGAAGATGTGGTGATGAGATGTGCAGTGCAGATCTCCAGGGCACTAGAATTTATAGAGAGCAAAGGACTGGTGCATCTGGACATCAAACCAGAGAATATTTTGGTGTTTGATCAGGAATGCCATTGTGTTAAGATAACTGACTTTGGTCTTGCACATATCAAGGGAAGAGTCATTCATACCAGGTCTGGTAGTGGCTCCTACATGGCCCCGGAGATGTGCCAACTTGTTGACAAGGAAAGTTTGCTTGTAGACTCCACCCTTGATGTTTGGGCTTTTGGTGTAGTTCTTTACTGCTTGCTCACAGGAGAGTTTCCCTGGCAGATGGCACTACCCAGAGACAGGGAGTACAGTAGATTTGCTGAATGGCAAACCCACACTCCATCTGATGACCCTCCCTCACCATGGAACAAGCTGACCACTGGAGTATGGAGGATGTTTAGTCATCTTTTAGCCATAGACTGTAATCAGAGAATCAAAGCCACTAATGTCTTGATGTTCATGGATGATATCTGGAAAGCAGAGAGGAGTAACAATAATATGGATGATGGTGAAGACACTTTTCCTGTGGAATCAGAGCTCTCATGTGCTCAAGAGATGCCCAGTTAAACAGAGAAGTGTCTAACACTGCAACAGACCCATCACACAGCAGAGAGACCATCCCATCTGTGATCAGCTCCATGTCATCCCATTTGTCCACTGGTAGTGCTGGGTTACAGCAGAAGGAGACACCAGACCCCCAGCAGGAACATGCACCAAATCCAGTGATACTTAAGGAGGACAATATATTCCTACATGTTGGGGCAGAGATGGAAATTGGCTGAAAATACTCATCTGTATTATTCTGTCATGGCTCTGAGAGGACATCATACTCACTCTCTTCCCATTTACCAGGTAAGTTTCTGTTTTAGTGAATAATGGGTCTATTGGGCTCTGGGGATTGGGGCACTGGGTCATTTGCTGAGTCCCCATATCAGAAGATATATAATATATAAAGCTGTCCAACTTGTTTGTGTACTTATTTATAATTTCTTTCTATGGTGTTGTTTATAATTGATAGTAAAGGATGACTCTCAGTAAATACGAGTCTGCCCTGAGATATGTTACTCATTCTGCTGCAGCAGCTTAAATCTAGTGCTATATAGTTATTATACAGTGTTTCTCTACAAAAATATATTGTGTAAAATGGTTATTAAGTTCCTGAATACCTCATCAAATCTCAGATTATTTCCATACTTTTATTAGTCATTTACCCTAACATTTTTCTGTGTTTCCTAAGGTGACAAATTTGTGCTGTTGGACAGCAGATGATCAGAGCTCTAACTGGTGAATGTGGGTGTGACGTGTATAATTATCTGCAGTTACCCCTCCCATGCACTGGGTGGTGCTCTTGGTAATTATTAATTGATGAGACTTCCCCGAAGTTCCATGAAACACCAGCAGAAGATCATGATACATGGTGTATTTACTACTAAAATATTATTGTATTATTTCTGTAATGAGAAATCTTATTGTACACATGTATTATAGAGACTGAGGACCTTATTCTGAGTCGCTCACTTATTTGAATGTGGCCACATCTATAAACTTTCAGCAAACTACTCAGGTGTCACAGGCTGCATACACATCTACAGTATATGTACTTATATCTAATTCTGTCTCATCTCAGACTTTTCCCATCCAGAGGCCCCCATGCTGTATCCACGGTGGCTTGCAGCAGACTGATGTCAGACTAGTGCCCAAATTCTACTGCTGTGGCCAGTGTTGTGCGGTCTCCATTTTCTTGGTGATTTCCTCACTACACATGGTAGCAGCTGCCATTTTCTGGCATTTTGTGCAGGGATGAGACATCCGACGTGGGATCTCAAAGAGGTAAATATTAGAAAATATATTAGAAAATATATTAGAAATTATGGGGGCAGGGTGTGTGGTGTGGGCCCCCCTGGACCCAGAGGCCAATGTGCACAGCCCACCCTGCACCCATTATAAATATGCCCCTGCAGAGATGCCATATTTGGTCCAATCTCTGCACCTTGGATGGGTTGGGTGTAAGTGCTGACTATAGTGATGGTGCAATCACAGATAGAATACGGCCGTATAGTCACATTAGGTTCTATTTGCTGCATGAATACAGAATAGGGAATCAGCATCAGGCCCTGAGTCTCTCGTATCAGTATCGCAGCTGGATCACCCTTATATGGTTTGTGTGTCTATGTGTCTAATACAACTATTCTAATAATTTTTAGGCCTGAGTAAAGAATATAATGGTCTGCAGTTGTTTGTCTGGTGAATTATTTTCAATTGAGATGAGAAATGTATGAAATAGTCCATTAATTTCCCCAATAATGTGTTTTCTGCGGGTCCCAGTCATTATCAATTCTTTCTATACCAGAGTTTTTGCCATTTCCTGTGTGGAGACATCTTTCCAAATATTTCACCACAAAGATGGCAACTCCGAGTGAGTACAGGGAGAGTAGGCACTGCATGGGTGGTCATGGCAGTGAATGGTATTTTGATTTATATAATTCTGGTCTACAACAAACTGTGGCTTTCCCTCATGTTCTGCTAAGTAGAGATGTGTGCCGATCCTCGTGTTTTGGTTTTGGATGTGGATCTCCCCTGGTTTTGGATCTGGATTGGTTTTGAAAAAACCTCACCTCCGTGTTTAGTTTTCGTGTTTTGGTTTGGATCTGGATTTCTTCTTAATAAATAAAAAAACAGCTAAAATCACATAAAATGGGCCTTTTTTGTTCCTACAGTGATAATAAACTCAATAACATTTATTTTCACTTGTTTCCAGTCAATTTTGAGCACCTCACAAGGGGACCTGGAAGCGAGCTTTCCAAAAATAAACAATTGACTTAAATAATGCTTTGAAAATCTTCTATAAAAGCATTTCTCAACTTGTACAGGGACATAAAAAAACAGTTAGTTAGCCTTCAAACTGCCATTGTTCCCACTGTCCACTTAACCATATGAGATATATTGTGAACAAGCGGAACACAGCAGCAAATGCAACATTTCAGACCTAAGGTTTAAGTATTACATTGTATCTTTCTTGGGAATTCTTTCTTGAGCGCCATGCCTGCTTGCTGGGAGTTGAATATTTTTTATCCCAGAAGGGGACCAGGAAGCGTGCTTTCCAAAAATAAATAGACAATTGACTTAAATAATCCTTTGCAAACCTTCTGTTCTGTAACAGATTTTCCCAACCTGTACAGGGACATTAAAGTCAGTTAATGGCCTTCATATTGCCATTGTTCCCACTGTCTTGGATGGAGCAACCATGGCGACTGATTTAGTGTCATAAGGAAGAGAAGGCTCCAAACTGGGTGTCATGTTATGAGTTGGCCATATGGGGTATGTTGCTGTTAAGGGATCAGGCTGGTTATTAGTGGATACATTATTATAGTAGTTGTCATTCTTGGTTGCCATCTCCTGAAGGGTGTTTATTAACAGTCAGAGACTACCTACCTATCAGCTCAGGCATAGACACTTCCAGAGGAACAGAGCTGTGTTCTCTGGAGGGAAGCCAAATAGGAGGGAGCCACTGTTCCAACATCTGAAGCTCTTATCTCTCCACATCTATGATAGAAGAAAAAAAATGTAATTGGGTACATCTAGCTCCTCTTTCTCTACCCTGCTTACCCTCTTTGGACAAGAAGTCCAGGATGGATGGTTTGGAATAAGGCCTAGCAACAGATGGGGAGGGTCATTAACAAGACCTGTTCCCCCAATGGGTGTAGTCTGGGAGGTATTGGTTGGCATGCAGGCAGTAGAATAACAAAGGCCTCCATGTTGTCAGTGCTTACTATTCCGTATTTCAGTTTGCGATTCAGGCAGGAATAAAGTCGGCTACAGAACACAGTGACAGAATCACTGGATGTCTGAGTGCATTCAGGCCAAATACGATCCATGAATTCCCAGACAGTATGTTTAGCTGTGGTGTCAGTCTCTCTTTTGGCAGAATTAGGCTTTAGTTTTTTAGAGCATATAACCTTATAAGCTGTTAGGATAACATTCTGCTATGTTTAAGATTAAAAAAACAAAACTTTTTGTAACCCAATAACTTAAAAATAAAAAAGTTTTCATTGCAATATTCATGCAGCCCCTTGACAGACAGGAGCACAACACCCCTGCACAGCTATGCCAATGACAGGTGTGGCTGACACGCACATGAAAAAAATTGTTTATTTATTATTTTGGGCAGCAGCCCCTTGATAGACAGGAGCACAGCACCCTCGGCACAGCTACACCGATGACAGTGACAGCCAGGTGTAAAATTGATAATCAATGAATTAAAAAACAATTCATTGGGTGCAGACCCTGGCTGTTAAATTGATCATAAATTCATTTAAAAACAATTTGTTGGTTCCTAAACCAACCATAACATTAATAAAAAATGTCAGGCAGCAATGCCCCAACCAGCACATAATGGAAAGGAAAAAGGTGCAAGATGGAATAGTCCTTGGGCCCTCCCACCCACCCTTATGTTGTATACAAAACAGGACAGTTTAACAAACCAATCATTTCAGCAACAAGGACTGCTAATTGTGGCTGAAATTATTGTTTTGTTTGGACCCCAATAAAACAAGCTGCCAATGTGCATTGGACATGGAAATTAAAATGATCCCATACACAAACTGGCTTTACATTACAAGTTGTCCTAATCCTTGTCATCCCCATCAGTGTGTACATCCTTTCCTTCACACAATATTAATTCGTCCCCAGTGGAACCCACCATAGGTGCCTCTGTAATTTTTTTATGTAATTGTTGGTAGGTCTTCCTCGTGGAATTTGTAATTGATTTTAATGAACATCATCTTTTCCACATTTTAAGGAAGTAACCTCCTACGCCGATCACTGACAATGTTGCCAGCTGCACTGAAAACTCTTTCAGAGTACATACTGGAGGGTGGGCAACTTCAGTAATGCAAAGCCAGTTTGTGTATGGGACACCAAATTGCCTCTTTTTCCTGTCAGTACTGAAAGGGACTGTCTGACATGTCTATTAGGATGTTATCTCTGAAATAGTCCTCCACCATTCTATGAATGGAAACCGTATCACACATAGTCACGGTAGAAGACATGTCACTAGTAGGCAGTTCTCTCAGGCCCGACCAGATGTAATTTTTTGGTGAACGATCTGCATGACCACCAGGCATTCTGTAAGGAAAATTGAGTTTTTTTCCTGGCAGCTGTTGAAACTGAAGGAGGAGATGATGGCATTTCACATGCAGCTGCCAATTTTTTGACCAACAGCTCTTGGCATAGTTTTAGATTTTGGTCTGTTGGAAAAAAACTCACAAGGTAGGTCTTAAACTTAGGATCCAGAATGGTGGCCAAAATATAATTTTTCAGATTTCAATAGATTGATGACTCTTGGATCCTGGTGAAGTGAATCAAGGGCTTGATCCACCAGTCCAACATACTTTGCGCAATTGCTATGTTTCAGCTCCTCCTTCAGTTTCTCCAGCTGTTTTTGCAAAAGTCTGATGAGGGGAATGACCTGACTCAAGCTGGAAGTGTGTGAACTAACTTCACGTGTGGCAAGGTCAAAAGGTTTGTGAACCTTGCACAATGCAGAAATTATTCTCCACTGTGCTTGAGTAAGGTGCATTACCCCTCCACGGCCTATGTCATAGTCTGCTGTATAGGCCTGGATGGCCTTTTGTTGTTCCTCCATCTGCAGAAGCATATAGAGGGTAGAATTCCAACCAGTTACTACCTCTTGCTTCAGCTGATGGAAGGGTGAATTTAACAGTACCTGCTGGTCATGCAATCTTCGACAAGGGGTCGATGAATGTCTAAAGTGTCTGGATATTTTGTGGGCCATCGAGAGCATCTCCTGCATGACCATGTCACTTTTTAAAACACGTTGCACCACCAAATTGTGTGAGCAGAACATGGGACGTGTTGGAATTCCCCCACATGTAATATGTAAGAATATTGGTGGCATTGTCTGAAATCACAAATCCAGAGGAGAAGAGGATCTCAGTGGTATGCATCTTAGTGAAACCAGTTATACAAAGAGTAGCCTGCCTCTGTATCAGCTGTCTTTTGGGAAATGTTGCTGCTGCTGTTGTAGGCAATGCAGCTAGCCAGTGGGCTGTCACAGTCATGTAAACATTAGTTTGCCCTGTCCCAGTTGTCCACATATCAGTGGTCAAGTGGACAGTGGGTACAACGGCATTTCTGAGGACATTAATAAGGGTTTTTTTTAATGTCCTTGTACAGACTTGGAATTGCTCTTCTAGCAAAGTGGAATCTAGAAGGGATCTGGTAATGAGGACACAGGACCTTAATTAACTGTTGAAAACCCACTGCAGTAATGGCAGATACTGAACGCACATCTAAAACCAGCATAACTGTTATGGTATCAGTAATCTGCTGTGCAAATGGATGATTGCTGTTATACTTGTTTGCCCTTGCAAACGACTGTTTGACAGTTAATTGTTTTTTGGAGGATTCACTACAAGTAGTCTTCTTCCTGTTCCCCTTCTGGGTTGAAGATCCACTGACAACAGCAGCAGCAAAAGGTGTAGTCATCAATGATCCTTCTGAGGAATAACGGATAGGAGAGGAGTCAATCATGCTTTGAATACCAACATTGGATGCAGACGGACTATTTCCACTGACGAATGAGAATGTTGATGATGCAAGTGTTGGTGTTGGAAATCGAAGGTGTTTGGATCTTACAGAGAGGGAGCAGGATGGTGACACTGGACTTGTTATGTTTTGAGTTTTGGAACTTTGCGATGTACACTTTGATATTTGATGAATGTGCTCCAAGTGACATAACAAGGAGGAGGTTCCTAGTTGGTTTAGGTCCCTCCGTCTACTCACTCTTGCATGGCAATGGGCACATATGGCTTGACAACTGTTGTCCGGATTGGGATGGAAATAATTCCACACGTTAGAAGTAGATTTTTTTGTCTTTTGTCCCAGCATGACAACAATGGGCTTTAGCTTTTTCAACCCATGGGCAACAGCTGTTGCCTTACTTACACAGATGTCCACGGCATCAACAACCTCATCAGCAACAACCTCATCATCAACATCCTCATCATCAACATCCTCATCATCAACATCCTCAACTACCATTGATTTTTTTTGTTTTTAGCACGACTGGAGTTGGGCTGGATCTTGTGCAGTACTGTGGTTAAGCCTTACATGCACGCGCACACAGAAAAATCTAAAGGACACTTTGATTTATTTTTTTTTTACTTTTTTTTGACTATTTTTTTATTGTATTTTGGAGTCCAGAACTTGGGCCCAGAGATGGACACAGCAGAAGCCCAGGACACAGTGACAGCACCATGACCAGAGACCAGAATGGATCAGCAGTCACCAGCCCAGGACACAGCAGACAGCCCAAATGGATCAAAAGACAGCACAGTGACAGCACCATGACCAGAGACCAGAATGGATCTGCAGTCACCCATCCAGGACACAGCAGATAGCACCAGCTGTACACTACCCACCCTCCCTGTTCAGTCTCCACAGCTGTAGTGAAATGGCATCCATTGCGTGGTCCCTTATATACTACATTGATCATAGAGACGAAATCTCACGAACCATGAGATTTCAGACTATCCTTTTGCCTCGGTTTTGAGATCCGACCAGGCGGGAAACACCAAGCCTGCTTGGATCTGACTCAGTTATTCTAAATTTGGGTGGGTTTGGATGTCTGGAAACCGAACCAGCTCATCTCTACTGTTAAGTAAGGAAAAGAATTATGGGAATTTTATTTATTATTTTGTTCTAAAACATTGAAAAACATTAAATATGCATAAAAATCAGTGTCTTTCTGAACATGACTAACCATAATACCACATCCTGCCTGGTGCAATAAGTAGCTGTTAATATGCTAATTAAGAGATACAGCAGCTGGTTGAGTGTAACAGGAATTTCTATACACTCACTTGGGTATAAATAAACACTATATACAATAGATATAAATACTATAATGGAAGGTGAGTGACCAGGCTGTTATATCACACCCGGCATTGCAGAGTCAGCCCAGGGAAAATGAGGGCCCATTGTATTTTTAATAGGGATGAGCGGGTTAGGATTTCTGAAATCCGAGCGAGGAACAGAGTCAGGCCCGGGTTTTCCCCCCTGACTTTGAAATTGAGGCAAAACTTCATCATCCCGCTGTCAGATCTTTTGGGTTTTGGATTCTATAAAAGGTCCCCGCCAGTGAAGAGGGAGGGTGGGAGTTGTGCTGCTGTTGTCCATAGGGGCTGTGTCCACTCCAAAGTCCATAGGGGCCGGCTGGGCTGTGTTGTGGAGTGTCCCATAAAGGCTGTAGTTATAAAGGGGTGGTCTGTCCATCAGGGGTGCTCCCCCAAGTTTTTTTTTCTATTTGTGTGCGCTGTAGCCACATGTGCATCAACAAAGTAGCAGTGCCAAGCATATGCCTGTGTCATAAATCAAGGGCCATCTGGCTCATCTGTTGAAGGGTGGTATAACCCCCAAAGTGCCAAAAAATTTTTAAATATTTTTCTGTTCGTGTGCGCATTAGCTGCACGTGCATCAACAAAGTAGCAGTGCCTGCATATGATATCGTCACCACTGACAGAATGGTGTAGGATTACATCAGTGACAGCATCCAAGTAGGCATGTCAGACAGTCCGTACATGTACTGGCAGGAAAAAGAGGCAATTTGGAGGCCCCTGTACAAACTGGCTCTATTTTACCTGAGTTGCCCCCCCTCCAGTGTGTACTCCAAAAGAGTGTTTAGTGCATCCGGGAACCTTGTCAGTGAAAGGCGTAGGAGGTTGCTTCCACAAAATGTTGCTTCCACAAAGATGATGTTCATCAAAATGATTTTTATCAATTATTCCAGGGAGACCAGCCTCCAGAACGTACAGAGGGACCTGTGGTGGTGGATTCCAGCGGGGACAATTAATACTCTGAGGATGAGGATGTACACAACACTGAAGAGGGTGAGGAATCAGTGGATGAGTAGGATGAGTATGACATCTTGCCTCTGTAGAGCCAGTTTTGTGCAGGGACAGATTAATTGCCAACTTGTTTTGTGGGGGTCCAAACGAACCAATCATTTCAGCCACAGTCGTGTGGCAGACCCTGGCGCTGAAATGATTGGTTTGCTAAAGTGTGCATGTCCTGTTTATACAACATAAGGGTGGGTCGGAGGGCCCAAGGACAATTCCATCTTGCACCTTTTTCTTTGCATTATATACTGTTTGGGGCCTAGTTTTTCAAACTGCCATCCTGTCTGCCACTGCAGTGCCACTCCTAGATGGGCCACGTATTTGTGTCACCCACTCATTTCGCTTAGCATAGTCATCCAGCTACCTCGGTGCAAGCTTTTGGCCTAAAAACAATATTGTGAGGTGTTCAGAATAGACTGGAAATGAGTGGAAATTAATGTTATTGAGGTTAATAATAGCATAGGAACAGAAAAATCCACAAATTCTGAGATTTTAGCTGTTATGCTTTTTTCCCAAAAAAATAAAGATCCAAAACACAAAACCCAGAACCCAAAACATAGAAGGGTGGTTTTGGCAAAACCAATCCAGATCCAGAACACGAAGAAAGATCCAGATCCAAAACACGAAAAGTGGCTGGTGCACACCCCTAATTTTTATTCATGTGCAAATGAGGAGATACTACAGCTGGGGGGGTGTAACAGACTTTTCTATAAGTAATGATGGCTACACCCCATGTTACACCATTCACCAAACCCTTATACTGTATTTCCAACAATGACATCTTATCCATAGTAAATGACCACACGACACCATATCTGGAGGGAAGAAAGCCTCATTTTATTCATCACTTCCATGAAGTTGGTGGCTTAGGAAAATAACAAATTGCAAATATACTTATCAGGGTGGGAGACCAAAGAGACCGATTCTTATAGAATGTAATTTTATCCCTCCTCAGATCTCCGCCCATTCTCTGGGCCCTCGGACCTCCCTTTCTATGTGAGTAAAGCTGAGTACATACTATTCCATCTGTCACACGATATATAGTTCTGACGGAGCTGTGAAAGATCATTTATGGATTGCATAGCAGCTCGTGTATACCAGCCATTCATCATATCGCCCCATCTGCTGTACTGCATAACAGATGCTGAATGATGCCATGCTGTTATTTGTGCCATCATACACCTCATCATGCAGTGTCTACTGTATGGATGGCACCATGTATCATTACATCGAGTTGTCCCATTGACTTAGTATAGTGTGTACCCAGCTTATATTGTAACCTGCATTAAAGTACCTTCCCTGTCATGCCTTCATACACCATCAGGGCTTATGACTAAAGCACATATTACACAATGAACCCAATACTATGGTGCTTATTCTGCATCATGCTTACTACATATCACTGCTTTCTTATACCCCTTTTACACAGCTGCAAACACCCAGATTACTGCAGGGATAACCCAGGTCATGGCTCAGTGTAATAAGGATAACAGAGCTTCAGTTACCTGGGAATACAACCCAGCTACCTGAGGAAGACCCAGATAAATGAGTAACTCGGATTGTCTGACCTGTGTCCCATTCTCTGCATAGGGAGAGTCACATTCCTGGCATTGGCACAGGTAATCCCAGGCAATATCCCGTGTCCAGTCTGTGGTGTAAATTGGACTCAACCTGCTGTGACCTAGGATTTAGTTGTAAAATGGGTATAATTCACCTAGACTAATGTCTATAATACAAAGCACAAACCCTCCAATGTCTGGTCACACAATCACCTGTACATGGGAAAATGCTGCCTATAATCATACTGACTCCAGTGTTAGACTGGTACTAGAGACCAGCACAGACAATAGTATTATTTAGGTTGGAAAAATCAGTCATATGTCACATAAATGGTTATAGCTATTCTATATAAAGTAGAGGTAACATAAATAACAAGTAAATGGACCTGATAATAGTGGTAATAGTTAGTGCTAATTATAAAAAAGCAGAGTTATGAATAACAACACTATTAACATTTCATAGCAGATATAATAAAACTGTCCCTAGAACACACCTGAGTGACAGTGAGTTGGGGAGATACAGTGTTTGGGTTACTATCACCCTTTGTGATGCACCTGGGCTGTAGCACAGCTGGGAGTCTCTCACACATTCTTATAGCAATCTGTGCAAATGCAAATCCTAAAGAATAATACACAGTTATTTACACCACATATGCAAATTATCAGCCAGCCAATCAGGAGGCTCCAGCACCTACCTGCCCCACCCCACCTTCCTCACATAAACCAGATGTCTCCCCTCTGCTCCCAGAGACATAGACTGTCTTTATTGCAGAATAGATAGGACATTACAGCATAATTTTGTGAGAACCTTCCAGCAGATCCCAATGTGAGCTGAGATCCCACCAACCACACTCAGGACTGAAGTGTACACTCCCCCGAGGTAAAATTCTTATATACAGTGTAGAACTGATTACATTACTGTGATTTGTCCATTGAAATGTTGAATATATCATTCAGACTTATAATCTATATATCTGATATACTGATTTACTAGTGATACTACTCATTGTATTGGTGATATCATAGAGGCATATTGGGAAATGATGAATACTATGTATCTGCCAATAAATACTTAGAATTAGACAATATGTGGGTAATACTGAGCTATACAGAACTTGAGACACTAGAAGTGTAAGTGTGTGAGGAGAATGAGACCATTTTACACCCTTTTCACCAGGTCTCTGGACAATAGATTGGGGCCATAACTGACTAATACTAATAGATCCATGTCTCTGACTTTCCCCAGGATAAAATGGCTACCGGTACACATGATGTGGAGCTTATCCTGGAAGACATGGTCTCCTTTGCTTCCAAGGGCCTCCAGGAGATAAAACTAAAGGACATCTATCACGTCATGAAGGAGCTGGGAGGAGGTGGTTATGCCTCAGTCTTCATGATAAAGGACAGAAAAACAGGTCAGTATGGTCAGAAATTCAGTATCTTCCCCCATGGGATAATTTTAGCCAAGATTACAACAGGGAGAATTTCCCAGGATGAACCATTAATAATAATGAAATAGTACACACAGTAATAATACTCATTCCTACTGAATCACCTATGATATTCTCTACCATGCCCAACAAGAGCCTCCCACAGCCATCAAACCTTTAGAAACATTTTTTGGAAACCAATCTCTTTATTAAGGCTTACCCCCTCGCACCTACTCTACTCCCACCTATACCCTTTTACCACCAATACTGGTCATAATAATACACCTATATCACCCACTAATGTACAATCACACCTGCCTAATTCAACGTGCACTATAAACTGAATTGCCACTTTATACTTAATCTACTCCCATGTATACTAACCATATTAATCCACACTCACTAATATCCTAATCTCCACTCTGCACCCACTTCCAATTAGAATCATCTTTGTGCCCTCACATCTATTACTTGGCCTAATTCGTATACAAATCTAATTATGATTCTTTATTATCACAGATGTGAGGATGACACTGAAGATCCTCGACAGGAAACGGACAACTAAGAGAAGATTCCTCATGGAGTTCAGTATGTCCTTTCTTCTTTCATCTCATCCAAATATCATTGGCATTAGTGGGATTGCATTCAAGACCCGTGACCACTTTGCTTTTGCCCAGGAGCTGGCAGCAGTGGGTGATTTGTTCTCTCTCATTCTGCCCCATGTAAGTAGAGGTCCTTTTTACTGATTTTATATCAACTTGGTGCTTTAGAAACATTTATATATTGTAAGACATTAATATGATGCTAAATCAGTGTGTATTTACTTCTTTCAGACTGGACTTCCAGAAGATGTGGTGAAGAGATGTGCAGTGCAGATCTCCAGTGCACTAGAATTTATAGAGAGCAAAGGACTGGTGCATCTGGACATCAAACCAGAGAATATTTTGGTGTTTGATCAGGAATGCCATTGTGTTAAGATAACTGACTTTGGTCTTGCACGTATCAAGGGAAGAGTCATTCATACCAGGTCCGGTAGTGTCTCCTACACTGGGTGGTGCTCTTGGTAATTATCAATTGATGAGACTTCCCCAAAATTTCATTACACACCAGCAGAAGATCATGATACATGGTGTATTTACTACTGAAATATTACTGTGTTATTTCTAGAATGAGAAATATTATTGTACAAATGTATTATAGAGGCTAAGGGACTTATTCTGAGTCACTTACTTATTTGAATGTGGCCACATCTATAGACTTTCAGGTGTCACAGGCTGCATACACATCTATGTACTTATGTCTGATTCTGTCTCATCTCAGTCTTTTCCCTTCCAGGGCCCCCCCATGTCTCCCCGTCATCTGGCAGCAGACTGATTTCAGACTAGTGCCCAGATTCTACTGCTGCGATCAGTGTTGTGCGGTCTCAATTTTCTTGGCGATTTCCTCACTGCACATGGTAGCAGCTGCCTTTCTCTGGCATTTTGTGCAGGGATGAGACATCCAACGCGGGACCTCAAAGTAGTAAATATTAGAAAATATGGGGGCAGGGTGTGCGGTGTGGACCCCCCTGGACCCAGAGGCCCATGTGCATAGCCCACCCTGCACCAATTATAAATATGCCCCTGGAGAGTTAGCATATTTGGTCCAATCTCTGCACCTAGGTTGGGTGTAAGTGCTGATAATAGTGATGACAGCTGCTCTAGAGGAGAGATGGCCAGGATGGGGCGATCACAGATAGAATATGGCCGTATAGTGACATTAGTTTCCATTTGTTGCATGAATACAGTATAGGGAATCAGCATCAGGCCCTGAATCTCTTGTATCAGTATCGCAGCTGGATCACCCTGATATGGTCTGTGTGTCTAATACAACTATTATAATCATTTCTAGGCCTGAATAAAGAGTATAATGTCTGGTGAATTATTTGCAATTGAGATGAGAAATGTATGAAATAGTCTATTAATTCCCTTGATTATGTGTTTTCTGCGGGTCCCAGTCATTATCAATTCTTTCTATACCAGAGTTTTTGCCATTTCCTGTGTGGAGACATCTTTCCAAATATTTCACCACAAAGATGGCACCTATGGATGAGTACAGGGAGAGTAGACACTGCATGGGTGGCCATGGGGGTGAATGGTATTTTGGTTTATATAATTCTGGTCTGTAACAAACATTCCAGTATGTCCCCTGTGGCTTTCCCTCATGTTCTGCTAAGTAGAGATGTGCGCCGATCCTCGTGTTTTGGTTTTGGATGTGGATCTCCCCTGGTTTTGGATCTGGATTGGTGTTGCCAAAACCTCATCTCCGTGTTTTGTTTTCATGTTTTGGTTTGGATCTGGATCACATAAAATGGGCCTTTTCTTGTTCCTACAGTAATAATAAACTCAATAACATTTATTTCCACTCGTTTCCAGTCAATTTTGACCACCTCACAGCTCTCAAGGGGACCTGGAAGCGAGCTTTCCAAAAATAAACAATTGACAAATAATGCTTTGAAAATCTTCTATTAAAGGCATTTCTCAACTTGTACAGGGAAATTAAAAAACATAGTTAGTAGCCTTCAAACTTAGTAGCCATTGTTCCTATTGTCCACTTAACCACATGAGATATATTGAGAACAAGCGGAACACAGCAGCAAATGCAACATTTCAGACCTAAGGTTTTAGTATTATGTTGTCTCTTTCTTGGGAATTCTTTCTTGAGCACCATGCCTGCTTGCTGGGAGTTGATTTTTTTTCATCCCAGAAGGGGACCAGGAAGCGTGCTTTCCAAAAATAAATAGACAATTGACTTAAATAATCCTTTGCAAACCTTCTGTTCTGTAATTGAATTTCCCAACCTGTACAGGGACATTAAAAGAAAAAACAGAGTTAGTTAGTGGCCTTCAAATTGCCATTGTTCCCAATGTCCACTTCTCTTAGATATGTGAATGTTAGAAATTAATAGAATGTAGAAGGCCAAAAATTGGGTGGACCACACATGGCTGATTGATCAACCATGGTGACTGGATTAGTGTCGTAAGGAAGAGGAGGCTGCAAACTGGGTGTCATGTTAGATCAGTGGGCACATTATTATAGTTGTTGTTACTCTGGGTTGCCATCTCCTGAAGGGTGTTTATCAAAAGACAGAGACTATCTACCGATCAGCTCAGGCATAGACACTTCCTGAGGAACAGAGCTGTGTTCTCTGGAGGGAAGCCAAATAGGAGGGAGCCACTGTTCCAACATCTGAAGCTCTTATCTCTCCACATCATCTATGACAGAAGAAAAAAATGTAATTGGGGACATCTAGCTCCTCTTTCTCTACCCTGCTTACCCTCTTTGGACAGGAAGTCCAGGATGGATGGTTTGGAAGAAGGCCTAGCAACAGATGGGGAGGGTCATTAACAAGACCTGGTCCCCCCAATGGGTATAGTCTGGGAGGTATTGGTTGGCATGCAGGCAGTAGAATAACAAAGGCCTCCATGTTGTCAGTGCTTACTATTCCGTATTTCAGTTTGCGATTCAGGTAGGAATAAAGTCGGCTACAGAACATAGTGACAGAATCACTGGATGTCTGAGTGCATTCAGGCCAAATACGATCCATGAATTCCCAGGCAGATTCCAGACAGATAAATCCTTTGCTTGTAATAATCTTTGGTAATTCCTGGCAAATGTGGATGATACAGCCGGACACTTTGAAGGCTGTAACTTTGAACTGCTTTATAGAAAACATTAGAATGAAACCTTTCCACACTGCAGTACATGATGGAGAAATCTCTTGAAGTTCAGCACCTAGTGCATCTTTTTTTCATGTTCTCTGAGGCCTCTCCTGACTGTGGAGATATATTCTCACACTGCAGTCTTCCATTGTGACTTTTTAATTGTGATTTCAATGTTGTCCACTGGCTGAGATCCATCTCATCTGACGGTTGGGTTTTCGCAATGCAAATGAGATAAATTACATCCAGAAGGTGACTTATGTTTAACCATGGTGTCAATCTCTCTTTTGGCAGAATTAGGCTTTAGTTTTTTACAAATAAAGGCTTTCATATTTTAGAGCATATAACTTTATAAGCTGTTAGGATAACATTTCTGCCATGTTTAAAATAAAAAAACAAAACTTTTTGTAACCCAATAACTTAAAAAAAAAAAAAGTTTTAATTGCAATATTCATGCAGCCCCTAGATAGACAGCAGCAAAGCACCCCTGCACAGCTATGCCGATGACAGGTGTGGCTGACACGCACATGAAAAAAATTGTTTATTATTTTGGATAGCAGCTCCTCAACAGACAGGAGCACAGCACCCCTGCACAGCTACGCCAATGACAGGGACAGCCAGGTGTAAAAATGATAATAAATTAATTTAAAAACAATTCATTGGGTGCAGCCCCTGGCTTTTAAATTGATCATAAATTAATTTAAAAATAAATCATTGGTTCCTAAACCAACCATAACATTAATTTAAAATGTCTGGCAGCAATGCCTCAACCAGCAAATAATGGAAAGGAAAAAGGTGCAAGATGGAATAGTTCTTGGGCCCTCCCACCCACCCTTATGTTGTATATAAAACAGGACAGTTTAACAAACCAATCATTTCAGCAACAAGGACTGCCAATTGTGGCTGAAATTATTGTTTTGTTTGGACCCCAATAAAACAAGCTGCCAATGTGCATTGGACATGGAAATTAAAATGATCCCATACACAAACTGGCTTTACATTACAAGTTGTCCTCATCCTTGTCATCCCCCATCAGTGTGTACATCCTTTCCTTCACACAATATTAATTTGTCCACAGTGGAACCCACCATAGGTGCCTCTGTAATTTTTTTATGTAATTGTTGGTAGGTCTTCCTCATGGAATTTGTAATTGATTTTAATGATCATCTTTTCCACATTTTAAGCAAGTAACCTACGCCGATCACTGACAAGGTTGACAGCTGCACTGAAAACTCTTTCAGAGTACATACTGGAGGGTGGGCAACTTCAGTAATGCAAAGCCAGTTTGTGTATGGGACACCAAATTGCCTCTTTTTCCTGCCAGTATGGAAAGGGACTGTATGACATGTCTATTAGGATGTTATCTCTGAAATAGTCCTCCACCATTCTATGAATGGAAACCGTATCACACAGTCACGGTAGAAGACATGTCACTAGTAGGCAGTTCTCTCAGGCCTGACCAGATGTCATTTTTTGTTGAACGATCTGCATGACCAGCAGGCATTTTGTAAGGAAAATTTAGTTTTTTTCCTGGCAGCTGTTGAAACTGAAGGAGGAGATGATGGTGTTTCACATGCAGCTGTAGCTGCCAATTTTCTGACCTACAGCTTTTTGCATAGTTTTAGATTTTGGTCTGTTGGAAAAAACTTCACAAGGTAGGACTTAAACCTAGGAACCAGAATGGTGGCCAAAATATAATTTTTCAGATTACAAAGATTGATGACTCTTGGATCCTGGTGAAGTGAATCAAGGGCTTGATCCACCAGTCCAACATACTTTGCGCAATTGCTATGTTTCAGCTCCTCCTTCAGTTTCTCCAGCTGTTTTTGCAAAAGTCTGATGAGGGGAATGACCTGACTCAAGCTGGCAGTGTCTGAACTAACTTCACATGTGGCAAGTTCTAAGGGTTTGAGAACCTTGCACAACACAGAAATTATTCTCCACTGTGCTTGAGTAAGGTGCATTACCCCTCCACGGCCTATGTCATAGTCTGCTGTATAGGCCTGGATGGCCTTTTGTTGTTCCTCCATCTGCTGAAGCATATAGAGGGTAGAAATCCAATGAGTTACTACCTCTGGCTTCAGCTGATGGAAGGGCGAATTTAACAGTACCTGCTGGTCATGCAATCTTCGACAAGTGGTCGCCGAATGTCTAAAGTGTCCGGATATTTTGTGGGCCACCGAGAGCATCTCCTGCATGACCATATCACTTTTTAAAATATGTTGCACCACCAAATTAATTGTGTGAGCAAAACATGGGACGTGTTGGAATTTGCCCACATGTAATGCTCTAACAATATTGGTGGCATTGTCCGAAATCACAAATCCTGAGGAGAGTCCAAGTGGGATAACCCATTTAGCAATGATTTCCCTAAGTTTTTCTAAGAGGTTCTCAGTGGTATGCCTCTTAGTGAAACCAGTTATACAAAGAGTAGCCTGCCTCTGTATCAGCTGTCTCTTGGGAGATGTTGCTGTTGTAGGCAATACACCTACCCCGTGGGCTGTCACAGTCATGTAATCGTTAGTTTGCCCTCTCCCACTTGTCCACATATCAGTGGTCAAGAGGACAGTGGGTACAACGGCATTTCTGAGGTCATTAATAAGGTTTTTTTTAATGTCCTTGTACAGACTTGGAATTGTTCTTCTAGCGAAGTAGAATCTAGAAGGGATCTGGTAGCGAGGACACAGGACCTTAATTAACTATTGAAAACCCACTGCAGTAATGGTGGATACTGGATGCACATCTAATCTAATACCAGCATAGCTGTTATGGCATCAGTAATCTGCTGTGCAAATGGATGATTGCTGTCATACTTGTTTGCCATTGCAAACATTTGTTTGACAGTTAATTGTTTTTTGGAGGATATGCTACAAGTAGTCTTCATCCTGTTCCCCTTCTGGGATGAAGATCCACTGACAACAACAGCAGCAAAAGGCGTAGTCATCAATGATCCTTCTGAGGAATCATGGATAGGAGAGGAGTCAATCATGCTTTGAATACCAACATTGGATGCAGAAGGACTACTTCCAATGACGAATGAGAATGTTGATGATGCAGGTGTTGGTGTTGGAGATCGAAGGTGCTTGGATCTCACAGAGAGGGAGCAGGTAGGTGACACTGGACTTGTTATGTTTTGAGTTTTGGAACTTGGTGATGTACACTTTGATATTTGATGAATGCGCTCCTAGTGACGTAACAAGGAGGAGGTTCCTAGGTGGTTTAGGTCCCTCCCTCTACTCACTCTTGCATGGTAATGGGCACATATGGCTTGACAACTGTTGTCCGGATCGGGATGGAAATAATTCCACACGTTAGAAGTAGATTTTTTTGTCTTTTGTCCTAGCATGACAACATTGGGCTTTGGCTTTTTCAAACCATGGGCAACAGCTGTTGCCTTACTTACACAAAGGACGTCCTCGGCATCAACATCCTTATCACCTACATCTTCATCATCAACATCCTCATCATCCTTAGCACCTTCAACTACCAAAATGTCCTCCTCCATGTGCAATTTCACAGAAGCATCCTCAATGACTACGTGTGCAGGATGTCGACTGCCCTTCCCCACATTTACAGAGGGCACACACATTTTGGAACTTGGAGGATCCTCCAGTACACTAGCATTTAGGTCAGGCTCACACATTGCAACCACGGGACACTTGCACTCTCCTCAGGGATTTGGGATTTTGATTTCTCAGGGCCCATAGTTGGTTTTTCTGGAGCAGTCTTAAAAAATTTCACTTTTTTAATTGGACCACCACCACAACTACTACAAGCAGAAGGGATATCAGAATCAGCAGCTTTCATAAAGAAAGGCCAAGGCCATATCCATTCCTTGCCACTTCGTGTAGTGAATGGCATATTGCCAATTTTTTGTTTATCTAAAGGCAAATATCCTTTCAATTTTTTTCTTACCTCCAGCAAAAATTGTTTTACCATATCGATGGCGGGACTTAAGCCCTGGGGTATGGGCCTTCATAGAGTACGAGAAAGTTGACGGCCTTGCACTGTTGGCAGCAGCTACAACATTTGGTTCTTGGCCTTGCTCTCCTGTCATGTGACAGCCCTCCATATTTTCTGCAGTCTTGAAGCAGTGTCACAATCACCAATAGTGTAGCCAAGGTGCGGTTACAAAAAGACAAATGATGATTTATATTTTTTGTCAACTCCAGATGAACTTGGCTCCAGAGCAATGATTGATCATGACTGAACTCTGGCAGCACTAGGTTGCAACTTGCATTGCTGGCTGGATCTTGTATGGTACAGCCCAACAGTCACGCACGCGCACACACAGAAAAATATAAAAGACACTGATTTTTTTTTTTACAATTTTTTTTTGTTTTGGAGTCCAGAACTTGGGCCCAGAGATGGACACAGCACAAGCCCAGGACACAGCAGACAGCCCAGATGTATTGGCTGACAGCACAGTGACAGCACCATGACAAGAGACCAGAATGGATCAGCAGTCACCCACCCAGGACACAGCAGACAGCACCAGCACCTCTCCCAGTCCTACACTACCCACCCTCCCTGTTCAGTCTCCACAGCCGGAGTGAAATGGCATCCATTGCGTGGTCCCTTATATACTACATTGATCATAGAGATGAAAGCTCGCGAACCATGAGGTTTCTGACTATTTTTTTGCCTCTGTTTCGAGATCTGACCAGGTGGGAAATGCCAAGCCTGCTTGGATCCCACTCGGTTATGCTAAATTCAGGTGGGTTCGGATGTCTGGCTCATCTCTACTGTTAAGTAAGGAAACGGATTATGGGAATTTTATTTTTTATTATTATTCTGTTCTAAAATATTGAAAAACACATTAAAATATGCATAAAAATCAGTGTCTTTCTGGACATGACCAACCGTAATACCACCTCCTGCTTGGTGCAATAAGTAGCTTTTACATTACATCCAGTATCACATCCATAATGGTCCAGTCTGGTTTGAGAATAAGTTCTATTGTCCTGCAATTAATATGCTAATTAAGAGATACAGCAGCTGGTTGAGTGCAACAGGAATTTCTATACACTCACTTGGGTATAAATAAACACTATATACAAAAGATATAAATACTGTAATGGAAGGTGAGTGACCAGGCTGTTATATCACACCCGGCATTACAGAGTCAGCCCTAGGAATATGAGGGCCCATTGTATTTTTAATAGGGATGAGCGGGTTAGGATTTCTGAAATCAGAACCCCCCCCGATCCGAGCCAGGAACAGAGTCAGGCCCGGGTTTTCCCACCTGACTTGGACCTCAAATCGAGGCAAAACTTCATCATTCCACTGTCAGATCTTTTGGGTTTTGGATTCAATAAAAGGTCCCCGCGTCGGCGCCATTTTTCACTCTGGCTGTGGACAGTGAAGGAAGAGGGTGGGAGTTGTGCTGCTGTTGTCCATAGGGGCTGTGTCCACTCCAAAGTCCATAGGGGCTGGCTGGGCAGTGTTGTGCAGTGTCCCATAAAGGCTGTAGTTATAAAGGGGTGCTCTCTCCATCAGGGGTGCTCCCCCAAAGTGCAAAAAAAAATCTTTTTTTTTCCTATTTGTGTGCGCTGTAGCCACATGTGCATCAACAAAGTAGCAGTGCCAAGCATATGCCTGTGTCATAAATCAAGGGCCATCTGGCTCATCTGTTGAAGGGTTGTATAACACCCAAAGTGCCGTAAAAAAATTAAATCTTTTTGTGTTTGTGTGCGCATCAGCTGCACGTGCATCAACAAAGTAGCAGTGCCTGCATATGATACCGTCACCACTGACAGAATGGTGGAGGATTACATCAGTGACAGCATCCAAGTAGGCATGTCAGACAGTCCGTACATGTACTGGCAGGAAAAAGAGGCAATTTGGAGGCCCTTGTACAAACTGGCTCTATTTTACCTAAGTTGCCCCGCCTCCAGTTTGTACTCCAAAAGAGTGTTTAGTGCAGCCGGGAACCTTGTCAGCGAAAAGCGTAGGAGGTTGCTTCCACAAAATGTGGAGAAGATGATGTTCATCAAAATTAGTTTTATCACTTCTTCCAGGGAGACCAGCCTCCAGAACGTACAGAGAGACTTGTGGTGGTGGATTCCAGAGGGGACGAGTTAATACTCTGTGAGGATGAGGATGTACACAACACTGAAGAAGGTGAGGAATCGGTGGATGATGAGGATGAGGACGACATCTTGCCTCTGTAGAGCCAGTTTGTGCAGGGCCAGATTAATTGCCAGCTTATTTTGTGGGGGCCCAAATGAACCAATCATTTCAGCCACAGTCGTGTGGCAGACCCTGGTGCTGAAATGATTGGTTTTTTAAAGTGTGCATGTCTTGTTTATACAACATAAGGGTGGGTCGGAGGGCCCAAGGACAATTCCATCTTGCACCTCTTTTTTTCTTTGCATTATGTACTGTTTGGGGCCTAGTTTTTCAAACTACCATCCTGTCTGCCACTGCAGTACCACTCCTAGATGGGCCACGTGTTTGTGTCACTTAGCATAGTCATCCAGCTACCTCGGTGCAACCTTTTGGCCTAAAAACAATATTGAGGTGTTCAGAATAGTAGAGAACACTTTTCCGTCAAACTTAATTTGACAGGTACCACGCCCATTTCTCCTCCCCCTGCTACTCCCCCTTTTCCTCCCCTTTTTGATATCGTTTAATATGCATTTTATATGAATTTAATATTAAATTCATATAAAATGCATATTAAACGATAAATAAATCTAAATCAAATGTATATAAATGCGATAGGATTATATAACAGCGATAGTGTTTTATTTCATTTTATATAAAATGGGGTTTCATCGAAAGTTGTTGCTGGGGAGTGAAAAGCATTCTGTGTTTGAGATGGAGAATATGTTTGTCCAGTCCTATACCCTGTGGAGAAGCATGAAATTGTGACATATGTGAAGCACATGTTCTGTCTTCACACCTGATTTAACTAGAACAGTGCATTCTGGAGGATGGGCTCAGACATGTCCAGACATGATCACAATTTATCTCACATCAAGATTTGATTTTATTTAACATCAGGCTTTGTTAAATACGGTCCTTAGATTCATATGACAGCATCACTATAAATATGTATTCAATTGTAAGATACAAATACAAATAAGCAACATGGTGCAATATTAGCATTAGGTTGTCTTTAACCTCAAATGATAAACTGTGTTATATAAGTTAAAGCCAGATAATTGTTGCATCCTGTTTGTTAAACTATCTCGTGTTTGCATTTAAATTATAGGCCGCACTATGTCTAATAGCGTGCATTTAAATAAATGAAAAAAATATAAAATATGTATATATATATATATATATATACACTTATACATATACACACACACATACTTTATATTTTTTTCATTTATTTAAATGTGTATATATATATATATATATATATATATATATATATATATATATATATATATATATACACACACACATATACAGACACATTTTTATAACAGCATGCCGACGATTAAACATTTAACCAAAATCTGTGCTAAACTAGTAAAACCATGGTTTATTTAGACTCAAATTAAAGTTAATTTTCCGTACAATATAAAGACCTAAAAAATTTTAGTATATCATTTTCCAGAGAAAAATTATGTGATTATTAATAAATAAGTTAAAATCTGAACAGAAGACAGTGAACGCCCCCCTATGACCATGCCCATAGAGGAGGCTTCATACATTTCACCTTTAAAAGATCAGCTGTTTGTCTGCTGATATTCACATCTGTTTTGAAGACTGAGACAGAGCAAGCTTATACAGGCATATGTAAGTATATAAGTATTTTTAAAAAGTCAGTTGTGGTTATAACAGTTACTGCTATTTTTTGTGTTTCATAACAAGCGGGTTATAAATATATGCTGGTAATTCCTAATCTAACAGCATCTCTTGGTAATGCATGTATGAGCAAATGTTAATATGCATGTGATTCATTTTAAAGTATGTTGTGCAATTATGATGATTAGCGGGTGTTGACCATGTGTAATTAAAATAATTGTGTTTCATAAAATGTTTCAATTGTTCTTAAAAGTTGTTATATATATCGGTAATTGTAATATATGTGGGTAAATATATTGATTATATTATTATGGTTGTGATACATTTTTTTCTCTTTTTTAAAAAGTCATAGTTTTGGTTATAACGGTTACTGCTATTTTTTGTGTTTCATAACAAGCGGGTTATAAATATATGGTGGTAATTCCTAATCTAACAGCATCTCTTGGTAATGCATGTGTTAGCAAATTTTAATATGCATGTGATTTATATTTTGTTTATACAAACATTACCTTCTTTTAATTGTGTTTTTATTACATAAATAAAGCTATATATATATATATATATATATATGTATGATTTTATATATATATATATATATATATATATATATATATATGGATATATTAGTGATACTTATATTGCGTGAATTATACGTTGAAATTTCTTTCATGAATCAAATGTTCCACTCATGCTATACAGTTAACAGTGGGATGGAATTTGAAATTTTCAAAGATAGGCAGTGTATTACGTATGATTTGAGCAGCATCTAGTGACGAGTTTTGGCATTGCAGATTGATGCATGTTAATATGCATGTGATTCATTTTAAAGTATGTTGAGTAATTATGATTAGCGGGTGTTGACCATGTGAAATTAAAATATATATTTTTAATTTGTCTTTCAGCATAATTTTTATTCCAAGGCACACCCTTAGAAAAAATAATAATAATATGTACAACACAGTTTTATCAGGTAAAAATATGCGTTAACGGTAAAAAATATAAACGATTTGCATATTAATATAATATTTTGTTTTAAACAGTCAACAAGCCAGAACATCTTTGAGATTTCTGACGATATGATCATGTGCCTTTCGCAAGATGAGGAAGATCATGTATATCGGCCTCTAACCCGTAAGTTGTCATATTGTTTAATGACATTTACATAAAGTTATTTATTTATATAAAAAAGGGTGCTGAATTTTTTATTTATTTATTATTATTATTATTATTTTTTACATTTAAAAAAAAATTTATTTTTTATTTATTTTTTTGTTTGTAATTTATTTTGCAAATGTTTATTCATGCATAATTAATCAGAATTAATCCTATGCAGGAACAGCCGGTCAAGACCTGAGAAGTGCCGACCCATACGGCGCAGAATGCGCATTTGGGTCTGATATCGGAACGTTCCAGAATCTTTACATGGGGTATGCATTGTCACCGCAGTCAGAAAATAGCTGTAAGTATCCATGGGTATTTTAACGACAATACAAAATGCCTGTAAGTAGATCATGCAATATGTTTTTAAATTATGCATCTGTATTCCACAGACAGTCCTACCGTACCATGTGGGCAATCAGCCATTGAAAGACTTATACGCGATGCACCAGCATGTTCACCACTGGTGCCGGCAACAGAACTGCCCCGAGAGCATTCTATCGAGGGTAAGTTAATTAATCGACGCTATATGTTCATTACACGCATCTAAAATGATGATTTTTCCACAGAGCAAAATGTATATCACCGCTGCACATCTAAATGCTTTTTTATTTTTTATTTTAGTGTTCGATGTAGATGCGCTATATAATACGGGTCCGGTGGATTATTGCAGTGCAATAACGGTTGATGAATCGCCTGGAGAACCAGAGGCCCATACAACAGCGGACAGGATAACAACGCCGCAATTGTCCGATGCTGACAAAGAGAACCAACGCACACCGGCGCCTCTGAACAGCCATTATCATCTTGCCGGTTCTACACCATTGATAATGAACCAATTGTACAATAAAATAAAGCCACATAGACGGGTGAGAGCTTTGCCACACACAACGCATTGGGTGCATGAACCATTAAATCAAAAGCGATTAAAGAGGAGACTGAGTTATACTGACGAATCAGCCCCTAAAAGAAGGCGATTGATGCCGTTGCGAAGTGTACAAGAAAGTTGTGATGGTGGTAAGACATACAGACTCACAGGTCAGGATGATGATGATGATGATAATAATCAATCACCATGCCTTAGTGTAAGCACTGGCACAGGTTGCGCAAAGGTTAAGAGGACCAACAGGCATGATGAGCAAGTGCCCTGCACCAGCGTTAACACTACCGCAGAGGTCAGCAATATCACCTCAAATAGAAAGAGCAGGCATACAAAAGAACATAATGTTATAATATTACCATCTGTACGGGTCAGTCCTATTACAGTACCAGAAACCCAATCTGATACAATTATCATCCCAGACACGCAGGTAGAGTCCATTTTGATATGGGGCGATGATGATCTGCTTTAAGATGCCCAGGTGTTCTGGGCATCAGATGCAGAATCGCACGAGGAAGGTGGTGTTTCAGGCACCCTGAGCATCGGGGTCAGTGTGCCTGTGAATGAGCCGCCTTCTGCTGCGCTGGATGATGCTGTCGCAGGGACATCAGGCAACAGTGGTAGACATCATCCAGCTCCTCAGAACACGCTGGACGACGCTGTCGCAGGGCCATCGGGCGTAGGATTGACAGGTGGAGGTGTTGGTCGACAACCCACTACAGGTACAGCAGCGAGGACAGAAGGCATGAGTAAGCTATCAAAATTAAAATATCACGCTATGTTAGGCATGATTTTTAGAGAGCTCACATGCGTGAAACACATAGCGGAGGGGTTGTTAACGCGACACGCTGAAATAATGTGCAGCGGACAACATGACCAGCGCATGCTTTTTGAATTTATTAACCATTATATGGATGGTGTAACAAAGCAGGATAGATTAGGTAGTGAAACTAATGCATTCATACAGGCCCATGCGTTCGGTAAAAAAAAGAAATGACTAATTATGACGAGCCGTGGATTGAACCGCCATGCAGCACGTAGAGCGCAGCGCTGTAAAAATACATAGACGTTTAAAAGTAAAGCGCGCTATTCAGACATTAATAAATGCAAGACAGAAACAGCTTAGACTAGGACGGCATGGCATGTTTAGATTTAGTGGCCAGAATGACAACGCAGCGTCGCACCACGTAGATAGACGATCATCACAGATGGATCATGCCGTAGCATCACCTGTACCTGTCGGTCCAGAATCTCCCGGTAATAACGAGGAGATGCACCCTGTGTTTTTAGAATCCATTGACAGATACGAGCGAAACCACCCCAATTTCAGGGCATCTGAAATCCACCACCATTTCTGGTTTGTCAATTTGGATAGGGTTACATCGTTTGTAGATGCTATGAGGGCAATACACAACGCAATACAGACTTTGCTCGACAGTTACATGGTTAATGTCGACCCTAATGACCGTGTGCAGTTAAGGTTGGAGGGCAGTACTTTACACAATGCAATTTATTCACATCGCAGGCCGCACGATACATTAGACGCCATCAGTTTTTTTAATCAGATAACAAACACGCTGCAAAGTAATTCTGAGGTTTTAATTGATACAGAGTTGAAATTTGTGATCTCTGTTTTCAAGAATCGCGTAGGCGGAGCCCTGACAGGCTGAAGCCTGCGGAGAATAACACACAGTCTTATTATTGAGAAACGCAGGCGTTTGTTATACGATTTCAATAACAGCGGTAACAATTTGTGTCTGGCGGCTAGTCTCTGCAAACTTCTGGACAATGATAATTCCTCGGATATCGTTATGCACGATCGTGCTCTTGAGCTTCATAAAGCTTTGAATCAGCCCCTTTATAAGCCGATCAGCTTTAGCGACGTTGCTTGTTTTGAAAATCACTTAAAAGCAACAATTAAGATACTACACTACGGACTGGCATTATTATTATTGTACAGACAGTCTATACAAAGACAACATACTGTGTATCTTATGGCACGACGACCATTACTACGGTATATTAGACATAAAAGCATTTGTGGGTGCCCGATTCTTCTGCAAGTTTTGCCACACAGCGTACCACCACAAAAATAATCACGACTGCCTCTTCTTTTGTAAGGCCTGCCTCAGACAGGACTGTGTTGATACAGGAAAAGCGGCGCTAAGATGTCCTGTGTGTAGGGTGTTTTGCAGGTCAACCAATTGTTTAGAAGAGCACAAGGCTCTAGCGTTGTCTTCCAAAACACCGTGTCTTGAAAAATTGTACTGCGACCGCTGCAGTTTGTACACCACCTCCGGTCACAAGTGTCGGGGGATGACATGGCTTGTAAGACCTTCCAAGATGCCGTTTTAGCAATGACGGCAGAGGATGTAATTGTATATAAGAAAAAGGGACCTGTCATTGTTAAGAGGCACGTTGACCCGTTTCAACTTACCACATTAGTGTCGGTATGTATGGCCATGTACCGATGTAAATTTTTAAAGGAAAACTCGCTGGCGCTTATACCGGGCGATAACTATCATAAGACTCAGAAGCACTACTCAACACCAGCCATACAGTGGTTAATGTACATAGCGCATACAGTGGTTAATGTACATAAGACACGCGTTACAAGGGGGAGAGAAGAAAGTTGGTAGATACTACCTGGACGGATACGCCATTATCAATGGTGTACAAACGGCGTTTGAGTTCCAAGGTTGTTTTTATCATGGATGTAGCACTTGTTACAACCCCGATGATGAAAACAAAGTGACTCAAACGAACTACGGTCAGTTGAGTCACAAGACGCAGGTGAGAATGAACTTTCTTAAACTGTGTGGGTTTCACGTGCGTGTTATTTGGGAGTGCGAGTGGAAAAAAATGTTAAAAGAGTATGCGTGTCTACAGGCATTTCTTAAGGACAGGGAATTGCCCGAACCCTTGGACCCGCGCGCTGCGCTTTATGGCGGATGTACAAACGCCATAAAGCTGTATCAACAAACGCAACAGGACGAGCGCATACACTACTATGATTTTACCAGTCTGTACCCATTTGTCAACAAAACCAAATCATATCCTGTAAAACATCCCAGGATCATTTATAAAGATTTTGGCGATATCACAACATATTTTGGCATCGCCAAAGTAAAAGTGTACCCTCCGCGTGGGCTTTTCTTTCCGGTTCTTCCTGTTAAAATGCTCGGTAAACTAATGTTTCCCTTATGTCGAACATGCTGTGAGTCTGGGCATGCAGAGTCGTGTGAACATAATGATGAGGAACGAGCCCTCGTCGGTACGTGGTGTACCGTAGAGTTAAATTTAGCCGTTGACAAGGGTTACAAAGTGAGTAAAATCTATGAGGTGTGGCATTTTGATAACCAATCCGATGATTTGTTTTCAGGGTACATTAAATTACATCTCAGGGACAAACAAGAGGCGTCCGGTTATCCCGAATGGTGTACAGACTCTGAGAAACGCCAAGCGTATATAGATGCCTATCAAAAAAATGAAGGGGTGTCTTTACGGCCGGATCATATTCATATTAATCCGGCCAAGCGTCAGCTGTCTAAGCTCTTTTTGAACTCATTGTGGGGTAAGTTTGGGCAAAGGTCTAACTTACCCAACACCGCGATTGTCTCAGACCCCGACAAACTTTTTGAATACGCGTTTTTGCCCCACTATGAGGTATCTTCTTTAGACTTCATAGATGACGACGTGGTGATGGTGAATTGGAAATATGCCAAAGATCATTACACCAGCTCGCGTATTTGTAATATTTTTATAGCCGCAATAACAACAGCGTATGCCCGTATTGAACTGTACAAACTGCTGGATAGGTTGCAAGATCGCTGTCTTTACCATGATACAGACTGTCATTTTTGTCAGCAGGCCCGGTGGTTGGAATCCGCCATTGGGTGATTATCTAGGTGAACTGACTAGCAAAATCCCAGCTGGTGCACATATAACAGAGTTTGTCTCAGCGGAGCCCAAGTCATATGGATATCGTTTAAATAACGGAAAGACTAGTTTAAAAGTTAAAGGAATCACGCTTAATGTTGATAATGTACAACATGTCAACTTTGACAGCCTGAATTTATCCTTTAAACCCCGAAGGTGACGACCAGAAAAAAATTGTGATTCGCCAGCCCGGTATAGTGCGTTTTACAAGGTTTTGGCAGATTGAAACGCGAGTGCTGCAGAAAACGCAAAAGTGCGTTTACACTAAATGGAAGCTTACAGATAACTTCACAACGCTACCGTTTGGGTATTAAGATGGATATCAGGCTGCAACACCCCTTTTCATGTATTTTAGCAGGACCCTCCAACTCGGGTAAATGTTATTTTGTGAAAATGCTGCTGCATAATTCCACTACACACCTCTCACACGTTCCCGATAATTTTGTTTGGTTTTACACTTGCTGGCAGTTAATGTACGATCATCTTCTGTGGAATTACCCCGGTATGCGTTTTATAGAGGGGCTACCTGAGACTTAACGACGACCAACTTTTCCCGCCCGATAAGATTAATTTAGTAGTGGTTGATGATCTGATGGAGTCGGCTAGTAATAATTCGGAGATTGAGAAAGCTTTCACAAAGTATGTACACCATAGAAATCTCAGCATCATGTACCTTGTGCAAAATGTGTTTTGCCAGGGTAAAAAGAACAGAACTATACAGTTAAATACAAAATATATGGTTCTTTTTAAAAATCCTAGGGATAAATTGCTAGTGACAATGCTGGCTAGGCAGATGTACCCCGTTAAATCGATGTTCTTTTTAGAGGCTTTTGAAGACACGACCAGAGCTCCTTATGGGTGTTTACTGGTTGCTTTAAGAAACAACACGCTTGATGAGTACCGTTTACGAAGCGGGTTATTCCCGCCGGATACACCGGTAGCGTACGTCTATAAAAAGCATACTTCTAAAAAGCTGTAATTCTTCAACTTTTAGTCATTTGCCATAGCGACACCATCAGCGAGTATGTTGGTGTGCTTACGTCGTAATTGGGCGCTTTTAAAAGCGTTAATAAAGGCTCCACCGACTCAAAGAAACGCTATTTTATCAACGATTTGGTGACGGACATTTGTGAGATTGTGCTCAACACGCTAAAAGGTAAAATAGTGTTGTCACGACAGTTGAATTACCTTAAAAAGAAGCGCAACCTTATAAAAACGCTATGTAATAAGAAATGCACCATTGGTAAAATGAAGCGTTTGGTGAAACAGTCCGGCGGATTTATTGGCTCGTTGCTTGGCTTTGCTATACCGTTAATAACGGGACCTCTGACTAATCGTTGATGGAATACGCTGAGAAAATGTATCTGGTGCCTCAGCAGCAGATAGAGCACTTGCGCAACAAACCGGGTAACGATGATATACGTAAAACATACTACAGAGTAATGATTTATCGGAGTATGATAAGGCTAAACGTTACACAGCCGCGTTGCAGAAATATCTGTTGAGTAAGCAGTCTGATAGAGAGATGTCAACTTTAACTCTCTTAACGCCCAAAATGCCAACTGTTCCTCAAACAGCTAACACTGGACAGTCAGACAGTTCTGACGCTGTTTATCAAGAAGTTTTGGACGGTGTTAATGACCGGTATAGGAAAAACAGCGAGATACTTTTAAATAAAATGACCGGGTCTAAACACATCACAAACTGGAATGCTAAAGGCGAGTTTCTATATAAAGGTAATGCTGTACAGGGCTCCAACATGCTGGATTTAATAAGAAGCATCACGCAAAGTCACAGCGTGTCGAGCCGTAAAATGCTGAATGGTTGGGCCGAGATTATGCAAGCCATGGCGGAATTAAATATACCGTCCACAGTGGTTGGCAACGCATCCAATAGGCTGCACCTAGACCATTTAAAGGCAGAAACACATACCGCTGGTGTTGGGTATTTATCAACCCCACCATATCTACAAACGACTCTTAAATGTTTTAAGCACCCCCGGATTAACAATGACACACGGTTACTTAATGCCTAGAAAAAGATCTTTCCAAGTGATTAAAGATGCCCCGTGGCTGAGTCTATAACCTATTTGTATTGTTTTTAAGCTTATGTATTGTAATGAAGTTTAAAACTGTTTCTTTATTATAGCGGTGTATCATTGTGCATAAAATGCTTCAAATACCTTTCTGATTACAATTGTTATGATATTGCAACAGCGCTGTATCTGTAAATATACTTTTTATGTTACAATAAAATATGTTTATGATTTAGAACGGTTTGTTTTGTTCTTTGTTTCTAATCGGTGTTTATAGAAGAAACACGCAACAACATAATGTTTAAAATTGTTGTTTATTATAGTTATGAAGCATTGTACATAAAATGTTTCTAACGCAGGGTTGATTACAAGTTACACATTTCTGTATACATTTATCCATATAGCGGCTCAAACATTGCCTTTTCGGCAGCCGCCTTACAAACATTGCAACTACACGGTCATTACACTTTGTATCATTACTAAATCGGGACAGAATTACCTCATATTTGTAGTTTTTACACATTAAAAATATGAAGTAAATACAATATTGACCGCATACAGTGCTTGAAAAGCCTTGCAAACGGCGGTTTTGGTGACAAATGCTTTTTGAATTAAAATGTAAAAACTTTATGATATTCTTTGGGAAAATAACGTTGTCCGGCGCGAGTCCGTAAGAATCCAAAAAATAACAAATCCCTGCTTCATTAAAATAAACGGCAAACCAGTGTTCACCGGGCTGGCCGCTACTATGCGTGTTAATTACAAACGCACAGGGGTAATGCGCCAGTTTATCGGTAGGCAACATATCGCACACGTATGTTCCTTTAAAATAACAGCGCATGCTTGGTTCAGTGTAGAGAATACAATTTATCTGTAGCGTGTTCATTTTCTCTTTTTTTGTGTTTTTTTTTTTTGTCTTTTTATCACGTAATGATAATCATTAAAAGATTCGATAAAATATTGAAATAGTTTCTTTCACTTATAGGTAATCATACAGCACATCACGCCTTTGATTAAGTTCAATGATATCAAATAAAGCGTAAATGATCACGTTGACTGTACGATCCAAAGCTTCCGCGAAGCGGAATTCGGTGCGTAGATAGCCTGTCCTCATCAGGGAAAGGTGCTCTCCGCACTCCTGCTCCGGCGATACATCAAAAGCAAATAGCGTGTAGCCGTTGAGGTACTCTTCGCGGTCGACCAGTATTCCGGCGTCAGATTTCTGCTTATTTGTGATATGTATGAGCGACATATACTCTCTTACAGCATTACTGTGTTCAAAGTCTGGTTGAAATGGTTTTGCCGGGTGCAGCGTTCCATCCGGATAAAGGGATGCAAAGTTAAAATTTTTATGTTCAAAATAAAGGGGGTTCCGATCAAGGGCTCCTGAAAATGCTTCGTTGTCCACAAATCCGACTATGACCGTTTTCGGCACTTGACCTAAAAATAGATTTTCGAGATTAAACACTCTACTGCCTGCGGGTACGCTGTAGATTTTCATTCTGACGCAGTCAATCGCGTATTTCGCGTTGCAGATTAGCAGCGCCTGCGCGTGCCCAATACGTACGGCCGGTGAGACCTGCACTCTTTTCACAAAAAGGGACGCTGCGACGATCTGTATTTTAAAGGCATCCGCTTCAGCAGACATTAAGCAGAGTGAGTCTTTGTTTCTGGTGAGTTTAATCTTCAGGTCAACGGCATTTAAAATTAGTTTATGCTGGTGGAAAAGGTTGCAGTGAAGCGGCCCTAGCAATTCAACCGTGCGACTCTGCGCGGTCGCTCCTGCTCGTTTTCTGAAACCAGTGTTAGGACCGTCCAGAACCCTGTTGTTATGTTCTCCAGCCACATCTTTGTAAAATAATCCTGTGGTGTGCTTTGTTGACAAAGTGTCGGAGCTATAATTCAATATAGTCTCAATGTACGCGCGGTAAGCATAAAGATTGTTGGATTGTGATATGAGTCTGTCACCCAAAGTAACATCCACTAGGCTGAATAATGTCGCTATGGGGTAATTAATAAGGGCGACCCGGGCCCCTTGGGCTATCGCCGTGTTATCGGTTCGTACGATCTTGCATGTCACGTACAGCAGGGTGTTGTTCAGATCATAGTAGTGTTCACCGCTGGCCGCTATATAATATTCAAGTGGCGCTGTGTCGGATAAAGCCGCTAAAGGCTGAACTTCGATGTATAGACTTTTCTCTACGCTAGTTTGTGTCAGGGGCACATCAAAAAGATCCAGCTCTGATTTTGCGCATTCTACGGACTCGGTGTGTATGAAAGACATGATGTTTAAAAATTATCAGCAGCACCGCGCTTCGGTTCTCTCTTCATCTTCTTTAAGCTGCGGCGTCTCCTGCTTTTATTTAAAACAGGGATGCCCCAAGGCGGAAACGCTATTGTGCGCTTCCGTTTTCTTTTAGACACGCCTTTTCTTGAATATATTACTCCTGAACCATCTTGTTTGGATTGGTTTGCCTCGTGTATTTTATTCACCACCACCGTTGTGGAGTGTCCAATAACGTCTTTTGCGATATTGCGCGCCGCGGTCTTCACGTGCGGTTTAGCTAACTCTAGACCTCTCCGGAAAAGAGGCACCGCTTTTCTGATAAGGCTTTGAAAAATACCACCTAAACTGCATCCGTACATGTAAGCGCTGCCGTGAAAACCGGGTAATCCGTTACCGGCTTGCGCTTTATAATATTGCGCATACAGCGCCGGATCGCCATATTTTTTAACAGTGACCATTCTGCCCGGTTAATAAAAACCATTTTTGCGACGTCTAAAGTGTAGTTTTACGATCGCTTTTCCAAACTTGAATGCTATGTTCTCATTCTGGTCGTTCCTTATCTCTACAGTAATCGTGTCAAAATGCTCTTTGCACAAAGGTACGTAATCTGGTTTCTCGTATCGAATTGTGACCATTTCATTGTTACGCCCCTTAATTTCAACAGTCCGTAGCAATGGTACATAACTATCACCGACCCTCTGGTGTTCGATAATGTCTGTGTACACGTACAACGTATATTGCCCCCCGTTGATGTCGGCGCATGGCTTTGAAAACCTAATTTTAGGTTGTAAACCCAGCATTCTTGTCAGCTTAACACCGGCTGTGATCTGGTACATCGGCTTATTGTCGAAGGATACGGCGCGTTCGAGGTAATCGTACCATAATTTTAATCCTCCATCCAGCTTATGATGCTCAATTTCAGCATTGAATGCTTCGACCAGCGCCTCGATTGTTTCATAAAAACCGGGTTTAATGCACACCCTTGTGACATCTGTGTTCAGTCCATCCCACCTTGTTATTTTCAACACACAATCGCGTATATCGATTGTATTCCACGTGTGCGGGTATTGTATTTCTGAAAGAGCAACTTCCCATTCACCGATTAAGTATCGGTTTTGCAAATTTTATTGTATAGTTAGAAATCTGATTTTGCTGGAATGTGTCCGCCGACGCATTACTGGGCAATGTTATGTAGAACGACTTGTCATCAATTTCTCACCCTGTTTAGAGTGTAATGCGCTTTATATATCTTTTATCTCAGACGCTGCAACCCAGCTGTTAAATTTTGCGGGGTAACCGCGCCACTTGACCAACGCATATTTCCGACCACCTACCATCTTATTTTTTAAAATCTTTTCCACCTTGTAAGTTCTGTTATAGTTTTTGGGAATGCTTTGAAGTTCTTCGGGGTAAAAACTGCCAGTTATAACTTTGCCATACAGATCCGCCAACGTATAAAGCGGCCTAAGTCCTTTAGTGTTCACAGCCTGTATGACGAATATTTCCTCAGAATAATTCTGTTCATAGCCTTTCTGAAATATATCCTTATATTTGGAGATGCGTATGTGCTCACCTACGGCTAATCGAGGCTGTATTTTATTAGCTTTAAAGTATTCGCCGTACGTCATCTTAAAAATGCTCAAAGCATTAGAGGCGTTCACATCACACGGCGTACACTTAATCGTTCTATGATACGTGTTATTATAGCTGTATATGAAGTCCTGTAAAACATCTATATATCTGTAGGTATTCTGCACTGTGAAATAGCGCCACATCTGTGATTTTAAAGTCCTGTTGAATCTTTCTATAACCGCCGCCTTTACGTTGTTGTTGGCTGTAAAATGAAGTATATCGTATTTTTCTAACAGATTTTTTAGGACCTTGTTTAGAAACTCTTTACCATGGTCAGTTTGCAGCTTCTTTGGCACGTAGCCCTGCTGAAATATTTTTTCAAAAGTGCTAGCGACGGTTGCTGCGCTCTTAGACGTTAGGCTTACAGCCCAGGCTCTCTTACTGAATATATCGATAACTATTAATATATACTTAAAACCATCATGGTACTTCGCAAGGTCTATCAGCGATACCAATTCGCATTGCCATTGCTGATTTATATCGGATACGCAGATCATGTTCCTTTTATAGAATTTCCTAGCCGGTTTATGTAACGTATACGCGTCTTGTTTTTGCATCCATTTTTTAATTTCCATTCTTTTAAATGCGTCTTTAATGGCCTTATAATACTTATCAAAGCCGCTATAACTGCCGGGGTTCAATACCGTGTAATACGCCTTTTTCATCCGCTTTATTCGATCAGTGGTGCGGCGCGATGCACCGTTTCTTTTGTTCATAGGCATGGCTGGCTGTTAGATAAAGATGTATTTACTTTTATAGCTATCACGAAGTTTAACAACAATAATGTCTGTTTAAGCATTGAACACATTTTATATCAACACCTATCGCATTTATTTACATTTGATTTAGATTTATTTATCAAGCGCTATCAAAAAGATTATTTTATATCAAGACCTATCGCATTTATATACTTTTGATTTAGATTTATTAAAAAAAACCCTATCAAAAAGATATCGCGCCACATAAAATTTATATTAAGCCATATAAATTTTATATGAAGCGAGATCAAAAAGAGGCGGAAAAGTGGGAGTGGCAGGGGGAGGAGAAATGGGCGTGGTACTTGTCAAATTAAGTTTGACAGAAAAGTGTTTTCTATCTACTCTGAATAGACTGGAAATGAGTAGAAATTAATGTTATTGAGGTTAATAATAGCATAGGAACAGAAAAACTCACAAATTGTGATTTTAGCTGTTTTTATGCTTTTTTCCCAAAAAAATACAGATCCAAAAAACACAAAACCCAGAACCCAAAACATAGAAGGGTGGTTTTGGCAAAACCAATCCAGATCCAAAAACACAAAGAAAGATCCAATTCCAAAACACGAAAAGTGGCTGGTGCACACCCCTAATTTTTATTCATGTGCTAATGAGGAGATACTATAGCTGGGAGGGGTGTAACAGACTTTTCTATAAGTAATGATGGCTACACCCCGTGTTACACCATTCACCAAACCTTTATACTGTATTTCCAACAATGACATATTATCCATAGTAAATGACCACATGACACCATATCTGGAGGGAAGAAAGTCTGATTTTATTCCTCACTTCCATGAAGTTGGTGGCTTAGGAAAATAAACTGCAAATATACTAATCAGGGTGTGAGACCATAGACACCGATTCTTATAGAATGTCATTTTTATCCCTCCTCAGATCTCCGCCCATTCTCTGGGCCCTCGGACCTCCCTTTCTATGTGAGTAAAGCTGAGTACATACTATTCAATCTGTCACACGATATTTAGTTCCGACTGAGCTGTGAAAGATCATTTATGGATCGTACAGTAGTGCGTGCGCCCGCTCATGCATACCAGCCGTTCATCGTATCATCCCATCTGCTGTACTGCATAACAGATGGGCTGAATGATACAATGATGCTAAATGTGCCATCATACACCTCATCATACAGTGTGTACAGTATGGATGGCACCATGTATTGTTACATCGAGTTGTTCCATTGACTTCGTATAGAGTGTACCCAGCTTAAATTGTAACCCTGCATTAAACAAACTTCCTTGTCATGCATTCAGACGCCATCAGGGCTTATGACTAAAACACGTATTATGCAATGAACCCAATACTATGGTGCTTATTCAGCATCGTGCTGACTACAGATCACTGCTTTCTTATACCCCTTTTACAGCGTCACAAAAACCCAGGTTACTGCCGGGATAACCCAGGTCATGGCTCAGTCTAATAAGGTTAACAAAGCTTCAGGTACCTGGGAATCCAACCCGGCTACCTGAGGAAGACCCAGATAAATGAGTAACTCGGATTGTCTGACCTGTGTCCCATTCTCTGCATAGGGAGACTCACATTCCCGACATTGGCACAGGTAATCCCAGGCAATATCCCATGTCCAGTCTGTGGTGTAAACTGGGTTCAACCTGCTATGACCTGGATTTAGGTGTAAAATAGGTATAATTCACCTAAACTAATGTCTATAATACAAAGCACAAACCCTCCAATGTCTGGTCACACAATCACCTGTACATGGGAAAATGCTGCCTATAATCATACTGACTCCGGTGTTAGACTGGTACTAGAGACCAGCACAGACAATAGTATTATTTAGGATGGAAAACCGGTCATATGTCACATAAATGGTTATAGCTATTCTATAAAAGTAGAGGTAACAAACAAAGTAAAGAGATGTGAAAATAGTGGTAATAGTTGTTCCTAATTATAAAACAGCAGAGTTATGAATAACATGAATATTAATGTTTCATAGCCAATATATTAAAGCTGAACATAGAACACACCTGAGTGACAGTGAGTTGGAGAGATACAGTGTTTGGGTTACTATCACCCTTTGTGATGCACCTGGGCTTTAGCACAGCTGGGAGTCTCTCACACATTCTTATAGCAATCTGTGCAAATGCAAATCCTAAAGAACAATGCAGTTATTTACACAACATATGCAAATGATCAGCCAGCCACTCAGGAGGCTCCAGCACTTACCTGCCCCACCCCCCTCACATAAACCAGATGTCTCTCCTCTGCTCCCAGAGACTCAGACTGACTGTCTTTTTGTGTTTGAGGAGAATGAGACAATTTTGCACCTTCTCATCAGATCTCTGGGCAATAGATTGGGGCCATAACTAAATGACTAATTATAATAGATCAGTGTCTCTGACTTTCCACAGGATACAATGGCCACCAGTACACGTGACATGGAGCTTGTCCTGGAGGAAATGGTCTCTTTTTTTGCTTCCAAGTGCCTTAGGTAGATAGAACTAATGGACATCTTTCATGTCTTGCAGGAGCTGGGAAGAGGTGGTTATGCCTCAGTCTTCATGGTAAAGGATAAAAAAAACAGGTCAGTATCATCAGAAATTCAGAATCTTCCCATGGGTTTGCCAAGATAACAAGAGGGAGATTTTGCCAGTATGAACCATAAATAATAATGCAAAAATACACAATAATAATACTCATCCTACTGAATTACCTATGGTATTCTCTACCATGCCCAACAGGAGTCTCTCACAGCCATCAAACCTTTAAACATTCTATGGAAACCAAACTCTTTATTAGGGCTTACCCTACTCTCACTAACCATACTAATACCCCCTCACACCTACTCTACTCCCACCTATACCCTTCTACTACCTATACTGGTCATACTAATGCCCATGAACACCATTATCACCCACTATATTACCCTCATACAAACCTAATTCAAATGTGTACTACTAACTCAAATGCCCCTTTATACTTAACCTACTCCCATGTATACTACTCACATTAATCCCCACTCACTACTGTCCTAATCTCCACTCTGTGCCCACTTCTAATCAGAATCATCTTTGTGCCCTCACATCTATTACTTGGCCTAATTTGTATACAAATCTAATTATGATTCTTTTTTATCACAGATGTGAGGATGACACTGAAGGTCCTGGATAGGAAAAGGACAACTGAGAGAAGCTTCCTCATGGAGTTCAGTATGTCCTTTCTCCTCTCATCCCAATATCATTGGTATCAGTGGGATTATGTTCAAGACCCGTGACCATTTTGCTTTTGCCCAGGAGCTGGCAGCAGTGGGTGATTTGTTCTCTCTCATTCTGCCCCATGTAAGTTGAGGTCCTTGTAGTGATTTTATATCAACTCGGTGCTTTAGAAACATTTATATATTGTAAGACATTAATATGATGCAAAATCAGTGTATTTACTTCTTTCAGACTGGACTTCCAGAAGAAGCGGTGAAGAGATGTGCATTACAAATCTCCTGTGCACTAGAATTTATAGAGAGCAAATGACTGGTGCATTTGGATATCAAACCAGAGAATGTTTTGGTGTTTGATCAGGAATGCCATTTTACTTAGATAACTGATTTTGGTCTGGCACGTGTCAAGGGAAAAGTTGTTTATCCCAGGTCCAGTAGTGTCTCCTACATGGCCCTGGAGATGTGCCAATTGACACGGATAGTTTGCTTGTAGACTCCACCCTTGATGTGTGGGCTTTTGGTGTAGTCCTTTACTGCTTGTTCACAGGAGAGTTTCCCTGGCAGGTGGCACTACCCAGAGACAAAGAGTACATTAGATTTGCAAGATTTCAAACTCACACTCCATCTGATGACCCTCCCTCACCATGGAACAAGCTGCCCACTTATCTTTTAGCCATAAACTGTAATCAGAGAAGCAAAGCCACAGAAGAAGTCTTGAAGTTCGTCAATAAGAGCTGGAAAGAAGAAAGGAGCAACAATAATATGGATGATGAAGAAGACACTTGTCCTGTGGAATAAGAGGTCTCGTCCAGTTCCAGCAAAGAAGTGTCTATCATAGTAACAGACACATTACACAGCATAGAGTCCATGCCATTTGTCCACTGGTAGTTCTGGGTTACAGCATAAGGAGACACCAGACCTCAGGCAGGAACATGCACCAAATCCAGGTGATACTTATGGAGTACTATATATTCCTACATGTTGGAGCAGAGGTGGAAATTGGCTAAAAACTCATCTGTATTATTCTGTCATGGCTCTAAGAGGACATCATACTCACCTTCTTCCCTCTTTATGAGTCTATGGGGCTCTGGGGTTCAGGGCACTGGGTGATTTGCATAGTCCTCATATGTGGATATATATATAAAAAAAAATGTGGATATATAGGTAAAAAAAACGAGAAGGGATTGAGGTCCAGATTCAGACTGACTCTCCTCCAGTATTTGTGAATTCTGACAATGCCACAAATATTGTGCGAGCATTACATCTGGGGTTATTCAAACAAATCCCATGATTTGCTTACACAATTATTTTTTTGGTGCAACAATTCTTTAAAAAATACAGGGGCGTATAGGAGATGCTCTCGATGGCCTGAAAGATTTTGGGACATTTTCAACATTCAGGAACTGCATGTCAAATATTGCAGCACCAGCAAGTACTGTTGAATTTGCCTTGTAATCAACTGACGCAAAATGTAGTAACTAGGTGGAATTTTACCCTCTATATGCTTCAGTGGATGGAGGAGCAGCAAAAGGCAATCTAAGGCTACACCATGGCCTATGACATAAGAAAAGGAATGGGAATGCACTTTAGTCAAGCGCAGTGGAAAATAATTTCCGTGTTGTGCAAGGTTCTCAAACCCTTCGAACTTGCCACATGTGAAGTTAGTTCAGACACTGCCAGCTTGAGTCAGGTCATTCCCCTTATCAGAGACTTTTGCAAAAGCAGCTGGAGTAACAAAATAGGAGCTGAAATGGAGTGATTCTGCTAAGTATGTCAGACTTGTAGATCAAGCCCTTCATTTGCTTTGCCAGGATCCAAGGGTTGTCAATCTCTTGAAATCAGATCACTATATTGTGGTGACCATACTTGATCCTAGGTTTAAATCATACCTTGTGTCTTTCTTTCTGATGGACATAAATCTGAAGAGATGCAAAAAACTGTTGGTAAAATTGTCAGCTCAAGCGGCATGTGACATGGCAGCATCTCCTCCTTCAGTTTCTGTGGCTGCCAGGAAATAACAACTACATTTTCCTAAGAGACCCACTGCTGGTGATGGTGAATGGTGGGTTGATTATTTGAGGCATAGAATCCAAATAGGAATGTCAGGCAGTCCATTTCACTACTGGCAGGAAAAAGAGGCAATTTAGAGTCCATTACATAAAACTGGTGTTGCTTTACTTAAGGTGCCCAATCTCCAGTGTGTACTCCGAAAGAGTTTTCAGCACAGCCGGGAACCTTGTCAGTGATCGGCGTAGGAGGTTACTCCCCAAAAATTTGAAAAAGATGGAGGATGATAATCAAAATGAATTAGAAAATTCCATGAGGAAGACCTTTACCAGCAAGTAAAAAATAGAAACACCGGTAATGGTGGATTCCAGTGGGTACAAATTAATATTGTGTATAAGAAGAGGATGTACACACTGATGGAGATGATGATGACATCTGATCTTACCTATGTTGTAAAGCAGTTTGTGTATGGGATCATTGCCACCAATGCAAACTGCACATTGGCAGCTTGATTTGTGGGGGCCCAAACAAACCAATCATTTCATCCACAAGTGGCAGTCCCTGTTGCTGAAGTGATTGGTTTGTTAAACTGTGAATGTCCTTTTTCATATATACAACATAAGGGTGGTTGGGAGGGCCCAAGGACAAATTCATTTTGCACCTCCTTTTCTTTTCATTATGTGCTGTTTGGGACATTGCTGCCTGACATTTTTAATTTTATGATTGTCCAGAAATTGTAATGGTCATAGACAGCATCTCCTGCATGCCCCTTTTAATTATATTTTTTATTTTTTAAATCTGAACCACCAAGTTGATGGGGTGGGCAAATATGAGCAGCAGCTCAGAACATCTTCCTGCCAGGATGTGTGCAATAAAGTGCAAATACATTTAATACAAAAATGAGTTGTGTGTATTGGTCATACAATTCCTTAAAATTAATTAAATGGTTTACGCACCCTTGGGACATCTGATTATCTCCAGGATAGGATCCCTCATGGTGACCTTTGCACATTTTGTTGACTTATTCCTGCAACCATACACAGCATCTCTTAGATCACACATAAGATACAATGTACTTTCTAAATATGATTAGTAAAATTAAATGGAAAGATACATATTTCTGTGGAAGTTGTGATGTGCAGGCATTGTACTGCAATATACCCCATGAGAAAGGAGTATGAGTGACTAAAGAATGTTTGTCAAATTATGCAAAGATCTCAGATTGGCTCTATATATTTCTACTTGAATCTATCAAGTTCATCTGGTCACATAACCATTTCCTTTTCAATCACTGATATTTTCTAGAGATACTCGGGGACAGCCATGGGGATAAAATTTGCACCAAGATTTGCAAATATCTATGATTGCTTCCAAGGATGCGCACATTTGTGGTCGCAATCTCAGTGCAGAGATCATCCTCTACAGCCATTACATAGATGACTTATTCTTTATCTTCCATGGGGATGTGCGGCCCTTTATGGGATTCACCACCTATATCAAATCCAATCATTTTAATGTAAAGTTTACAACCTGTATTGGTCAACTTTCTGCCTACTTACTTGATATTGCTCTGTCTGTTAACAGGGAATGTATAACAACTCAGTTATAGGAAAGGTAGAGAACTAAAACTTTTTATATTACAAAAGTTCGTATTTCAAATCTTGGATTAAGAACAAACCATTTGGGCAGCTGCAATGATTATGGAGAAACTGTTCTCAGAGGGAACAGTTTGAATGATAGGCTGGCGAGCTGATAAATGTATTTAACATGACAAAATGACTTGATTCCCTTCTAAAGGCGGCTTTGGGGGAGACTAGGATCTTAAATAGAGAAGATCTTTTAATTATAGGAATAGGAAAAGTGTAGTTTCTAATTTCCCATGAGATCAATCACACTATATCACTAAATATAACACTGCAACAAACATAATCAAACACATAGTTGAGGGGAACTTTCCAATTCTTTTACTTGATCACCTGCTTAAATGTTGTATTGCAGAAACCGTGATTTTTAAAAAATCTAAAAATCAACAACAAAGATTAGCAACTAGCTTCTTGGTGAATAAGAGGAAAGCTGCAATCTTCAAAATACTATGATCAATCAATGGTTAGTACAGAGATCAGAAGGGTGTTATAGATGTAACTCAGGGAGCTGCATTACTTGCTCATTTATTCATATATTTAAACCATATAAGACCGGAGAGATTTTCCCTATAAAATCCTTTATCAATTGCAAAAGTACTTCCATCATTTATTACTGGAATGCAGATGCTGACTGTAATATATAAGGAGAACCAGAAGGAGCCTTAAAATCAGGTTCCTTGAACATAGAAGAAACATCTTAAATGGGATTAGGCACACATAGTATCCCCAGGCATGTCAGAGAATTACAGCCCTATAGGACTACCAGTAACAAACCCATAGCAAGATGTGGAGATAGATTTAGCAAGCTCTGCATAAGGGAAAACTTCTATATCCATAAGATGAGGTCTCTGTCTGGAGGTTCTCAACAATTATATTGAGATTGATTTATGAGGTTGACCATATACTGTTATTGATACCAGGTTGGGTTTTATCTCCCTATACCCCCACTGGTTTTCCCTCTTTCCTTCCCCTCCCTTCTTCTGCCATTATTCCCTTTAGTATTAATTATGCACCAAAGTAGGAAAAGAGGCTTTAATCTAGGACTTAATTTGTTTTTGTTTTTTTATTACCTAGAGATACTGATACTGTTATTGCATTTTATGTTAGCTAAAGTGTAACATATCCATGTTTTAATTGCTTGAATTGTAGAAGTTAGAATCTAACTGATCCTCTACCCAATGGTAGTAGATCCCTGTCTTAATTAACTTAGATCATTATATGTATAATTGTCCTGCTTTTGCATCTTTGCTGATTATACAAGTGCAATATTCAGAGTGGCTTCAAATCAGTTCACGTCCTATGGGTAACCATAACAGTACAAAGTTTTTAGCCAGGCCAACTATTCTCTCACAGTGACATGTAATTACATGGATTGTGCTGTACTCCAATATTTAGGACCATGGTGTATACTCATACAATGCAGTTTTTTATGTCAAGAGGTGCATGTATACCTGAAATGTTTCGATACACACACAGTCTGGACAAGACTGACTCATTTAGAATGGATATAAAGTATTATGTTTGAGAGATTTTAGCTTTTATCAGATAGGAGCAATCATTGCCAAACACCAAAGAATCAGAGTGACAAACATTTTATTTCCTTTCTATTGTAATTTAATTTCAATCCAACATTGTACTTACTGTATAGAACACTGGGAATGGATATGTATGACTGCCGAATGTCAGGCCGGCGGTAGAAATCCTGACACAGGTGAAGATCCTGACAGTGAAGGTAAGTAGGCTCTCTCTCTACCCCTTCCCCCTAACCTTCCCTTTGGGGTGCCTAAACCTCACCCCCCCTCCCCTCACCCTAAACCTAACTCCCAGGGGAGTGCCTAATCCTAACCCCCCCTTCCCCTAGCCTAACTCTCCCAGGGGTGTTCCTAACCCTAAGTCCCCCCAGGAGTACCTAAACATAGCCCCTGCCTACCGAAGCTAAGAGGTCCCAATGCATGGCTTTCATTTATTTGGTATGACTGGCATCAGGATTTCGGTGGGTGGATAATGATAGGCATCGGGATTTCAATGCCTATCAGTCCCATGCCGGAATTTGACAGGTCGGGTAGCTGGCGGTCGGGATTTCGACCACCAGTTTCTGACTGTCTACCTTCTACGAGACACATTGGTTTAAATTCCTCTCTATGTATAGCATTTACACTCTGGCAACATTGTATATTAATATAATTGTTTTTTATTGTTTATCTGGTATATCTCTTTTATGTCTTGTTTTTATGAAATTCTATGTGTTTATATGTATTTTATTAAAAGCTGTTAAAATTTTAACTAATAGAACTATCTGACTGAACATCTTCTAATTTATTTTCTTCCCTGCAAGTATGTAATCCATTCTCAAGATGCTAATTCTCACTTCTGCTTTGCAATTCAGTCTCACTCAGATCAGCTGTTTTTTAATAGTATGTGATCCATTTCCATCTAGCAAGCTACAAATTGTTACCTACATTTCTGCCTCATGTAATTTATATGTTTGCAAAGATTGTGATGTAATGACTTGATTGTAATTGGTATTACCTGGCTGGGAAATGATGTTCAGTGAAGCCTAATTTATTCAAGGATACTGCTTGCGTTTACTCAAACCCAGGGCTTATTCTTTGATTAGTGGGGCATTTCTGCTCAGCTGTAGAATGTCTCAGACATAGTTTAAGTTTAGAATCAGTCTAGAGGCAGTCATGGATGACAATGGCAGCTATGTATTATAAGTACTAAATGCATTATAAAAACAAAGTGTACTTTATGTAACAGTTAAAAAAAAAAACAGTTGAACATCATCTAAAACAAGTAAAATAAAAAAAGCCATAATGTTACAAATGTACAGTCTGAACATGCCTGGAACTAAGAGAGGCACATCCAAAACCCTTAGAACTATGTGTACAAATGCTGGGAGCTTAGGAGATAAAATCTAATAGTAATAGTGATTAGGGATGATCTGGATATTGTAGCTACTAAGGAGTCATGGTGCAATGAAAAACATGACTGGGACATAGCTATACCGGGATATATTTTTTTTTTAGAAAAGAGAGTAATTGGAGGAGAGGTAGCTACTCTACCAGATGTAAATTGGGAGGGCTCTTTTGCAAGTTCCACTAGAAGTGGGGACTTCCTAAATGCCTCACAGGGAGCACCCCTCAACCAACTGGTGAGAGCCCACTTGCAAAGACGCTATACTAGACATCATACTCACAAATGGTCATAGGATATCAGATATAAGTGTTGGAGAGAACCTAGGATCCAGTGACCATCAAGCAATATGGTTTGTATAACGACAGGGTCTGACTCATGCCACACAAACATAAAGGTGTTAGATTTTCAGAAGGCTGATTTTGTAGAGATGGGGAGATGTGTAAGCAATTCATTGGCAGATGGGAGGAACTTGGAAGAAGTGCGGGAGAGGTGTGAAAATTAAAAAGTGCAATACTGAAACCAACAGATCTTTGTATAGAAAAGGGTTAGGAAAGGCACATGGAAAAGAAAGCCAGTATGGTTCACAAAAGTAGTATCAGCTAGTGTAAAAGCAAAATAGGGGGCATTTAGGAAATATAAACAGACTCAGAAAAATGAAGACAAAGAGCTGTATTTTATCATTAGGAAGAAGGCAATCAGATGTGCAAAGGCTCAGGCTGAAGAGAAAATGGCCAGTCAGTAAGTAATGGAACCAAAACTTTTTTTTAAGTATATAAATGAAATAAAATCAAATGGTGGAATAATAAGAATGCAAACGAACAGTGAGAGTCTTGTGGAGAGAGACAAGGCCATAACAGATTATCTAAAAAAAATATATTTTTTTATTTTACTACAGAAGGAGAAGGGAAGGGGCCACAGTTAAGTTGCAGGGATATACATGAGGTAGATACAAGTATACTTACAGAGGAATAGGTCTGAACTGACAAAACTGAAAGTGGACAAATCAATGGGGCCAGATGGGATACATCCAAGGATACTAAAAGAGATTAAAGGGGTGCTGGTAACACCATTAACAGAATTGTTCAACCAGTCACTAGCTACTGGAGTAATTCCAGAGGACTAGAAAAGAGCTTTTGTAATCCCCACTGCACAAATGTGGAAGCAAGGACATCAGTAGTAGGGAAAGTAATGGAATCACTATTAAAAGAAAGACTTGTGGAACATCTCAAATGCAACAATTTACAGGATCCCAAACAGCATGAGTTTATTTGGTGGGAGATCATGCCAAACAAATCTTATTGATATTTTTGACTGGGTGACTAAAGTAATAGATCAAGGGGGAGGGGGCATAAATGTAGCTTATCTAGACTTTAATAAGGCTTTTGACACTGTCCCACATCACAGACTGATAAATAAACTTGAAAAAGTGGAACTGGATACTAAGATGGTTAAATGGATAAGAACTTGGTTGCACAGTAGGAAACAGAGAGTTGTAGTAAATGGAGTTCAGTCTCAGGAGGGAATTGTGACAAGTGGTGTACCCAAGGTTCTGTACTTGGGCCAGCACTTTTTATATCTTTGTTGGTGACATTGCAAATGGTATTAAAAGGGGAAATATGCCTTTTTGCAGATTACTAAAATATACAACAGGGTAGACACACATGGGGCGGTAAGACAAATGATGGAGGTTGTAGGTAGATTAGAGGAATGGACAAGAACATGGCAACTACAGCTTAATGCAATATTATTCACTTGGTTATCAAAAACCCAAAAGCTAAATAAAGTATTGAAGGTACTCTAATTGAAACTACAGAGGATGAAAGGGATCTAGGAATCACTATTTCAGGTGACTTAAAGGCAAGCAAACGTAACAAAGCAATGAGCAAGGTAAGTCAGATGATTGGTTGTATAGGGAGATGAATCAGTAGCAGAAAGAAAGAAGCGATAATACCACTGTCTAGGTCATTGGTACGGCCTCATCTAGAATATGGTGTTCAGTTCTGGAGGCCACATCTACAGGAGGATATAAATACATTAGAGACTATACATTGAAGGGCAACTAAAATGGTGCAAGGTCTACACCACAGAACTTAACAGGAAAGACTAAGAGCTCAATATGTTTAGTCTGGAGCAGAGAAGGGAAAGGGGGGACATGATAGAACTTTCAAATATTATCATGGGTTTTAACAAGGTGCAGTAGGGAGACATTCTTCAAAAGAAGAGAAGTATTAAAACACGAGGACATGCACTGAAACTGGAGGGATGTTAAGTTGAGGAAAAAATACTTCACAGAAAGTGTAGTAGATAAGTGGAATATCCTCCCATCAGAGGTGGTAGAGGCTAATACAGTAGAACAATTTAAACATGCATGTGATAGGTATAAGAATATCCTTACAAAGAACTTAGGATCACATAGGGCTGAGGTTACCAAAAGGTAAAAAAGAGCAGACTAGATGGGCCAAGTGGTTCTTATCTGCCATCAAATTTTATGTCTCTATGTATCTGAGTGCTGCTTAGTCTGAGCACTTTTTATTGTAAATTTTTGACTGCTGACCACACAGAGGTTTAGAGATATAGATAAAATTAGTTTTAAACCATTAATTCATGTAAATCTGAAATCTATTAGGGATTTCTCTAATATTTGTAAACTTTGGTAAAATAAACCTTTATACTAATGTTATGTGTGTCTGATTAGAGGTGCCATTTAGTTTTTGCATTGTCACCCCCCTTCCAACTTACCTGTTGCTGGGCGTTGGGAGCATAGGTGCCAGAGTAGCAGGAGGCAGAGACTGGAGCAGCGGAGGCAGAGACTGGAGCAGCAGCCACAGATGGTCAAGGGCTGTGCTTTACAGCACTAGGCTAAACAGCTTCCTCCCCTGTGTAGTGCAGGGGCCATGCATCCTATTGCTATAAAGCACAGCCCCTGTCTATCTACGGCCACTGCTCCACATTGGCACCTTTCAAGTGTTTGAGGGAGCGATGCCACCTAAATGCCCCCCCCCTGTTCTGATGTCTTTGTCTATTACAGGTCAGACTGTGGCCTTTAAGATGCTGAAAATGGAGAAGATCCCAATGGACAACTTCCTCCTGGAATATAGCACCTCTCAGCCACAGCTGCCACCCACACATCACGACACATGAGATCACCTTTCATACCAACAGTGACTGTTTGTCCAGGAGATGGCACCAGATGGGACACTCTAGTCTAGTCCATTAGCAAATACAATGTGAGTTTTCCAGTGAATATGACAATAAAATGTATAACTCCAAATACTGCCCAATGTACAGTATCTTAATATAATTAAGTTGTTATTTTTATTTTGTTGATGGTCATTTATAGCTGAAAAAACTGATGTCTTTTGTTATTGAAACCATGAAACTAAGATGGTGAACCATTGCACTGTTCAGATTGCTGGTGCTCTGGACTTTATCATCTGAGGAATGGTCCATTAGTACATCAAGCTGGAAAAATGTTTTTCTGATGGACACTGAATATCACGTAAAACATTGGTCAGACTTTGGACTTACCTGACTACAGGGCACATATACATCTTCTATATCCTGGTTCATACCAAACACTGCATTTAAGCTTTTCAGCCTAAAACATGGGGACCAGTTGCTACTACACTCCACCCTTGATGTGTGGATATTTGGTGTCCTAGTGGACACAGCCCTCACTGGGTACTTCCCTTGGCAAGGAGTAGTGGCTACTGATCACATGTACAGGGACTTTGCTTGGTGGCAAGTGAAGGAGGATGATTCACGAGCCCCAGACAAATGAAATAAGTACTCCGTTACAGTGAGATGGATGTTGTCTAGATTTATGAGCCTAAATGCATCTGAAAGATGTTCTACAATGGACATTTTGATATATGGTCACTTTCCGTGGGAAACAGATATTCTATCTGAAGACATCATGAAAAAGAAATACTACAGAGGATATGAAGATATTGCTGCAGCTACGTGAAGGAGCAACAAGAGGTAGGAATTGTGTGTATGTAGTGCTCTCCCTCAGACACTCCTAAGAGTAAAGTTACTAAAGTGCAGGTTTATAGGAGTGGAGGTGTTGCCATAGCAATAAGATTCTACCTAAAGTGTTTATCTATCAACTTCTAAAAAAGTTAATAGCTATAATCTGATAGGTTACTATGGGCAACATCTCTACTTCTATAAACTTGCACTTTAATAAATATACCTCCTGGACACAGAGACAGACTAGGTGGTATAATGGACATCCTACTTTCTACGTGATACACTGTCTGAGACATACTGTACCCCTCATAATCCACCTTTTCCATATCTTATTCCTGTGAGATTCACAACATCCATCTTCTCTCTCCACGCTCTTTGTGTTGCTGTGTTTGATTGCTCAAATGCTGTGCAGTCTACCTTCACTATTTCACTGAATGGCAAAAATATTTTCTATCATTGGACCAACTAGTCTTAAACAAGGGGATTATAACAGCGGCAGGCTGCGGTCTCTGTGTTCACTTTCTTCCATTGAACTTTATGTCCTAGCCACAGAGTTGGACAATCGCTCTTTTGTTTATTTTCATATCTGCTCAATTTCTAGTTTTTCCAGTTTGGCCTTCTTGCTGTGTGACCGTAAAGTAATTTCCTTTAGATTCAACTTTACTTGTGCCCCCAAATTAAAATGCACAATAACAGTTGAACTCTTTCATACTGATTCATCATTTTCACTAAAACTATCTCCCTAATAACGTCCCTGTCCTACCTTGAATTGGTGCCTTTTATACAAAAGTTTTAATGTTTCTCTAGACAAAACAGCATCCAAAGCTCAACTGTGGCACAACACATAACCCCGCTACAGAACTACTAACACACTGGAGGACATCTTGCTCCAAAAATAACTTCCTTCTTTTTGAGTTTAACGTTTTGCCTTAAAACACAGGTCCTGAGTCAGAGTTGTGATTGCAGCTTTGATGTCACATGGACCGCAGATGCAAAAATATGCCAATAGTTTCAAAGCTTACTCTAGCATAGGGTCACCCACCGCTGCCTTCTCATAGGCTTCTGATGTCGCATACCAGCATAAATATTGTTAACATTGATGCACATTGACCAGCCATGCAGCAGGTCTGACCTGTCTCAGATACAGCGGCTCTCCTGATATGCAGAGATCTCTAATCCTGAATATGTGATCACAATGGATAATTTATGTATGCCTACTTAATGGCTTTTAAACAGTAAGAGACACCTGCATTTTTCAAACCATCCCCCTATTACCGGCCTCAGTAATATATATATTACAATCAAACCTGCTAATGAGGGAGAGGGGGTTGTAGTATAGATAGTGTAGTGCGCTACTGGGGAGTAGAATATAGGGAAGATTAAGTGGGGATTATGCTGCAGGTGACTTTTCCCGTTGTCACCAGGGTAAGAATAAACAGTGTAGAGAGCTTGTGTCTAGTTATGAATCGATATGCAGTTGTGTATAGACAATTATTTAATTCATTGTTTGATATAAATGCAGTTGAAATAGTGTTAAAAACAGATTGATAATACACAATAAATGTAAATAAAAGAAAATAGATAAATAAATGAAAATAAAAAAGTACCAGTGTAGATTAAAATAGACATATACAATATTGGGTCAGAATTTGTGGCAAATGGTATCAAGATGTGAATTGAAAGGTAAAAACATGCATAGGTTACATGTTTGAAATGAAAAATAAAAAAAAGTGTGGTCCAGTTATTCCTAGCATGAAATGCAGAGATGGAAATATGTAGTACCTCAGGTCACAGCTCGTCAGCTGAAGTTATTGTATACAAGGTAGCAATGGGTATGGATGGGTGCACGCACCTCCTACCTCATCTTGCTTGTAAGCTTGTTTGTCCTGGTTATGTCCACCACACGTCCATGTGGCTGTGATAGTGTGTGAGCCTCCTGATATCTGGCTTCACCTTCAGTCCTCTGCTAGTGCTTGGGATGTCGCTTCAGATGGTCAGTGTTTGGCCACAATGGTGGGTGCTCTGGTGGTGAGCATGCATGCTGATCACCATTGGAGTGACTTGTTCTGGAGTCCGTGTGGCAGGTAGAAGGGGGGGCGTGGACAAAGCATTTCACCCGCTTGTAACTGTGTGGGCTTCATCAGGGCTGTGTTGTTCAGTGGTTAGTATGGTGGTCTTTTATCTGTATGCATAATTGGCTCCCCCCTGAATAATCATATAGTTTGGAATGATACTAGGGTTGGTCTGTAGTAATATGTTCCTTCTCAGATAAAAAGTGCTTCGTTTTTCCTCAATGATATTACTGACATACAGCGCAGTAGATATAAAGTATGTTTATTTGTTTGTACAATGTATAGTACTAAATGGAGAATAAAATTAAATTAAGATATGGAATAGGGAATAATCTACAGAAGCGTACGTACAAATACAATCATCGATTGAGTATGCTAATGACTGATTATCCTGCAATATCAATAGGATGATATGTTATTCTCCTAAATGTATGTGTGACAAAGAAGGGGGTATATTGTGTTCATACATAGAATGTATATGTAAGATGATAGTATTTAATGGGAAATAGAGTAAAGAGGTTTAGTTGTAAAATCCAGATTTCTCATTACGTCCTCATTCGTTTTTGAGGTTTGGGATAGGTAGAGGATATTCAGTTCAGTTTGTTTGGATTGATGTTGTAGAACCATTTGGAATGTTGAAGTCTTGTTCTTAGTTGGATGTTTTCTTTTTGCCCTGTATTGTGAAGTATAGGTACTGTTTATGATATAACTACATAACCAGAGATTCATGAGTGGTCTCCCTCCTCATTACTGGTCTGGCCCACCCGGCTTAGCTTAGAAGTTCAGAAGTAGTTGGGCATGTCTAGGGTGGTATGTATGTAGTAATGGATACCTGTAAATACAAGTAAGAGATTTTAAATCAATTGAATGACAAAACTACTTATTCGTTTGTTAAGGGGTAACTCCAATGATAGAATTGAAAATAATTATAGCAATATGTTGTCCAGACATGAAAAACAAGGTACTATTACAGCACAGGAAAGAGAATATTTAATTATAATAAAAATCCTGTTCTCCCAGCAACACACAGCCTCCCTAAAATTCCTCATGGAGTTTAGTATGTTCTTTCTCCTCTCATCCCAATATTATCAGTAGCAGTGGGATTGTGTTCAAGACCAATGAGCACTTTTTTTTGCCCGTGAGCTTTGCTACCAGGTTTGGTAGTATCTCCTACATGGCCCTGGAGATGTGCCAACTTGCGGACAAAGATAGCTTGTTTGTAGACTCCACACTTGATGTGTGGGCTCTTCATGTAGTCCTTTACTGCTTTCTCACATGTTTCCCTGGCAGATGGCACTACCCAGAGGCAGAGTAAATTTGCTGAATGGCAAACTCCCACCATTTGATGATCCTTCCTCACCATGGAACCGACTGCCCACTAAAGTATGGAGGATGTTTAGTCATCTTTTAGCCATAGACCATAATCAGAGAAGTAAAGCCACTGATGTCTTAATGTTCATGGATGAGAGCTGAAAAGCAGAAATGAGCTACAATAATAAGGATTATGGTTGGTATTAAGGTCTCCTCATGCTCAAGATAAAATGCCCAAGTGTGGGAAGCACCTTCAGGTATAAGAAGTATCTACCCTCGAATATAAATCACTTCTTAATCTGATTACCCAACGCTATACCTTTGTAAATGATGTACAACAAAATTTATTTTTTTTAAAGTTACCAGTGTTATTTTAAATTAAAAGTGAATATCTCATTCATATAAATACAGTTGTATATTGGTATAAAGATTGAGATATATAATCCTCTCATATGGATACAACCCTTTGAGGGTTGAAAAGAGATTGTATTCATACAGTTGCAGTCTATCCATAGACTGGTCAGATATAACCTTTTGAGGTCAAATACTACATAAATTGTCCCAACTTGTACCTGCCATTACTGTCAGAGAAGTATAATGAGCCATTCATAGCTTACATGGTGTTATCAGCAGTTAGCCACATTCCATTGTAAGAAGTGTAGAGAAGCTATGCATTATGGGTAACTGTTAGTGATGTCCATATTCTACACACAATGGAGTTTAAAAATAGAGTTTATTACTGTATTTCTTTCTCCGAATTCATCTTAGTGCTTATAAAGCATGTGCAAGAGAGATAAGTTTGGTCAATGCTATGTTGTACCAATCAGTGGGTTGGCAGCAGCTGCTCTCCCATTGGTTATAACGCAGGTTAAAGATCACCTGTGTATCACAGTCCACATGCATCTGACTGAGGAAGTGACATTTTCTTTATTCTAATCACTTTATACACACTTATTTATATCTACTATTTATATATCTGTATGTTTGGTATTAGCATTTTTGCATAACTATTTTTGCTGCAAGACAGACACTTCAGCTACTAGTCAGGTTTTCCACCTTAGCCTGTTAGCCTGATCGTTATGAGCTTCATCTAACCCAAACACTCCCCCCTCCTATGACTCATTCCCTCCTGTTGCTGTGGACCAATAGAGGGAGTTAACACTTAGACCTATTGACAAGGGTATTGCATCTGCAACACACAGCAGCTGCTCTCCCATTGGTCACAACGCAGGTTAAAGATCACCTGTGTATCACAGTCCACATGCATCTGACTGAGGAAGCGACAGTGAAACGCGCGTCTCAGACCCGCGAATCCGGCTGTGTACAGGCGGGATTCGTCATGGCAGCATACTGACAGGCTCTTCTAGTGGCAGATTTTCTATACTACACACCGGCTCCCTGGAGGTGAGCGCTCAGGTACTTTTCATACTACACTTTCTTTAGCGCACTGAGTGGCTTTATTTAACAGAGACAAGTTTGTGACCCTGCAATACCTTTAGGGCAACAGAGCTCCACTTGTCCTGTACTAGCCATAGTGCAGCTACACTCATACTCTTTCTTCCTATCACTGCATATGCGATCTGGGATTCTCACCACTACCTTTGGTATATGACTGGCAGCAGCACAGATCGCAAACCTATGCTGTGTTATTTCATTACGATAACTATTGTCTCTATGAGTACTCTCATTGGGGTGCGCCTATTAGAGGTTCCTGCAATGTTTACACCAGGACCTTCTTTTTAACGCAGTCCAACAGCAGATACTCATTGTACTTATTCCCTACCCTGGGAGTACCTTTATAGTATGCTCACATGCCATTCAATGGTTATACAATGGCATGCAGCAGCTGCTATTTTGTAAACTCCACATAAAGGAGTAGCTTTACTTTTTCCTATAACCTTACTGTCTACAAGTACCTGGGTGGCATCACAGGCGACCTACGTGTGATCTGCCTCTCATTACAACCTGTGATTTACTTATATTCATTTTGATATTTGCAGGGTCAGCTATTATTTCATCTGACCCCCTTATCATTGTATTTCTCTGATTACTGTTCAGTGTTATTGTGCTGTGATATGTCACGTAACCTATATTGAATATTGTATGGTTATTATCACATTCTTTTCTAGAAGATTTCCTTGTATGCTTCTGCCGTAATTCTGATTAGCCATTGTGCTATGACGACATTATGAGGTCATTGAACTAGTATATGTTTTATATAGGTCTCAATATTGTATGAGACAGAGAATTATAGACCTATTTGTAATATTTCACTTAGCTTCACATAATTGTGATAAGTATTGTATTATATGTTGTCTTATGTTCTATGTATGTTCGTGTTCTGCTTGTGATAATTTATAGCTGTTATTCCAACAGTAATGCCAATAAGTAACAGGCTCAGACTTGTTTTTGGTATTTTAAAATATATCTAATAAAAGTTATTTTTTATATATTATTCTTATTATAACCTTTACATTCGAGTGCCCCCAACAAGAGAGTTTTCTTCTTCTCCCCCATACTACCAAATCAGTGTGTACCTAGTATTTTAATAATATGGGCTTAATATCCAGAATGCCAACACCCCATACTAGGCTATATAAATCAAGATGTACACAAAGGCTCTTAGCTGGTGCATGGATCTGAGGCTGCAGTAAGATGCCTGCAATGTAAATTGAACTACCTGGGCATTATTGAAATGAGGGCTCCCCAGAGAGGAGAAGATGAAGTACATCTTATGTTGAAGATGGTGAATTACCGGTGTCGTCTGAATACATAGACAAAAGTTGAGTATACAGTATACTTTGTTTGTTACTTGTAAATAAAGTGTGTTCATTTGTACTCACTGAAATGGTCACGTGTGTGTACTATTCATTTCGATCAGAACAAACCCAGCGTTATGCAGATGGCTTATGGAAAACAGAAAAATCCTTCTAGACCTAATCTTACATGGGATAAACAACAGGCTCTGAAAGACCTCCGGTCCTATCAGGACATTGTAATCTGCCCTGCTGACAAGGGGGGCAGGGTGGTGGTACTCAACCTTTCATATTACAAGGAAGAAATCTATTCTCAACTTAGAGATGTCGTAACATAAAGAACTTGCAGTGGATCCTACTAACATCTTCAAAAAAAGAGAGTTAGAAAGTATATTAGAGGAGGGAGTTGAAAAAAAATTAATCACCAACTCTATAGCAAAAGGTTTAGTTCCAAAATGGCCGGTGGCACCCATTCTGTACTCAACCCTGAAGATCCACAAGCACGCAATATATCCACCTGGATGCCCTATCATCAGCATCAGAGACTCTCTATACTACACTGTTTCGCAGAATTTAGATTTCTTCTTTCAAAAACCTATACAGCAGTACCTTCTTCAAGGACACAACCATGTTCATCAATAAGCTGTCATCCATTTCACCAATACCTGATGAGTGTTTTCTCTGCACTCTTGATGTGTGTAGCCTCTACACCAACATTCCCCATTCCAGGGGTTTGGAGGCTATCTGCAGGTTACTGATTGGGAACACACTGTATACAGGACCGGATTTGTCATTCTTTTTTGCAATTATTACAGCTGACGCTCACAAGAAATTATTTTGTTTGACAAAAAATGGTTTATTCAACAGTGTGTTTGTGCCATGGGGTCATGCGTGGCCCCCTCATTCATGAACATATTCATGTTCGATGTGGAAAAAGACCTGTTTCTACTCACTTCATCTATGGACCATAAGATTGTTTTCCTAACAAGGTACATAGAGGATTTATTTTTGATATGGCAGGGCTCACAACAGGAGTTCTAAGAAGCCATGATTACTGCAAACTTCTTGGATGAACACATCAAATTTACATATTCTATCAGCAAGCACACGGTCCAATATTTGGATGTCGAAATTTCGCAGGAAAATGGGATACTTAATATGGATCTATACAAAAAACCCACGGACTAACACTATCTTACATGCGAACAGTCAACATCCGTCAGCTATTATCCACAGCCTTCCATATTCCCAATTTTTGAGGGCGCAAATGATCTCCGACAACAGAGAGTATGGGGAAACAAATTGATGGTATATGATACAACAATTCGTACAAAGAGGATACGACGTACATCAATTATTGGATACTAAAGTTAAGGTATTAGCCCATCCAGCTCGCACCATATGTGTTTAGCCAAAGACATCTGGCCTTTAATCACTTCAGATACTGATCTAAAACCTCTTCACAGTACTGCTTTGAAGCCAAGTTATACCAGATCTAAAAACCTGAAGGATCTGTTGGTCCATAATGATATCTCCTATATGGGTGCAGTTCGTCTGAGTAATTTTCTACACCATAAACCAGGATGTTACACCTGTACTGGCTGCATGACATGCCGGTACATGGAGAGCGGGCAGTACATCCTACACCCCTATTCGGGTAAATAAATATCCATCAAGCATGTTTTAACATGCACAAGTAAGTTTGTAGCTTACTGCCTTCACTGTCCTTGTGGTCTGCTGTACATAGGCAAGACCACAAGACAGTTTAAGGAGCAAATAACCCTTCATAGGTCAGCCATCTGGCTGGCACTGGAAGGTAAGGATCAAGACCAACCGGTCGCCCCTCCTTTTAAGGCACTGAAACACTCATTGGTGACCATTCACTATAAAATCCTGGACTGTGTACCGAAACAAATCAGAGGGGGAGATAGGGCAAATTACCTATTACAGTTTGAAGGGCGATGGATCTTTTCCCTCAGTACAATAAGTCCTTACGGATTAAACAAAACCAATCATTTAGGATGTTTCATCTGACAGTAGGCTGTTATTTTCTGATCATTTAGATAACATTGACCCAATAGTGCATTGAATATACCCATATATGGAATGACATCCTTGTGTTCAATAACATTGTATATACATCACCCTATTGTGCAAATAATGGCTGCTTTAATTAGGTAGCTGGACTTTATGTTCTGCAGTTTTTGATCATTGATTGCTGTGAATATGGAAGCAGCGTCCGCATTCTGGACATGATGTAGATAAGCGATGTGGTATTGGGGATATAAATTGGGGCTAGGTGAATGAACAGCCTTTGACGCAGGCAAATGTAGCAGCTGCTGTAGCAGAGAGGCTGGGACATAGCCCAGACCATACAGGGTTAAAGTAACTCACAAGAAAGAGGAGGTCCAGTCTGGGAGGAATCAAGATCAACAAAAAGAATGACAAAAGGAGCATACTTTCTCTTTCTAAGGAAAATTTTCCAGAAACAGGATCACGTGGGATAGATAAGTACCAATCACGGGGACATTGTTGTGTTTGATTGTTGCATAATCCCCTCTGGGTTTACACTGTTTGTTCTATGAGCCCATACTTTTGCACATCTGTATTTACATCAGTCTGTAGCCTATCTAAATCCCCTTTTCCCAGCTTTCACCATGCTGCAATACACCCCCCCAAACCACCCCCCTCTAGATTCCTTTATTTCTAACCTGTGCTGAATCTTTTCAGTCCTTTACCTTCTTTTAAACAAAAATTAAAAAAAAAATTGTATTTATGTGTTTGCAACATTTCTACATCTTTTGATGGAATATTAAATTCCTTATCTTTATCTTTGGAATGCTGATTTTGTAAGAGGATCTGTAGTTCAGAGTGTTAAGATAACTATCATTCCCTAACAAAGCTCTTCATGCTCTTCCCAGGGACATGTGTATTCCCTTCACAATATCCAAATGCTGTGGTTTATAATTAACAGTACTGAGTTTATGTTTATGTAGTTATAGCATTAAGCTGTGGTTGCTTTACAAAGATTAGATCACGTTTTTAATTATATCATCCATTGCTTTATCTATAATTATCAGTAGCACAGTGTAAATATTATCTAAGGGTTACATTTACATAAATCCCATCTTTTCAATTATACAATTGTAGTTATTTACAGTTTGTGGTATCGTAGTTTTAAACAAATGCTGCATCTCTGTTTTTATAATGGCTGTGACTGTAGTAAAATTGTTTATCTAAAGGGAACACCTACCTCTCACTCCATCGCCTTCTAACAAGGGCCCCATCCCCCGCAAACAACCTATAACCCTCCCCCCTTTTCTTTGTTGTTACTATAACAACCTCCCACCCTCCCGTTTCCTGCCCCCTGCCCAAATCAGAACCCAACCCAGTTCCAAACCTCTCCCAACCCACCAGTTATTCCCCCTTCAATCCTTTCTCCTTTTACTAAATCACCACTTAGGATGTCCGTTACCAGCAAACACGAGCGATATAACTGCGAAGCGGATGAGCCCTCCGTTTTCACAGCATATTGCAGCCATACAAAGTCAGCCTCGCCAATACCATTAAACTCGTCATGTCCTGGGAACAGGGACACACTGATGTCCCCTGCCTGGTGGCCTTGTGGTTCCACCCCATGTGCCAGAAGTGACGCCCCACGTGACGGCAGTGGAAATGACTGCAAGCAGTGCGCCATGGGACATTGTCCCCATCACCCCCACCTGCCCAACACCATTGTTCCGGCCCCTGGAATGATGGTGACAGGGTAGCCCCAGCATACAACCAGTACACCACAGGGTCCCCTCCACCATGTGACTGCGCCACAGATAGATCAACTCGGCAAGGACCCCGGCCGCCACTGCAGTAGGCAATGGCCAGGGGAGCATCATGGCAATACTGCCGCAGCCTCGGCACATGTGACCCTAGACCCGCCCTCTCCCAGCTCAGCGGCCATATTGGTATGGGGCCACAGAGGGAACCAGGCATCATAGAGCACAGGTAAGATTATTCTACAGTGCAAACCGGCATCATAATGCCCAGCTGCTGAGGCCCATAGGCATGCACAGTAAGGAGCATATATACGAGGGAACTGCCTCCCCCACTGGGTCGGGGCCATCAGTTTAGAGACACAGTGCATACATCACACTGCAGCCATCTTGAATGGACAGGGAGGAACCAAGACACAGCAGCAGCCATCTTAGGGGAAGCAAAGCAAACTGGGTGAGCGCCGCATACAGTAGTCACCTTTACGCATCTCCCTGGGACACACAAGGCATGGGCAGATCAGATAGGACAACAGGCAATAGGAAGTGGTATGCAGATAGTTAGAAAGAGGAGAAATGGGGGAGGAGAGATCAATGTGAACAAAGCGAAATTACGACAATCATGATAGGTCCAATACCCCTATTACACAGCCAGACAGGATGCTATAGCTACACCACACAGTAAAAAGCAGAAGGGCAAGGTATACCCCCACCAAACAGTAATAGGTGTCTTAGTGAGCTGGCAAACATACCTGCACATAGCAGCAGCGACCTAGTAGAACAAACTAATGCACATGTTTTCCCAGTGAGCATTATACCAGGCCCAGAAGGAACCCACGAGCACCACCGGCAAGGGCAGGACCGGAGAGCCAGTAATTACAGCAGCAGAATTCACTCAGAAACCAGATCTAAATCTCCCTCTGCAGCTGGGTCCACTGGAGACAAGGTTGACGAGTCATCTCCAATCTAAGTAAGTACTGCCAATCAAAATATGTGTGCAACAGTAGTTCATCTGATTACAGCAGTGCGAGTAGCAGGTCCAGCAGTTCAGATAAGTCTGGTAAGAGCTCTTGCAAAGTTCTGTGCCTGCTAACACGTAGTTTGTAGAAGGTTCACAAGCGCACACACACACATCTAAGGTGCAGGGAGCCAGTAAGACCAGGAAATGCAAGGATAACAAAGGGTGGTGCGACAATACAGCCATTGGCTGGGACTTAAGGCGTGGAAAATATGTAGATATGTTTCAGATCATGGAAAAGGGTTGGGTGGCCCTAAAAGAAGCTAAGGGAAAGAAAGGCGGGGAAGAAGAGACATACAAGTCCTTCTTCCGCTGGTTGGGGGAGATGCTAGCTTTCGCAGCAAGCTACCTCGAGACAAGGCCAGGCTAGAGTTAAAATTACTTAGCTATTTGCACATGATCTACAGTATGTGGGCAAACGCAGATTCAGGGAACTGGCTGGCATACAACAAGGCCTTCAGGAAGAAACAGGATGGTAGGTGCTACATTGATTTTGGGGCAAAGGATATGGAAATATTATTCACAGTAAATCAGCGCAAACCCCGGCCCACAAAACAGGCAGGAGGTCAAAGCAAAGTAACAGACAGAACCAAGCATAGCAGGTCCTTTATTAAAAGCAAAGCAGTGTCCTTGTTTAAGAAGGGACAATGCAGCCATGGTAGTAGATGTCACTTCAAGCATGCCTGCTTACAATGTGGGAGTGGAGGTCACACCTCCAGAGAATGCGACAAAAAAGGAGCAGGAGGAAAAAGGTTTGTCAAAGGAGCCGAGGGCAAGCCTAAAGCTGGCCAGCACCCCAATTTAGCTTCCGGCACTGGGCCAATGGCTGAGCCGTTATCCAGATAAGGAAGCGGCCGCTTTCTTGCTGGAGGGGTTTCAAAAGGGTTTCATGTTACCCATATGTGGGAAGTTGAACACAGGGTCACTTAGAAACCTCCAATCAGACAGGGATTATCCAGAGCAAGTTTGCCTTAAAGTAAAAAAGGAAGTTGATCTAGGCAGAATGTCTGGCCCATTCAAATCACGACCCATACCTAACCTAAACATTTCACCAGTTGGGGTGGTCCCCAAAAAATCCAAGGGGAAGTTTTGTCTAATACAACACGTCTCATCCAGAAGGTGGTTCGGTAAATGACGCCATTGACAGCACTCAATGTAGAGTAGTTTACCAGTCATTTGTGAAGACCTATGGGTGGGCGGCACTCATGGCAAAACTAGATGTGAAATCGGCCTTCCGCCTCCTGCCAGTACATGGGTTTCAGCCTCCCAGATGGCTTCTACATAGACAAGTGCCTACCAATGGTATGCTCAAAATACTGTGCGTACTTTGAGGCTTTCAGCAATTTCTTACACTGGGCCCTGCAAGCAGGCACTGGGCACCGCGGAGTAGTGCATTACCTCGTTGACTTCTTGTTTAAGACAGTAAGGGGTCCAAAGGGTGCGAAAACATGTTTTCAGCCAAGGCCCTGTTCTGGAACTTGGGGGTGCCTGTAGCACATGACAAAACAGAGGAACCCTCCACGTGTTTAACTTACCTTGGTATTGAAATAGACACAGTGGCACAGTGGCTGTAGACTGCTGCTAGACAAAGTGCAAAAGCTCCACGCCATGCTTACAGAGTGCTTAAGCGCAAAATCGGTAGTCCTGATGCGCATACAATCATTGCTAGGCCTACTTAACTTTGTATGCAGGGTCATACACATGGGTAGGGTGCTTTACCACTGACTAGAGAGCAATGACGGGGGGGTCAAGGCACCACATCACCGAAAACACCTGTCAAGAGAGACATGAGGGGACCTCAAAATGTGGCAAGTGTTTGCGCATGAGTTCAACGGGGTACGAATATTGCAAGAAAAGTGTCTAGCGACCTCAGAATTACAGCTCCATACAGATGCAGCGGGAAGCTCAGGGTTCAGGGCGGTCTTTAAAACACAATGTTGCGCAGCCACTTGGCCCCATGAATGGGAAAAGATAGGTTTGACAAGAAACTTGCTAGTGCTGGAACTTTTTCCAATTATTGTAGCAGCAGAGCTATGGGCAAAATGGTGGGAAAACATGCAAATTGTGTTCTGGTGCGATAATCTAGGGGTAGTGCAAGCAACATCACTCCCAAGCAATCAGCGCACAACATCACTCCCAGCGCTGCGGCTCAGACACCTAGTCATGGTCTGCATTTGCAACAATGTCACATTCACAGCACAACATGTCCAGGGAGCAGACAACCACATAGCTGATGCCTTATCCAGGTTTCAGTGGGACAAGTTTTGTCAAT